>OZ024870.1:64816811-65416811 GCA_964017185.1 Rugalucina vietnamica
CTATCACTATAAAAACAAGGATGATCAGCTTTTGGGCAAGAATCATAAACGGTAAACCTGATAAATTGGCTAATGTTATGTACCAAAAACTTTTTCAAAGTGTGAAACAAAGCAAATGGATAAAAAAGGTTCAGAGCATCCTTCAGGAAGTAGGCAGAAACGATATATGGTTAAACCAAAAAGAATATATTCCAAAGAACATTAAGTATATAGTAAGAAAAACATTAATAAATCAATTTGTCCAAAAATGGTACAATTCATTAGATAAATCATCGAAAAGTAAAAATTATAAGTTATTAAAAGAGGAGCCAAATTTTGAAATGTATCTCACATTGTTACCACGCAGAAAATACATTCCGCTTATAAAATACAGGACCGCGAACCACTTTTTACCGGGCGAGACCATTCGTTGGAAAAAAGATAAAAAAAAGTAAAAGTAAACCCCCAAAATGTGCTCTTTGTGATGACCAAGACACCGCTGACGAATTCCACTATTTGTTAATCTGCAAACACTTTGAACAGCAGCGAAAGCTGTACATTAAACCGTATTATTATAAAAGGCCAAATATTCTTAAATACAGAGAAATATTTTCATCAAAGTCCCCCACTAAATTATCAAAATTAAGCAAGTTTGTATCCATTATAATGAGTGAATTTAAAAGACCATAATATCCTATGTATACCCGTACCGTTTGGAGTACGTCCCGATATGACCCCAATTATTGACCATGGTTGCAAACATTTATTCAATCATCATAATTACCCGTTTACTTTTAAAGCGTAAAATAAATGTTTACTTACGCCGCCTCTTGATTCAACTAATAATCGCCAACTAATCACGAACACGCTAAACCACGCCTACTCATTTTAATATCAAATAAGGTAAATGATATATCTCGTTTCGACTGCAGTCTCAACATCATTGGTTCAATTCATGCGAAGTGACAGATATCTAATCGCAGATAATAATATTAGCTGAAAATATTTTATTAAATTAAATATGAATTCAAGAAAACAAGGCTAAATCTGAGCATGTTGAAATACTCGTTTGTAGGTTTGTTTTATGTTAAACGCAAATTCACCCCTTCAAGTATTCAAACTTCAAACTATTGTTAGTGCTAATATGCCATTATGTTTTTTGTGCTTTCCACAGTTATCATGTCTATGATGTGTTCATTAACATATTACCCTTTGTCCCACAAGCCTCTGACATTTTCGTTTCGGTTAGAGAGCTTGGCGGACAACATGCTTTTTATATGAGAGTACCCAGGCATCTCAAAGTCATCCGCTGTCACCATCTACTGTAGATCATTGTACAATATGCTGCGCATAGGTCTACAGCTTTTTCTGAGCGTAGCAAGACAAGCAATATATAAGTGGAGGCATGAGGTTACATCCTGGGTTTGCTACTCATCGTATATGTAATATACTCTACGTTGCTGAGAGCCTGGCAATTTAGCTAGGTGCTCCGCTACGGAGAGAATAAAACATGACAAAAAATCCTTTTCATAAAATACATGTACTTACAATCTACATCCCAATGGCAGAAACTGAATTAATCCAATAATTTGGACACCGAACCATATTTTGTACATCCAAAAATTTGTTGCACGTTTGAACATTTTAACTAGATTTTCATGTAAAATATAATTATCACGTGCGCACCTATATTGGGTCGCCAGTGGCAACTAGATAAACTCGAGCCACAACATGGATAAAGGGTGTTCGGACGAGGCACGATGCAAACTATAACAGACGAGCATTTTTAAAATACGAACATGCATTTTATATTGGGATTTCCAGATAACTGTCATTGCGAGACACAGACCAGAATCGCAATAGCGTAGGACGATCTGAAGCTTCGTCGCACGCAGCCTGAATGTACTATCGAAAACTATAATCTTCCTTAGCGATGGGTCATAAATAAATAACCAATCTTGTTTTTATCGCACAAATTTTGGCTATTCAAATTAAGTGTCATAAGTCAAACAAATTATGTACTTACTGAAAATGTCATATCTGAATCATACAAGTGTATACATTGATCTGTATAAAGTATAGCCTCCCCATAACTCTCACAGAAGAGTTCTCTCTCTCTCTCTCTCTCTCTCTCTCTCTCTCTCTCTCTCTCTCTCTCTCTTGCCACCATGATGTTTATTGTTTGACATTTCATTTTTTTGCTCATATGTAACAGTGTTATCTGAGCGTTCAATAAAAGGTTTGTTTGTTTGTTTGTTTTGTTTGCTTGTTTGTTGATATGGGTTAAAGTTAAACTGTCATCGGGGACATGGTTTACGAACTCGATACAAAGTCTCGTTGCCTATGCGAAGTTCCTCAAACTGGTTGTGTCCTATTCTAAATCGAAACACAAATGCATAGAAACTGTAAAGAGATTTGCAAGGGACAGTGGTCGTTTTTCGTCCCAATTCCTTTCTATGGTCCCAATAGTTGCTTTTACAATCATGAACTGGCTTTAGGTATGCATCCAAGTCGTTCGGAACTGGCATGATCAAATTTTCAAATATTCCTTGTTGTATAGGCAGTTGAACAGACCGAGGAAAGAAATACTTTTGTGTCTTTAATGTTACGTCATAAACATGTGTTTCGTTATAGTCGAAGAAAAATACATCCACGAAAGGCCACTTCCACGAATAAGACGGAATACCGAAAGTCTTTGGGTAAAATTTCCATTGATAATGCTCGCGGGTCAATAGCCCGTATCCTGGCACAGAACTCAAAGCATGTTTAAGCTGTTGTCTCTGCGAGGCGTTGACAAGAACATCAAAATCGTCGTCCCAAGGAATGAAACCATGATGTCTGTACGCACCAAGAACTGAGCCTGAGTATAGCATGTACGAAATACCGTCGGTTTCACACACATTCTTGAATGTGTTTATCAATGTCATATACCATATGTATTCAGTTCCATTTAATGCCGGTGCAAACCGACTGTACTTCTTACTTTGCTCTGTAGAACTGCACCAATTATATCGCTCGCTCCTGGAAACTCCGACGGGAAAATCGGAAAAATCTAAAACTGACTTTGCCGGCATCAATCCAACGAGGACACTGAAAAGAAAATACCCGAATACGTTAAAAAAAATTGTATGTCAATGTTAGATAATCGTCGGTTACAGTTTTGTCATCGGTCGTTCCGTCTTTTGTCCCCCTGAAAATGCTCTGCCCTTGGTTGTTTTGGCGGATTTTTAAAAATTGGTAGTTTTGGTTTGGTAAAATTTTCATGTAAAGATTTTTTTTATTTTTTGGTCAGCTTTTCTTTTTTCTTCTTTGTAGAGGTGGGTGTTTTTTTTTTAATCTTCCATTAGCAAAATTAAAGCGATTCTCTCTGTTGCTGTTATTTCAGGGTTCTAATTATGCAAATAGGGTTTATATGCCAGCGATTTAAAAATGCTATGACTATCCTGTTATAAAGACGACATTTGCCACTTATAGAATATAAGATAGGCATATTAAAATGGTAAAATTATTAATAGCTTCTTATACAATGTTTTTTCTTGAAAAGTTGGTTCTAATTTTGACATTTTTAAAATGCATCATGTCAGTGAATGAAGAAATGAAAGACAGAAAATGAGCCTTCGGCATAGTCACCCACGTCGGTAAAATCATAAAAAAACATGTCCGTGAAATGAATACCCCCTTAAACCCTTTTATATAGAAAAACTGGGGGTTGCTGGGGTATAACTATTTTTCTTATTCAGTTCGCTCCACAACATAGATTGTAGGTGCTGATTAGAACCGCATCGCCAAGGAGATCTAACGTGTACCCACGCTCTATGTTTTGAGTAAAAATATAAAACATATCAAAACGTTTGATGAAAATTTTCTATTTTTACAACTTAGGGAAAATCTGTATATGTGCGTGTTTTCAAAGAAAAGATGAAGTCGGTAAGAACCGAGACAATATATTTTATCCTGTTGACGTTTCACAAGTTAACGTTTTTGGCAGAAGACGAAAACAAAGTTTGGAACATTACTTTAAGTAGGCAACTTAGTAAGTTGAAAACGACGATGTTGAAAACAAAGACAAATTTCAACAGAAGTTTTTGAAAAATATCACGATCAAAGTACATCAGCAATTACCTCTTTAGGCGTTTTAATCCGAATTCACCATCGAAGAAGCGAAATCTCATCCGGTTAAACATCGATACATACACACTAGCTACACAACATGCAGCTACTAGCAGAAAATATTTACGAGTGTGCATTTTCATACAGAGATTGCTAACATATCAAATGCCATTATTTTTAACTGAAAAAAGGGACTACTGTATTAACTTCTGATAGAAAAAGAACAAATTGAGGTTTATAAGGTTCGGCAATATTCTAAGAAAGAGATTGCTTAATCTCACGGGGAACAACGTAAGTGGATCTGTTGGTCATTATTGTTCGAACCTTGATACTCGGAAAATTGCTTTTTTTATTGTTCTTTTTTTTTCAATTTCGCCATAGTCGTTTTGGCTTCAAATGTACCCTGATTCCCTCAGGACAAAACAAAAGAAATCAATTGTAACAATAATACAAATTACGGATAATATGAGCAAATCAAGAGTGTTTAGCTTTACATTGTGACCCGTGATCAGCAGTTTGAGAGGAGAAATAATTGTCGTTCTACGACGCAGGAAACCAGAATAATAAACTTAAATGATGATTTGTTTCAAACAAAAGGTTTTGTGCGATAAGTAATCACTTTGAGCTCACTGTCAGTAAGTGTTCCCAGAATTAAAGTGAATACTTCTCAGCTGAGGCAGCTGCGTGTGCATGCTGATTCAAGAAAATCATCCAACCAAAGTGATAATGTTTGTTTCCGTATGGTGTGGCTTAATTATTACTGTGACCACACAGGTCACCTTGGTGTCAGCTGGTCAGTTTATTAAAAAGTGAGTCTGCTTTTGTATTTTCTTTATTATTGAAAGGAGAACACACACAAAAGCCGGGTCCTATTTTATGACCAATTCATATAAAATCGATGGAGATTACTTTTTTTCAGTATTATGCCAGCATGTCCACATCAGCTTAATTTACAGAATTCTTCACATATCTTTGTTGGGTTTGTATTCAAGTGACGAGAAAGCAATGTTAATAAACTTCAACATTTTTTTTTCCAAAATGTTGAATTTGTCAAAAGAAAATCGATAATATAATATGAGCCGCCTCATGAGAAAACCAACAATCTGCATATGCGAAACCAAAGGCACAGATCAGCTTCGCTGTCACCGCGAAGCTGATCAGCGCCTTTGTTTTCGCTACTCGGATAGTACAATTCCTCCTCTACTTAACTACAAAATTTCAAGCTTCTAGCCTGCTTCTGTAGCTGTACAGGCCGGTTTATGTCAGACCTGTTCGAAAACCACGTTGTTGGTTTTCCCACGAGGCGGCTCATATGCTTTAAACATTTTCCATTTCATCTTAAAATACATCCTTTCTCACTGGCATGTGACATTCTCACAACTGAGTCGCGGTTCATATGATAGCTGTAAAGCTTTGCATGCATCGCGAACTAGTCGCCAACAATTTGCGAGTGGATTTTTAAGTTTTAAACATGTTGAAATGTTTTATGTGATAACATTTCGCGAAATTGTCGCAAAACCATCGCAAAATCTTCTCATGTGTCGCAAGCCCAATACGAACCTTTCGCGAATTCTTCGTAAGTCTTTCGCCGAAAAAACGTTTGCGAATTTAAAGGTGATGTTTGCACGAATGTCATACGACTATCACACGATAAACTTGTGAAAATTCGCGACGTTTCGGGGGAGAAAATAAAACTTAGCGACATTCGCGAGATCGTCGTGAGAGAATCTCGAGAATGTCTCACGACTATCGTATGAATGAAAATAAAACTAAGCGACATTTATGCACTTTCAAGGCTATCACACGACTATTTATTTAAAATCCGACTACGATTCATCAAATCGTACAGTACATTCATTGAGACCGCAACGTGAAGATTGCGTTTATATCTGAGAACTCTGTCGCCAAATTGTCGTTTAAAAGTCTCCTGTAGTCGCATTCCAGTGGGACACCAGCGAATTCACTCATTTGATGTCCTGAAAGTTCTTGAAAAGCTAGATACTGTCTTTGTTGATTAAAAAACTTACTTAAAGTCACATTTACATTTCAGGTTGTAACCCTGTTGTCGCCCCAGAACACGGTTCGGTACAACTCTCTGACAACTTGTACATCGAATCAGTTGCTACGGTAACATGTCTCCTTGGTTACAAGGTCGAAGGTCAAAATACAATTCAATGCCAAGGTGATGGAGCCTGGAGTTCGGCGCTCCCAGTATGCCAACGTATTAGTAAGTACTTGCACTATTTGTTATATGAGCCTATGTATGATAAACAATTTGGGTTTCCGACCAGGTCTAACACAAACCGGCCTGTACAGACACAGAAGCAGGTTACATGTAGAAGCTTGAAATTTCGGATTTAGAAAGTAGAGGCATTGTACTTAGCGGAGCTGCTTAGTGAGCAAATTTGAGGGAATACTTCAGTTGATGATACAAGCATGAAATTTACACCATATATTCTCCAAATGATGCAGATTCCAAAATGATTCCTGGCCACTTCGAATTCGGCCATTTTCAAGATGGCCGCCGAAAAACAAAATGGCCGACATATTTAAGAGGGTTGGTGTAGATGAATGATCATAACTCACATTCTGATAATCATAGAACAATGATTTTGGTTCCAAATTATAGCTATGGCATTGCCCTTTTGAAAAAAAGTTCAAAAATAAAAAAACTAATTTGCATATTCATGAATGTTAATAAGTTTCTCCATTTCAGCTAAAATCAGTAGCAAAAAACTTGGAAATTGACAATGTCACACGTTTTTGTCCGTTTTAAATGTCAAACTGATACATAAGCCAGATTGAGCCTTTTGTTCAACTTTATACCTGTTTTCATTAGGTATCTAGCTGAGCATTAGACTTTTCATTAATATTCATGAATCTTAAGAAAATGATACATCTATATACTGAGTTTCGACTTTGTAACAGAATTTTGGACTGTACATTTACCTATAATATACTGAGAGGAACTAGAAACTTAAGTTTTTTTAATTTTTTATACTTTGGGTTGGAACCCCGTAAGAATCGTAAGAAACCCTCCAGTTATTCTTTTACTGGCCGTCTGAAGGCGATTCTGCTGTGACTCATCTTTTTATTCCAGGAAAGAAATTACCAGAGTTCTAAAATCGATTTTACGGAGCCCAACCACCAAACTATGGGAAGTTTGAAACTTAAGTTTCTAGTTCCTCTCAGTATAGTACATATATTACTGTCTATTGGTCAGAAGCAATATCACTATGTACAAGAAGCAAACTCTGTAAGCTATCATTTGTGTACAAGACGGTGACGTCACAGTTAAATTTTATAGTTCAGACTGAACCTAAGTTCGGAAAATATGTGGTGCCGCTCGCTTTTAAGTTATTTTCGAAATATCCTTTCGTATGCAGAATACATTCTTGATTCTATAACTATAACAAGAAAAACTATAACATGTGTTACATGTTATAGACGGCGTTGTTTTTTGGTTTTAATGCTGGTATTGAATGGTCAGTGTTGAATGATTATCAGAGTAGGGTTTCCAATTACCAAATATGTATTTTGAATGAAAGAATAAGAGCTGTTGCAGGGCAGCGTAGCTCGCCTGGCGTGTGCTTTGCCACTATATCTATTCAATTCTATGACCCATGACCTTGACCTGAAGGTCACAGGTGGGTCGTGATGGTACAGCCTAACACTTCAGACCAATATCTACCAACATGCACAGAATTACTTAAATTCATCTACATATTCAGGAGATATGGATTTATAAGTACTTAAACCAAAAAACAATAACACAAGATTTCTAAGTACATGACCTTGACCTCGAAGACACCCAGGTGGGTCGTGATGGTACAGCATTTAACTTCTGACCAATATCTACCAACATGCAAAGTATAAACTTCATCCATCTTCACATTCAAGAGATACAGACTAATAAAAACTTTAAGCAAAAACTTGAACACAAAATTTATAAGTACGTGACCTTGACCTCAAGGTCACCCAGGTGGGCCATGATGGTACAGAATAAAGCTTCAGACGAATATCTACCAATATGCAAAGTATCAACTTGATCCATGAGAAGTTTTAAGAGATATAGACTTATAAAAACTTTAACATTAGAGCTGCGCGAACGCCAACACGAGCGCCAACGCCAAAGTGACTGAAATAGCTCTTCCTGTACTTTAGTATACGCGAGTAATAAATAGGGAATGTTTGATTGGTTTTCTAGTATGATTTTGTCAAAATGATCTTTTGTTTAAAGTGTTGTTTTATATCCAAGTCAGCAAACTTTGTCATGTTGGAGCATTGCCTCTATTTTATAAGACCTGTACACATGAGTGGGTGCTAAGACATGCAAATTGAGCTTTACAATATAATAAGGTACAAGTAGGCAAAGATCAGGAAAAGGCGCAATCAGAAAAAGATTCCCACTCCAAAAACCGAGGTGGGAAAAAACCAAACCAACAATCAGGTACCCATACCATGAAACAATCGTAAGCCGAATGGGCAGCTATTTTCCCAATAGGTGGCCACTCAGTTACCTTAACTTAACTAAAAATATGAAAACATACATAAGGCGCCAACAGCACAAAAATTTTTTTAAACACCAAGACATAAAACAAAAAGAACCACCACAGAAGTATCGACTTGGAACGATCAGTAACACAAAGTTACTGGCGGGCTTAAACCGGTTTTACATGGCCATAACCTCACCCTCAGCTTCTGCAGTGGTTCATAACATTTAGTTAGTTATTCGGTCCTCGTGGTGAATCTCTAACTAGTCAATGAATCATCAAGAACAAACAAATAAATCATGATAAACATCCTGATGAATCAAAAACCAGGACTCACAGACTGAGTAAGCTGCCCGACGATGGAGATCCCTGGGCGCCGAATAACCTACTAACTCCGGAGCAAAAGAAAAACACCAGTTGGACCCCGGTGGGCCAAGCAACAGACAAGAAGCTCCGGCCCCAACCAACTAAAATGAATAGCTTTATGTCGGGGCCATCATAGAGTCTGACGCCCGACCCACCGGCGTGCAATTAAAGAAGGCAGCATAGTTATCAACCATGATTGGGTTAAAAACTAAGCATGCAGACTGTCGCATAACATTCAAGTTATAACCTATACGTTTGTAACGTGTTATGATTTTTCTGAACTGAAAAGAAAAATCATTAATTCCTTTAAGTTTCTTAAATTTGTAAACCAAGTCACCATAAAATTCAAGTTCCGAAAGGCCCTCACTTAAAAGCGTCTTTAACCCAACATTATATTTGGAAATCAATTCATAGTGTCTACGATAAAATTTAGAAAATGTTTTTCGAAGTTTATGATACCGATAGCCCTGTTGGAGAAGTTTTGCCGTTAAACATTTATTTCGAGCGTTGAAGTCTGTAACATGATTGCAGACTCTAGCAAACCTAATAAGTTGCGAAATTGTATACACCATAAGAAGCACGACGAGGAACGTCACCATCCAAAAAAGGAAAATTTACTATATCAAAATCAAAGTCATCGCGCTTATCATAAATTTTAGAAGAAACAAATCCATTTGCAACAGAAAGATGTAGATCTAAAAAGGGGGCTTCAGTATCTGAGATATTGGCTTTGTTCAACTGAAGTTCAGGTGGATAAATTTGATTGACCATACCTTCAAAATAAGGGTTGTCAATGTTCAATAGGTCATCGAGGTACCTAGATGTGGAATTAAAAGCCTCGATAACATCAGCTTGATTATCATGGTTAAGAGAATCCATGAAATCTCTTTCGTAGCAGTATAAAAATAAATCAGCTACGAGAGGTGCGCAATTTGTACCCATCGGAATTCCAACAATTTGTCTGTATAACTTGGTCCCAAATCTAATATAAATATTATCAAGGAGATAGGATAAGGCGTCGCATACATTCTGACATGACCAAAGTGTATACCGACTTTGGTCAGAGGAAGTGAAAAAAGCCTTTCTGTCATTACATGCCAAATAAAGTGAACCATAGTTTTTTAATGCCCTTTTGAAGGTCCACTCTATCAAATCCAGAAGTTTTTCTTTAATTAGATTATGTGGTAATGTTGTATACAGAGTAGAAAAATCATATGTGGACAAGCTTGTCGCACGGAACCCTCTACACTTCAATTTACTGAGCACCTCACCAGAATTTTTAATTGACCAAAACCAATTTTTATTTGAAGTTTCATACACTGTCTCACAGTATCTTATAACATGAGATTTGATAGCAGTAAGACAGGAAGTTAATAATTTAGAAAGTTCAGTGGTAGTACAAGAGCTAGAATTTGCAATAAATCTAGCTTTGTATGGTCTTTTGTGAAGCTTAGGTAACCAATACATCGTAGGAAGTTTGTCTTGGCCTTCATTGACACAAACAGAAAACTTAACAGGTAAATCGTTTAAGTGGGCATTAACTACAGACACCTCATCAGTATCTGTCTCCAGATAAGCCCTGGTACCATCAAGCTCCTGTTTTAAGGTGTTAACGTAGTGAAGCCTACAAACGACAACAACATTGTTTGCGGCTTTATCTGCCGGAACCAATACATACTTTCTATGAAATTCTTGGATACCCTGCTTCAAATGCCTAAATGACGATTTGGGTTTAGGAGGTAAAAGATTAGTATTTTGTGAATAAAACTTAATACGTTTATCCACGATAGTGAAGATACTTCTTTTCCATTCTTTAAGAGCATTATCCTCAACCCCCTCTCGTTTACACCATCGATTACCGAAATCATTTAATGCAGATGAAATCTCCTCTCTACATTTGTCGAAATTAATGTAGGAAGGGAATCTATATTTCGGACCTTTAGAAACGATTTTGCGAATTCTAGAATCCGAAATTATTTTTAAATTTCCAGTAACAATATGTCCAGCGGGTTGATAAACATATTTTGAATCTTTACAATCTCAAGACTTAGGAGTATTAGCATGGATATCAAGATCAGAAACAAGTTTATTGAAATTAAAAATTGTATTTCTGATTGGTTTGTTATATTTGTAACAAATAATAGGAGGTTCTGAATTTTGGAAGTAGGTAGGTATAGACTGTATCACTGATTTATCCTGGAATATGCTTGGTAAATCAATAAAGTCAATTCCTTTATTGATGAAAGGAATTTTAATAAAACTTCTAATGTGATTGGATTCGGAATCGATAAATGGACGAAGAGCATGCTGAGTATAACATCTTGTTAACAGTGCAGCGTCATACATTTGATGATTTCTATCGTAAAATCTATTAGCCTCTGTGTCCAAGGAACGTAATGCAGCAATAGGTAGAGAACTAAGATACGACAGCATTGGATGTCGACCGTGAATCCTTAGTTTAACAGCTAAATCATTAAGAGAAATGTTCAATTTCAATGCAGCACACCGTTTACGTTTGTCATTACCCCTTTTCCGTATACCATGAGATCTAGATTTACGTTTACGAGAGTCCGAAAGTGTAAGTACATCAAAATCGGGCATTTTGGAAATATTGCCTTCATGGTAAATGTTGTCGTTAAATCCCAGTGGAAAGGGTGTTTGCAGTAATTTTATCCATTTAAGTTCAGTTTCAAATCGTTTAATGTTTTTGAATCTAACTGAAGAATTTTCATCATATGAGATTTTCTCCACTGGTTGAACTTTAACATCATTGGGAGAATGACCAGTGCGCTTAAAATGCTGGTACAGAAAGGTATCATTATTTTTGGGTTTTCTGATTCTACGATAGTGCTCACCAAATCGTTTTTGCAAAGTTCGACAAGTTTGTCCAACATATTGCATCCTACAATTGTTTGTATTTCAAGTAAGAACATATACAAGATCCATTGATTTTCAGTCTAAATCAGAATCATTAACCACTGAAAATGTCCTACCATTCACAGATGAAGTGATAGTAGTCTTAGAACATAAATGATTGCAACAGTTGCACTTCTTGGCATTGCACTTAGAAATACTAGGGTACATTCCAGGTCTCTTGAACGGATTAATATATTTACGTAAAATTGGTGATTTGAGTGGAGATAACCTAATCTGAAGATTATTACGAAACATATTAGAATTAGAAGCTCCGTGTAGATTAACAGTAGATGCCGAAAATAAATTAAGAGGTGTCACCCTTACAGTAGGTAATAAATTTTGAAAATTGTTAGTTGAATGAGGAATCCGTACAGTAGACGCGGCATGCAACCTAAGGGGAGTTAATGTAATTCCTAATCTTTTTGTGATAGTCATAGTTGGGAGTATTGTGTTGATACTGCCAAAAGGAGCGCGACACTCATACCGGTTATGGAATAAATAATGCACTTAATCGTAATGCAAAATCTTTCGAATGAAAGAAAAAGGTATAACCGAAACCCACACCTCAGGTCCATGTCTAATACAAGTCCATGGATAGAAACGTAAGAATCGCTTATACAACGAGATACGAGTGACGGTCAACTAATGACCTTCAATACGGTATCGAAGAGTTGTGGTAGTTAGAGATAGGAAAATACAAACTGATTGCAAGCAATCCCTGAGGATTGGAAAAATAAGAGCATTAAATGGATGTACGGGGAGACTTTTTAGGGCCGCCACACGGCACAACCACAAGAACTCTGATATAAAAAGGTACAAGTAGGCAAAGATCAGGAAAAGGCGCAATCAGAAAAAGATTCCCACTCCAAAAACCGAGGTGGGAAAAAACCAAACCAACAATCAGGTACCCATACCATGAAACAATCGTAAGCCGAATGGGCAGCTATTTTCCCAATAGGTGGCCACTCAGTTACCTTAACTTAACTAAAAATATGAAAACATACATAAGGCGCCAACAGCACAAAAATTTTTTTAAACACCAAGACATAAAACAAAAAGAACCACCACAGAAGTATCGACTTGGAACGATCAGTAACACAAAGTTACTGGCGGGCTTAAACCGGTTTTACATGGCCATAACCTCACCCTCAGCTTCTGCAGTGGTTCATAACATTTAGTTAGTTATTCGGTCCTCGTGGTGAATCTCTAACTAGTCAATGAATCATCAAGAACAAACAAATAAATCATGATAAACATCCTGATGAATCAAAAACCAGGACTCACAGACTGAGTAAGCTGCCCGACGATGGAGATCCCTGGGCGCCGAATAACCTACTAACTCCGGAGCAAAAGAAAAACACCAGTTGGACCCCGGTGGGCCAAGCAACAGACAAGAAGCTCCGGCCCCAACCAACTAAAATGAATAGCTTTATGTCGGGGCCATCATAGAGTCTGACGCCCGACCCACCGGCGTGCAATTAAAGAAGGCAGCATAGTTATCAACCATGATTGGGTTAAAAACTAAGCATGCAGACTGTCGCATAACATTCAAGTTATAACCTATACGTTTGTAACGTGTTATGATTTTTCTGAACTGAAAAGAAAAATCATTAATTCCTTTAAGTTTCTTAAATTTGTAAACCAAGTCACCATAAAATTCAGGTTCCGAAAGGCCCTCACTTAAAAGCGTCTTTAACCCAACATTATATTTGGAAATCAATTCATAGTGTCTACGATAAAATTTAGAAAATGTTTTTCGAAGTTTATGATACCGATAGCCCTGTTGGAGAAGTTTTGCCGTTAAACATTTATTTCGAGCGTTGAAGTCTGTAACATGATTGCAGACTCTAGCAAACCTAATAAGTTGCGAAATGTATACACCATAAGAAGCACGACGAGGAACGTCACCATCCAAAAAAGGAAAATTTACTATATCAAAATCAAAGTCATCGCGCTTATCATAAATTTTAGAAGAAACAAATCCATTTGCAACAGAAAGATGTAGATCTAAAAAGGGGGCTTCAGTATCTGAGATATTGGCTTTGTTCAACTGAAGTTCAGGTGGATAAATTTGATTGACCATACCTTCAAAATAAGGGTTGTCAATGTTCAATAGGTCATCGAGGTACCTAGATGTGGAATTAAAAGCCTCGATAACATCAGCTTGATTATCATGGTTAAGAGAATCCATGAAATCTCTTTCGTAGCAGTATAAAAATAAATCAGCTACGAGAGGTGCGCAATTTGTACCCATCGGAATTCCAACAATTTGTCTGTATAACTTGGTCCCAAATCTAATATAAATATTATCAAGGAGATAGGATAAGGCGTCGCATACATTCTGACATGACCAAAGTGTATACCGACTTTGGTCAGAGGAAGTGAAAAAAGCCTTTCTGTCATTACATGCCAAATAAAGTGAACCATAGTTTTTTAATGCCCTTTTGAAGGTCCACTCTATCAAATCCAGAAGTTTTTCTTTAATTAGATTATGTGGTAATGTTGTATACAGAGTAGAAAAATCATATGTGGACAAGCTTGTCGCACGGAACCCTCTACACTTCAATTTACTGAGCACCTCACCAGAATTTTTAATTGACCAAAACCAATTTTTATTTGAAGTTTCATACACTGTCTCACAGTATCTTATAACATGAGATTTGATAGCAGTAAGACAGGAAGTTAATAATTTAGAAAGTTCAGTGGTAGTACAAGAGCTAGAATTTGCAATAAATCTAGCTTTGTATGGTCTTTTGTGAAGCTTAGGTAACCAATACATCGTAGGAAGTTTGTCTTGGCCTTCATTGACACAAACAGAAAACTTAACAGGTAAATCGTTTAAGTGGGCATTAACTACAGACACCTCATCAGTATCTGTCTCCAGATAAGCCCTGGTACCATCAAGCTCCTGTTTTAAGGTGTTAACGTAGTGAAGCCTACAAACGACAACAACATTGTTTGCGGCTTTATCTGCCGGAACCAATACATACTTTCTATGAAATTCTTGGATACCCTGCTTCAAATGCCTAAATGACGATTTGGGTTTAGGAGGTAAAAGATTAGTATTTTGTGAATAAAACTTAATACGTTTATCCACGATAGTGAAGATACTTCTTTTCCATTCTTTAAGAGCATTATCCTCAACACCCTCTCGTTTACACCATCGATTACCGAAATCATTTAATGCAGATGAAATCTCCTCTCTACATTTGTCGAAATTAATGTAGGAAGGGAATCTATATTTCGGACCTTTAGAAACGATTTTGCGAATTCTAGAATCCGAAATTATTTTTAAATTTCCAGTAACAATATGTCCAGCGGGTTGATAAACATATTTTGAATCTTTACAATCTCAAGACTTAGGAGTATTAGCATGGATATCAAGATCAGAAACAAGTTTATTGAAATTAAAAATTGTATTTCTGATTGGTTTGTTATATTTGTAACAAATAATAGGAGGTTCTGAATTTTGGAAGTAGGTAGGTATAGACTGTATCACTGATTTATCCTGGAATATGCTTGGTAAATCAATAAAGTCAATTCCTTTATTGATGAAAGGAATTTTAATAAAACTTCTAATGTGATTGGATTCGGAATCGATAAATGGACGAAGAGCATGCTGAGTATAACATCTTGTTAACAGTGCAGCGTCATACATTTGATGATTTCTATCGTAAAATCTATTAGCCTCTGTGTCCAAGGAACGTAATGCAGCAATAGGTAGAGAACTAAGATACGACAGCATTGGATGTCGACCGTGAATCCTTAGTTTAACAGCTAAATCATTAAGAGAAATGTTCAATTTCAATGCAGCACACCGTTTACGTTTGTCATTACCCCTTTTCCGTATACCATGAGATCTAGATTTACGTTTACGAGAGTCCGAAAGTGTAAGTACATCAAAATCGGGCATTTTGGAAATATTGCCTTCATGGTAAATGTTGTCGTTAAATCCCAGTGGAAAGGGTGTTTGCAGTAATTTTATCCATTTAAGTTCAGTTTCAAATCGTTTAATGTTTTTGAATCTAACTGAAGAATTTTCATCATATGAGATTTTCTCCACTGGTTGAACTTTAACATCATTGGGAGAATGACCAGTGCGCTTAAAATGCTGGTACAGAAAGGTATCATTATTTTTGGGTTTTCTGATTCTACGATAGTGCTCACCAAATCGTTTTTGCAAAGTTCGACAAGTTTGTCCAACATATTGCATCCTACAATTGTTTGTATTTCAAGTAAGAACATATACAAGATCCATTGATTTTCAGTCTAAATCAGAATCATTAACCACTGAAAATGTCCTACCATTCACAGATGAAGTGATAGTAGTCTTAGAACATAAATGATTGCAACAGTTGCACTTCTTGGCATTGCACTTAGAAATACTAGGGTACATTCCAGGTCTCTTGAACGGATTAATATATTTACGTAAAATTGGTGATTTGAGTGGAGATAACCTAATCTGAAGATTATTACGAAACATATTAGAATTAGAAGCTCCGTGTAGATTAACAGTAGATGCCGAAAATAAATTAAGAGGTGTCACCCTTACAGTAGGTAATAAATTTTGAAAATTGTTAGTTGAATGAGGAATCCGTACAGTAGACGCGGCATGCAACCTAAGGGGAGTTAATGTAATTCCTAATCTTTTTGTGATAGTCATAGTTGGGAGTATTGTGTTGATACTGCCAAAAGGAGCGCGACACTCATACCGGTTATGGAATAAATAATGCACTTAATCGTAATGCAAAATCTTTCGAATGAAAGAAAAAGGTATAACCGAAACCCACACCTCAGGTCCATGTCTAATACAAGTCCATGGATAGAAACGTAAGAATCGCTTATACAACGAGATACGAGTGACGGTCAACTAATGACCTTCAATACGGTATCGAAGAGTTGTGGTAGTTAGAGATAGGAAAATACAAACTGATTGCAAGCAATCCCTGAGGATTGGAAAAATAAGAGCATTAAATGGATGTACGGGGAGACTTTTTAGGGCCGCCACACGGCACAACCACAAGAACTCTGATATAAAAAGGTACAAGTAGGCAAAGATCAGGAAAAGGCGCAATCAGAAAAAGATTCCCACTCCAAAAACCGAGGTGGGAAAAAACCAAACCAACAATCAGGTACCCATACCATGAAACAATCGTAAGCCGAATGGGCAGCTATTTTCCCAATAGGTGGCCACTCAGTTACCTTAACTTAACTAAAAATATGAAAACATACATAAGGCGCCAACAGCACAAAAATTTTTTTAAACACCAAGACATAAAACAAAAAGAACCACCACAGAAGTATCGACTTGGAACGATCAGTAACACAAAGTTACTGGCGGGCTTAAACCGGTTTTACATGGCCATAACCTCACCCTCAGCTTCTGCAGTGGTTCATAACATTTAGTTAGTTATTCGGTCCTCGTGGTGAATCTCTAACTAGTCAATGAATCATCAAGAACAAACAAATAAATCATGATAAACATCCTGATGAATCAAAAACCAGGACTCACAGACTGAGTAAGCTGCCCGACGATGGAGATCCCTGGGCGCCGAATAACCTACTAACTCCGGAGCAAAAGAAAAACACCAGTTGGACCCCGGTGGGCCAAGCAACAGACAAGAAGCTCCGGCCCCAACCAACTAAAATGAATAGCTTTATGTCGGGGCCATCATAGAGTCTGACGCCCGACCCACCGGCGTGCAATTAAAGAAGGCAGCATAGTTATCAACCATGATTGGGTTAAAAACTAAGCATGCAGACTGTCGCATAACATTCAAGTTATAATCTATACGTTTGTAACGTGTTATGATTTTTCTGAACTGAAAAGAAAAATCATTAATTCCTTTAAGTTTCTTAAATTTGTAAACCAAGTCACCATAAAATTCAGGTTCCGAAAGGCCCTCACTTAAAAGCGTCTTTAACCCAACATTATATTTGGAAATCAATTCATAGTGTCTACGATAAAATTTAGAAAATGTAAGCCAATATATAATTAGGGTTTGTATGTGTAGATTATTTGACTATACCACTTCTCCATGACAGGCTCACATTTTCCAAGCGGTTAACTAGTTACCAGGTGGTCAGTCAGTAAAAAGCTTTGCCTAAATGCACAAGCACCTAATCTCTTTCTCATACTTCAATGGATGGGGCCAAAGTAATTTTGGAGTTAAAATGCAAAGCAGCACAAATAATATAATTTATGTTTTATTCTACTGTAACATGCAATTGACTTGTATACTGAACAAGTGCTACATACGTTTTAACAGGTGAGTGGTCAGAAAAATGACTAATTCATTTTTGTAGAATGTGAATCCGAACTTGACAAATGTAACAAAAGAAACCGGTTGTCCTAGGATCCAACTTTATGTGAATTCATGAACTCATTTTTGGTGAATTCTGTTGAACAAGGCCTTTTTGTGACCGCCTACATTTTAAAATGCATGTAGCACAGCTTCTTCTACTTTGACGGGAACGAACGAGGATGCAGGTTAATGCTAAAGAATACAGGTAGTCCAAGAGCTCACCTGTCAGTGAGAGTCAGGAAGTACAGTCACTTTTCAAAACTAAAGTAGAAGGGTTTTTTGCATTATATGGGCATGGTGGCCATCTTGGTCATGCAACCTTGATTTTATATACACATTGATTGTCTCTTTCTATAAATGCTTCATATAAATTTGGCTTTGTAAATTGTTTGGTCAAGAAGTTTCAGAATAAACACATTTACATGTTCGTTTCATAAGTTTAATATGAATGATCTGAACACTTTAGATTTCTATCAATTTATAAATAGATGATAACACATTAAAGATGAAAAGCGAAATAGTATAACTTCTGTGACACAAATATCAACTTAAACATTGATTTCTCACACTACATGGAAGTTTGAACACATTACAATGACAGAACATCCAGTAGACTACACCTTATGATAATATTTGGTCTACCCTATTTACAGTCAAGGTTATCGAAGCTTGAACTCTTGCATCTTACAAGACTGCCTTACATTGTTTGGACTGCCTTTTCGCCATTTTGTGTGCAAGTACCTTTTCGAGCAGCTTCCTTGGGATCAAATATTTACATGCAACTGTTCGACCAGTGTTATAGTAAACACAGCCGATTTTATGTATCATTATGTATCAAAGGCTGACTGATTGTATAATATGGTGTACCACGGCTAGTAGGGTGCAATATTTCAAGCTTCAATCTGCTTGAATATATACAGGGTATACCAAATTAGGTGTAGTGTACTGGTTGATTTGTCAATTTAACAATATTATCTGTTAAAGATTCAACGTTTGTTGAAGTGTGTGAAACCAATGTTAATCCCAGAAGTTATGATATTTTGCTTGTCATTTTAGTGTATTACTATTTATAAATAAATTGAGCAAAATCAAAAATGTTATCAGCGCATATTTTTATCATGTATTTAACAAAATAACGAAATCCGTTCAAGTCCTCAAACACTACAGGTAAATCAAATTTGGCTGAGTTTCAAGAACGTGTAGTGCTATGCCATTACTTATGAAACAAATGGCATAGTGCTAAACTTGAAACGAACCTGTATATTGCCCCAGGGCGGGGGCAGATGAACCCCTGTAGTTTTATTCGTTGTTTTTTTTTGTTGTTGTTGTTGTTTGGGAATCATTAATATTCAGACCTACTGCCCATTTCCTGCATTTTTTCCTTTAAATGACATTTTAACAGTTTTCCTTATTCAAATAGGGGACCTAAGTTGTCCTTGACATAAATTAAGCCAAGGTCAACTCAGAGTCATGATTTATATATACATTGAAGTACTTAGTCTTTAGTCATCAATGCTTCATGCCAAATTTCGTTGAAATCGGTCTACCCGCTCCAGTAGTTAAATAACTTTTTCATGCTCAGATCAGCAGAGACTAAAATTTATCCTGCTCATAAAATGTTAAAATGCCAATTCTTGGCATTTTAACATTTATAAACAAGATTAATTACAAGTTTTGATATTCTAAGCCTGGAATTTCAATTTATTTTGATTATTTCAGTATTTATAAGCACTTTAATAAAGTTCATATTCAGTTGAGCATGAAAAAAGTTTTACAACCTCAGAACCAGGGAGCCAAAATTCACATTATGTTTGTGGTGCCATAATATCATTCCAGCAATAATCCAGTGATGCAGATTCTGTCTGGCACTCAACCTGAAATGTAATTTCATACATGTTTATAAGAAAATGACAAAGAGCAAACACGACACATTGGCATTACATACATTTTACCTCACAAACTAGAATACCTTTGTAGATAAAGGTTCACTATCCGATTTTGTTCAATACAGCCCATCTTCTCTTTTTGAATGTTAACTGATTTTAAAGTATCTACAGTAACTTACCTTTATATTTAAGTCTTGATGAGAGAAAACCAGTCTTCAGGAATTCTGACACAAACCGACCTGTACAGTCACAGAAAAATGCTATAAGCTTGAAATTTTGAATTTAAGAAGAACACGGATTGAAATATCTGTGCAATGAAAACAAAGGAGCTTATTAGCAGTGCAATGACTGCACAGCTGATCTGTGCCATTGTTTTTGAGATAAAAGTCTGGTTTTCCCTTGAGGAGGCTCATTTTATCCAACAGTTTTAAACAAATCGTCACAAAACGAATGCATAATGACACAATTTGAATTGTTTGCATTTGTTGCACTTATAGAAATGAATTTTCTAGCCAGTAGAAGCAGTATATATTCAACTGAGTATGTAATTATCCTTCATATGGCCCCATATCTGTAGATTTTGATGACCCCATAATCACTTCTAAGATCATAAGACAATTACTTGATGTGGGGATATCTACCTGGACTATTCTTCCGGTATTGTCAAGACAGCCACTTAACTTATAAAGAAAAGGTGTCTTTCAAAACCTACCTAACAACCAAATAATCACTAGCGCACTGTCCTCTAAATCTGCAGTTCGTAAGTAAAGCTGAATGTAGTCATGTTTACTGTAAATAAATAACATACAAGTTACAAACATTATAAACATTTCAAACATTTAGACTTTCAAGTATCTCAATATACAAGCAAATTTTATATATGTAAAAATAAATCCATGTAAGTTGGAAAATAGAATGATGGATTCAATTTCAAAATTCTACAAAGCAGCCGTTCCAATAACTGTCTACTCATAAATTGCTGATGTACAGTATACAGTACTTATATTTGAACATTTCTATAATTATACATACCATGTATATGATTCATTTAGACTATACTGTTGTGCTATGATGGTTATTTAAGGGGAGTGTTCACAGCTGCTGTGTCCTGTAAAGAAAACAACGGGAAGTTGCAACGAAGGGCATGTAATGTGATTATGAAACAAAGTATTAAAAGTACTACACTACAACCTCTTTATAACACTATTGTTGGGGTCCAATACAATTTCCGTGTTAACTATCCAATCCATGTTAATCGAGAGTAAAATGTATAGACATATAGCAAAAATATTCTAAACTCGCTATTTGGGGTCCAACATGGATCAGTGTTATATCCAAAACCATTTTGTAATGAAGTGTGTTATAAAGAGGTCCAGGTGTATAGCTGAACTTACTGTAAGTTGTATCTAAACTTCACAAGGTGAGCAATGGTATCAGTGACAAAATGCAGTTTAATTGGATCAGACTAAACATGCTAAATGACAAATACTTTGTAATGCTTCAAATTTCATAGTCAGTACTGTCAATAGCCAAACAAGAAATGGAATAAAGAAAAAAAAAAGCATTATAAGACTTGAGTATATAAACACTCATTTACCCAGTAAATAAAATATACTACAGTGTTAGTCCATTTTCTATAAATTATAATTAGGAGTCTGAATCGCACAGTGTCGTCTAGATAGGCCATCAATGCAAAACGTGCACATTTCTTTGCCCATTTCTATACATATTAGTTATTACAAAATAAAACCAGAGGACCAATGGTCCTGTATTTACTCACCTGAGATCTGGGATATATACCAATAAATTTGTTTGACTATTGACTATTATGGTCATATACATCTATATAGCCCCAGGGCAGGGACAGATGAACCCATGGGGTCAATTTTATTTTCAGAATCATAAAAATTCTGTCCAATTGCCCATTTCTTTTAAAGTTTTTCCCTTGAAATGACAATTTAACAATTTTCCACATTCAAGTTTCGACTGCATTGGCAACCTTTATTGACCTTGCCATAAAATAGGTCAAGGTCATCACAGGGACATGATTTATATATACATTGTAGTACTTGAGTCACCGATGCTTCATGCTAAGTTTTGTTATTATCTGTCTATGGGACTCAAGAGTTTTTTGAATGTTTTTTTTAAACTTTTACCATATATGGGCATGCCGGCCATCTTGGTCGTGTGACCTAGGCTAGATTATTTACATGTATATATGTTACAGCCAATCTGTGAAATCAGCCTTTTCATGAAATGGCTAAAATTTTTAGCCTTTTCGTGAAATGACTAATTCACTCAGCCATTTCATGAAAAGGCTAAATATTTCAGCCTTTTCATGAAATGACTAAAATCTCCATGCCATTGTTACACAGATTGACTGGTTCAGTTTCAGCCAATCTATGTAATAACGCCTTGAGTTTTATTTATGCCTTTGATATCATCACAGGAATAATTCATTTGATTAAACCACAAAAATGAATATGATAGTACATAAACTTCCATTTTCACTTCTAAAAGAATATTATTGTAGGCATAAATAATAATACATGTAATAATAATAATGATAATGATAATAATTAAGTTAAAGATAAGTATAATCGCTATGATTATGATTATAAGTTAAACACAATAAGAAAACAAAGAAGTTTAAACCATTACGTTGATCATAGTCAAATAAAAGCTAATTAAAGCAAAGTTTGCAAGCTAATTAAAATGTGATAAATCCCACTGGACTACCCTTTGATTTTAAGTGGGAGACAATGTTGCTATTTTTCCTATACCTATAGTTGACAGAGGTAGAGGTGACCCATGAAAACATTCTTGGAGTAATCCTGGTTTTTGATGAATAAAATATGTACACTATTGCTGTCAAGGAACCACTTTGATCTATGTCCATAAAAGCTCCTAACTAATCGTGATGTTAACACACGGTTTGTACAGTGACACTTCGCCAAGCTGTGAAAGCAACAACTTCAGGCGGTCAAGGTTTGTTTCGATGTAATTGTGGAAAGGGTAAAAAACAATGTCAAACAACAGATGTAAGTGTTTTGTGCAATAGCAGATGCCATAACAGTCTCCCATGTAAGGATAAGTAGACAATGTATGTGAATTAAACTGTGTGGTATTGAAAATGTACACTATTGATACGTGTTTCTAATGGCATGTTGCTGAAATTTTACTATTTTATACGCGAATCCTTAGTATCTCATATTGTGTGATTCAATAACTTAGAACTTTCCCTAGACAATGGGAAAAATGAAACGAAATTATTGTACCCGTAAGAAATTGAAAATCTCAATATATTAACTGGATTACTCATGACACATAAAATTATCATTTGATGTGCTTACATTTTGTGCTTTACTATGTTTTAACCAATGTTCAGAGCTTTAATAAAAATAAACTTCACTCTTTGTATTGTTTTAAAGGTTCCCTTGTTAGTTTAGCCATTTCATGAAATGACTAAAGCAAATTTTTAGTCATTTCATGAAAAGGCTGAAATATTTAGCCGTTTCATGAAATGGCTGAGTGAATTAGTCATTTCACGAAAAGGCTAAAAGTTTTAGCCATTTCATGAAAAGGCTGATTTCACAGATTGGCTGTAACATATACACATTGATTCCCCCTTCCTATAGATGCTTCATATAATATTTGGCTTTGATTTGCAAAGCAATTTCAGAGGACAAGATTTTTAAATATTATGGTAAAATACATGTAAATTGCCCCAGAGTGGGGGCAGATGACACCCTGGGGTCATTTTTTTAAGAATCATTGATGTTCAGTCCAGGACTCCTACAGTCAATTTCCTGCAAGATTTTCTCTTCAATTTACATTTTAACAGTTTTTCCCATTTAATACATCTATATAGGGGACCTATGTTGACCTTGTCATAAAATAGGTCAAGGTCATTACAGGGTCATGATTTATAAATACATTGTAGTACTCGAGTCACCGATGTTTCAAGCTAAGTTCCATTGAAATTGATTCATGGGTTCCAGAGAAGAAGATTTTTGAAGAGTCTTTACCATATATGGGCATTGTGGCCATCTTGGTTATATGTGACCTGGATTATTTAAATATACATTGGTTCCCTCTTCCTATAGATGCTTCATATAAAATTTTGCTTTGATTGGTCAAGCGGTTTCAGAGAAGATTTTTGAATACTATGGTAATATACAGGGATATTGCCCCGGGATGGGGGCAGATGAGTCTCTGGGGTCATTTTTTTTCAGAATCATTGATAGTCAGTCCTACAGCCCCATTTCCCCGCAAGGTTTTCTCTTTAAAAGACATTTAACAGTTTTCCCCATTCAAATGTACTGGCAACCCATGTTGACCTTGTCATGAAATAGGTCAAAGTCATCACAGGGTCATGATTTATATGAAACATTGTAGTACTTGAGTCATCAATGCTTCATGCCAAGTTTCACTGAAATTAGTCCACCAGTTCCTGAGAAGAAGATTTTGAAGTTTTTCACTGTATATGGGCATGGTGGCCATCTTGGTCATGTGACCTGGATTATCAATATATAAATTGGTTCCCCCTTCCTGTAGATGCTTCATATAAAATTTGGCTTTGATTGGCCAAGTGGTTTCAGAGAACAAGTTCTTTGAAAATGGTGACCGACAGACGGACAACCGGTGCCTACCCATCCTATATGCGCACCTATTAGCCTTTGGCTCAGCTGAGCTAATAAAGAAAAAGAAGTATAAAATACTAAATACCAGTAGATACTATTTGGCACCGACATCTTGATCTGAGACTGTATTTTGTCCACCCCTCATGTAACTTGTAAAATCACTTCTCATGTAACTTGTAAAATCATACAATATGTGGGTAGGGGCTGGAGCAGCAGGTCAAATACTTCTGGAATTATAAATTGAATAACTACAATGTCAACATGTCACATATGTACGAACATACATTCTTCACTCCTGTTTAAAAGTGAATACATTGCTAATCAGGATGTTTTTACATACTGTATTTTGTAGTTCTAATTAGCACACAGTGACATGCTTAAGTACAAACCCTGCTTGTTTCCTAAAAGCAAATTAGTACATTGTATTTGACACATATTTCGCACATAAATATTGCATTAGCAGCATTCAATCCTAAACTTAAATGTTAAAACCCTATATTCTTTACAATTGAACACTGAGCCCCCAGGGGGGCTTTGCTCCCTGCTCCCTGAAAGAAAAATGACCTTTCTCCCCAGCTCTCTAAAATGTTTTTCCTCAGCCCCCTGCTCCCTAAAACCCCAAAAAGTCCCTGAAAACAAGAATTGGCAATATGCAAGGCTTATTAGATACCCCCCTCAAAGTAAAAGTCAGTAAAAAAAAACCCTGATTTTCAGCTGTTACTTATGCAAACAAGTATCAAAAATGTGCCCATGCAACTGTACGAGGAGTTAAGGGCAATAGCTCTAAAAGAACTGGACCCTTTACAAGCATCCCCATGTTGAAAACATGCACAACCAGAGGACCAATGGTCCTGTAAACGCTCACCTGAGATCAGCTGCATATACCAATAAACATGTTTGAATATTATGGTATTTAACTCCAGTGCAGGGGCAGATAAGCCCTTGGGCCATTTTCTTATTTCAGAATCTTCAATATTCTGTCCATTTGCCAATTTCCTGTTGGCTTTTTCCTTCAAATGACATTTTAACAGTTTTCCCAATTCAGATGCACAGGCAACCCATGTTGACCTTGCCATAAACTTGGTCAAGGTCATCACAGGGTCATGATTTATATATACATTGGAGTACTTTAGCCATCGATGCTTCACGCCAAGTTTCCTTGAAATCAGTCTATTGGTTTCAGAGAAGATGATTTTTGATGGGTTTTTACCATATATGGGCATGGCGGCCATCTTGGTCATGTGACCTAGATTATTTATATACACATTGATTCCCCCATTCTATAGATGCTTCACTTAAAATTTGGCTTTGTTTGGCCAAGCGGTTTCAGAGGAGAAGACGTTTGAATATTATGGAAATATACATGTATATTGCCCCGGGGTGGGGGCACATGAGCCCCTGGGGTCCAATTTTTTTCAGAATCATTAATATCCAGTCCTACTGCCCATTTCCTGCAAGACTTTCACTTTAAATGACATTTGAAAAGTTTTCCCCATTCAAATGCATTGGTGACCTATGTTGACCTTCCCGTAAAATAGGTCAAGGTCATCACAGGGTCATGATTTATATACACATTGTAGTGCTTGAGCCATCAATGCTTCGTGCCAAGTTTCGTTGAAATCGGTCAACCGGTTCTGGAGAAGAAGATTTTTGAACGGTTTTTACCATATATGGGCATGGCGGCCATCTTGGTCATGTGACCTGGATTTTTTATATACATATTTGTTACCCCTTCCTATTGATGCTTCACATAAAATTTCGCTTTGATTGGCCAAGCGGTTTCAGAGGAGAAGATGTTTGAATATTATGGAGATATACATGTATATTGCCCCGGGGTGGGGGCGGATGAGCCCCTGGTGCCCAATTTTTTTCAGAATCATTAATATTCAGTCCTACTGCTCATTTTCTGCAAGATTTTTCCTTTAAATGACAATTTAACAATTTTTCCCATTCAAATGCATTCGCGACCTATGTTGACCTTGCCGTAAAATAGGTCAAGGTCATCATAGGGTCATGATTTATACACACATTGTAGTGCTTGAGCCATTAATGCTTCATGCCAAGTTTGGTTGAAATCGGTCCAGTGGTTCCGGAGAAGAAGATTTTTGAAGGGTTTTTACCATATATGGGCATGGCGGCCATCTTGGTCATGTGACCTGGATTATTTATATACACATTGGTTCCCCCTTCCCATAGATGCTTCATGTAAAATTTGGCTTTGATTGGCCAAGCGGTTTCAGAGGAGAAGATCTTTGAAAATGGTGGACGACGGACGGACGACGGACGACGGACGGACGACGGACGACGGACGGACGGACGGACGCCGGAGCATGGGTATACTATAAGCTCACCTTGTGAGCCTGACGGCTCAGGTGAGCTAAAATTGTCTAAGTTCACAAAGCTGCAATTTCGTCAAAAATTATTTTTTCACAATAAAACTTCTTCATGCGAATGTCTAACAAGTCTTTATTGTGAAGGTATTGGTAAAGTATCAGATCACTACATCAAAAGCTGTGGTAGGAGTTGATTGGCCTGTATAGGCACACCTTAGAATAAATGTTGAAAACTTGCACAAAAAATTGTCTAAGTTCAAACAGCTGAAATTTTGTCAAAAATATTTTTTTCAAAGTAATATTTCTTCATGCACATGCCCAGTGAGTCTGTATTGTGAATGCAAAGTATCAAATAGCTCCAGCAAAAACTGTGGTAGGAGTTGATCGGCCCATATAAGCCCTACCATAGCAAATGCTCATAAAAATTGTCTATGTTGTCTATGTTCAAACAGCTGCAATTTTGTCTAAATATTTTATTCAAAATAATATTTCTTCATGCACATGTCCAATGTGTCTGTATTGTGAAGTCAAATTATCAAATGGCTCCGGCAGAAACTGTGGTAGGAGTTGATTGGCCCATATCTACACTACCATGGAACCCAAGTTGAAAACTTGCACAAAAAGTGTCTAAGTTCACAAAGCTCCAAAATAATATTTCTTCATGCACATGTCCAATGTGTCTGTATTGTGAAGTCAAATTATCAGAAACTGTGGTAGGAGTTGATTGGCCCATATCTACACTACCATGGAACCCATGTTGAAAACTTGCACAAAAAGTGTCTACGTTCACAAAGCTCCAAAATAATATTTCTTCATGCACATGTGATCACATGTCCAATGTGTCTATATTGTGAAGTCAAAGTGTCAAATGGCTGACAAACAATTTTTAAATTCAGGCCTGATAAACAGTGTGTACAAGAGAGAAAAAAATGTTAGTAAGGATTAAAGATGCTGGTACATCCATGCAATTAGCAAAGCTTCAGTGTGTGTGTGTGGGGGGGGGGAGGGGGGAGGGGGTTGCTGCAGGCTTTACACATTGCCTTTTGGTCTGGGGGCATGCTCCCCAGGGAAAGTTTGAAACTTTGATGTTTTGGTGGTCTGTTTGTTTTCTTTTGTTTATATATTTGTACAGCTGAAAGAACTGGTTTATCAGAAATATATATTTCAGATCATATCCTGCTATTAAGTTTATAAACTAATGAGAATAGTAAAAATAAAAGGCACAGAGATTGTACAGTCAAATTTAAAATCCCAACCCAGACACCAGGCGGAAATGAAAGGACAGCACAAATCAACACTAAGCTGTTGTAACACACATGAGAAAAACCTGCATACACATTTTTCAAGTTAAGGGCACTGTGTGCTAATTAGAACGAATACGGTATACCATAATTGTTCTCACTAGTGCACATGCTCAAATAAGTGCACACCCTGGTCGTTTAAAAAATGTGCATAAGTGCACACTATTTGACTGCCTTATTGGTAATTTGTATAGATTTTACATATAACGGGTAGTGCCATATTATTAACTGCATTTAAACCTAGCCTTAAATGATGGAACACTATTTTAAGTTATTTTTAAAAGTTTAGTACACTGTGCGCTAATTAGAACAAATATGGTAAATAGCTTTGCAATATCAAGCATCTGGACTAAAGCTAAATACATGTTCTAGGTGTGGCAGGTAGTGTTGTAACAATGATCAAATATTGATAGCGCGGTGGCGTAGTGGTAGAGCGTCGGACTCCGAATCGAGAGGTCCTGGGTTCGAACCCCACAAGCGTCACCGTGTTGTGTCCTTGAGCAAGGCACATCTACTCCCTACAGTACTGGTTAAACCCAGGAAGCGTTGGCTCCGTCCCGACATGACTGAAAAATTGTTGACTGGGACGTTCAACACAAACAAACAAACAAATATTGATAACCATTGGTTTGCTGTCGACCGACTGATGATCGAGAATGCTTTCATAATCGATCATCATTCAATTTAAATTCTATGGGTCATGTTAAGCTGACATTGTTTGTCTTTTATCAAAGATTTTAGTCAGAAAATGACAACTAGCCTGCTTCTGAGTTCATTTCCAAATACATGTACATGTAAGTTTGATACATGTATCAAGTAGTCATTGCAATAAGTTAATGACATTGTAATCTTCCCTTGCACCTGTCCTATAATAAGCATTTCATGACAAGATTACAAAAGCTAAATGTGACAAAACTTTGTATTTTCAGAGATATAAGTATTTATGCAACTAAACCAAACAAGCTTACAAATTCCTTATTAAAGTCTTGGTATCAAGAGCACTATAACCTTTCCAATTTCAATTATAATTGATGATTGACCGAAAAGTCATATCTGATTTTTTCGATGTTCCATAATCGAACAACACTAGTGTCAGGCAACATGTCCAGCGATCAGAGAAAACTGAACTCTGACAACATTGGACGCAGCCTCAAGGAGAATCAAGGTTCTCCAAAAAGCAATTACACTCCAAACAAGGCATTTTTCTTACATACAAGAATCAAGATAAAATGCACGAAAAAGAAAATTTCCTTTGTGTTCTTAAGTTTGAGTTCTGCAAGCACTTGGTTATCAGGTTATCACATAAAATGTAGACTGAAAACAAACATGAAAGGACAAAAAAAAACTTCAAGATCTCAGTGACAAACCTTTGTAGGGCCTCCTAGTAGCCCACTTGAAAAATATATGTTTTTATATCTATAGGTTCCTTTTACCCAAAATATAGGTTCTTTTACAGGTTTGTCACCAAAAATATAAGTTATCAAAGGTGTTTTTTTTTGTTGTTTTTGTTTTTTCTCACTTCCATCACAATTTTAGCAACTTTCTTCCAAATTCTGGAGCTTCCTTAACCACACCGTGTTAGCGGCAATCATGAACAACCAATCTGATAAATAAAAAGAGATCTACACTGCCCTAAAATGGCATTTCGGATTGCCAAAATGACGATGTAGAACATAAACTGAACTTTCTCGATTGCCAACACATGCTTTTTGGCAATCTAAAACGCTTTCTTGGCAGTCGGGAACGCAGTTTTGTATAAAGTCACACATTCCACATTGCTACTTATAAAGTGTATTATCATGAATGGATAATTGCAATCAAATTGAAACAAATGAACCTGTCGGCAGCATAGACTGGAAAACTCAAAGAAAAACGTGCACAAACAGCTGTTCAATGTATTGATCGAGTCGGAATGACATCATCGGTCATTTGTACGAGGTAAATGACTCAGTGTTTATCACTATGGCCTTACTGAATTAAAAGCAGAAGATATGAAAAAAAAATATTTTTTTCTTAAAAGCTTTGAAAATATCTTTAGATCATTATCATTTCTTCAACTCAAGATATGAACGGTCAACCCGGTAATATTTCTGGCCAATTATGATTTTATGAGCATCTAAAAATAATTAAAGTATAGCGATAATGAACGAGTTATACCCTTGACCAAAAGAGCAAAGAGGCAGGAAAGGAGCAGTTCTGGTAACCAATACTGACTTTTTCTCACGAAAGAGTAGCTTGCCGACCGGATCAATGCATCTTCAAAACATTTACAAGCACTAGTCAGAAAACAAATACTGGTCTTAAAATGATTCATATTGGAATTTGCTTTTTCTGCAAAGTATATAGGTTTTTGTAGAAAAATATAGGTAATTTATAGATTTGGGGGCAAAATGAAGGTTTTATAAGATTTTACTAATTTTACACAAAATTATAGTTTTTTACAGGTTTTAATAATAGGTTTCGCTGGGAGGCCTGAGTTTGATAATGGTAACATTGTTGTCAAAGAAATGGGTGTGACGTACTAGTCGCATCATATCTCAATATTGGTGCGACTTGCATTGGTGTGACTTGCAAGTCACACATTAAGCTAGCTACGCCCATGAGTATTAGAAGCCGAGCCCGAGCTTCTGTGCTTGTATGCCGAGCGAGTTTTGACTAAAGCTTGATTTCTTCCAAGAAAATAATTTATGTATACCGGTATATAAGATAATATTTTATAGCATTTGACATGTTTGAAGTGATTTTGAATAATTATTGATTTATTGAAATGTTTATTTTCCTCAGTTATGCTTATTTGTTAACAGTCTAACAGTCAAATTGAAAAAATATGGATGACATGCTTATTGCTATTTGCTAAATGCTAATTGCTAAATGTGTATTGTAATATGATAAATTGTAACTAAGAATTTTGAAATGGGCCTATGAAGGATATTGATAATATTCATAATTTTACAGTATGTTGGATTAATTAACATTATAAAAACATAGTATGTACTGTACAAGCATGGACAGTTTTATTTTTAATTTGCAATCAGCATTTAGCAATTAGCATTTTAGCATCTGGCAAAAAGCATTTAGCAAATAGCAATTTGCAAATGGCATTTATAATGCCGACAAACACATCAGTGTGGTCTACATCAGTGTGGTCTATATTTTTCCCTTTTCATCCCCCGACAGTTATCATAACTAAACAAAAACATGACTGGCCTCAAAGTAATCATGATTAACGATTAAGATTAACCCAGGTCTGATAACCACTAGTTGATCAATCACTGGTCCTTGATCGATCACTGGTCACCTTACACTAATCATGACCGGGGTTCCGGTTGCGCATGAGCCAATTAAGAGCTGTACACTTTTTCTTGATCTCGGTTTTTATTTCAAGTAACCCCCTTCAGCTCTTGGTATACCTGAACACCATCTGAAGACCTCCTCGGAGGTTAAGATCATGTAAAGGAAGATTGATAGATGACGAAAAAACAAGTTTAATACACATTCCTTTTGATCTGTTTCGAAATAAAAAAAGATTCAATTTTTGTATTTGAGGTTAACTGGTCTTACTAGGCAGCTTCTGCTTGAAATGGGCTTTCACTATCTATCTTAAATACTGCCTAAGCCCTCGCGATTATTTTTGGCAGGCACTGCGCGTTAGGGTTATAAAAAAGAAAAAGATAAAGAATGATGAGTGTCAAGATGAAAGGTTAAAAACTACTAGTAAATGATCGATGATGAACAGGTCTAAGAGCTGACATTTCAAATCTTTAAATCTACAGACTTACTAGATTTACAGACTGTCTGTAAATCTACAGACTTGTTAAGTCTGTGGATATAAAGACAGTCTGTAAATCTAAAGACTTGTAAAGTCTATATATTTAAAGACTTATGCAGTATTTCATCGAATTTTGGAATACCTAGAAAAAGCGCATTCTATATTTAACGTAAATGAATCACTTATACATGTACGATATTCGGTGTGTAAAGTTCGTGTAAAAGTATGGCCTTATTTCCGTGTACTGATAGCAAATAATAACTAAATGTATTCCTTGTTGATTATTCTCCCTTTGACCATTGTTGGAGATGAATGTCACCCGATCAGATGATTGCTTGCGTTATCAATTGTTGAGTTATAGTATATGGGAGAAAACTTTTGTATATCAAAACACATTTATTTGTTTCTTCCATTATTCAATGTTAAGTCAACAAACGATGAACAGTTTTCTGCACTATGCAACTGCTTATGTAATAAAGCAAATCACAATTGTTTATCAGTGCGAATTTTCCGTATTTCATAATTGTTGCTATTTCTTCGTTTTAGTCTTTAATTCTATAGACTCACAGGTCTTTAAATCTAAAGACAGTCTGTAAATCTAAAGACAGTCTGTAAATTTATGTCAGCTCTTAGACCTGATGAAGGGGATCAATAATCCCACTAATCTCAACTGACCAGTCTTGGTTTTCACACACAAAATAAATAATAATAAGCAAATCTCTCATAATCTTGGTTTGCAGCCTTAGGCTTTTTTTCAGCATTTCATAAATTCATAAAGTACAGAGATAGATCTAGATTTTCAAAAAAGCTGAAACTTGTATAATTCTGCAAAAACTTACGAAAGTAGGTCACTACAATAAACTGCAGCTTGATCAATTTATCAGTAGGCCTACTGTAAGGTGTCACTGTCATATGGAAATATTATTACTTACCTTAGCTTTTACACAATATTTTCCACAACATCTGCTCTTTAGTCCATTGACAAAATAGCCAAAATACATCAAATTGTTTTAGTCGAGTCATCGCAATGGCGTCGTTTTAATAGGGTAGGTTCGATCTTCGGAGGGTCGATCAATAATTATCCATCTTTTACCGAGATTTTTTTCCCTTCTTTTTCTTCTTCTTCTTTTCAAAATATGGGTGAAACCCCAGAAACCAGCTGTCAACGTACAGAAAGGATGCCACAAATGTTGAATTTGTTAGAAAATAAAAAAGATTCTATAACTTTTTTTTTCGGTTTTGAAGATGTCTATTGAACGACACTCAGTGTATCACTAGTAATTTTATAACAACCCTTTCCTGCCGTATGACGTATTTCGAAGTTGGTAGTCCAAGGGTGATTCAGGTTCTTCAAAACCAAATTTCAAAAAGAAACAAATCACTGTATGGACTAATAGGTATCTTTTAATTTAAAAAAAAACATATGATATCAAGATATTAGCTTTTGAAACTCTGCAAAATTCAATAAATACTTTTTTTCGCAATATTTCACAAGTGAACACACCCACTAATGGAATCGTCCGTCAAAACTGAATTCAATAGTAAGGCTAATTAATATCTGATTCAAGTAATTACTGAAAAGAGTTTCTTATTTCAATAATAAATAACGCCGTTGAAAAACTGTCAATAACCTTTTTCTCGTTGCTGAGAACACTTCGATAACTGTATTGTCGCGAAGTGGTCTAAATATAGACAACAGAAATAACACATTTGCTAATTCTAACTCACCTTGCCTATATAGCCAGTGTTTATAAAATCGTTATATTGTGCAACACTTCCCTGGGAGAATAAGCGTGGCGTTACTTTGCGCCATTTGGATATCATTTGTGATGTCATCTATCCTATCACACCAAATACCATTAGATGATGTAATACTTTTAACGCATAACAAACGTAATGATTGTATGCAAAAAACCGCATTACAGTCAAATATTTGGCGGGAAATCTGCATGCAATGATGGAAAGCTGAGCTATATCGACTGTTTCAATGACCTTTATTCTGTTTTTTTTTTGTGTGTTAGAAACAAAATAGATCCGCGCTCGTGATTTCATCTTCTTTACAACTGACCTCCAAACAGTGACTTATTACTCAACAATTCACTGCTAGATCTGATCTTTTTCTTGCAAAAATGCCCACAATACGCTGCATATGATAGAATATATGGAAACCATTCTTCGAATTCTTTAATTATTTAACATTAGCAAAGCAATTTGTGATTTCCGAAGTTATGTGCAGTTCGAACATGCTCTCGATCGCATGGTGTCTACACGAATGATAGCAAACACAGACTGCCCGACAGTGAAGGACATGGCAAGCAACCAGAAGCCCTCGTTTAATGTGCCCGTCACAAAGAACAAGCGTTCTCTTTTCAGTAGGAAAGTTTAACCTGACCAATCATCAGCCAAGTGTAAGCTTGACAATTTGAAAGATGGTTGTAGACTATTTTCGAGGCTATTTATCTCATGCAAAACCCAAAAATTGATTTGCAGGAATTTTTATGATATGAAAATCAAAATTGTCCTCTGTCATTTCACAAAATGGCATTTTTTGTTCCTGAACAAAGTCACGGCTTCTTGACACCCTTGTGCAAGGAACAAATACAGCTGATGAACAGCCAAATGCAGACACTGTGATCATTGATGAGACAGCCCTGATTAATGCGGTGTCCACCGGAGCAGCAAAACCTTTGATGATCGTACCTCATATTGAATCCTATGCCGTATGCCCTGAAACACTCCGGAGTTGATATTGTTTTATACTTATCGTAAGGATAGTTAGAAGGGCGAGTCCTGACAGAAAAGAGGATCATGAGGAAAGTAACTGTTAACAGCAGACTTCCCAACAACTTCCTTAGATGTGATGAAAAAAAATATATACTTGCACAAACAAGTGCACAGGTAATAGTGTCAAAAGGAAATACAATTGTTTGCAATACAGAAATCAACAGATAAAAATTGAAACTGAGATCCTGTAAGAGTAGTGAACATATTAATGGGAAAGGGGATGGACCAAATCATGGGTTTGGCTACTTAAGCTTCATCAAATACCCTTTAGATTTGACAACATGAAGCCAAAGGTAATTATTGTACTTTTGCACCATTTAACTGGGTAGTAGGTACAAAGACTAGTATTATCCAAATGGGACCAAATATATTAAATGATGGTTAGGAAATGTATCTAAACCAATAATGATTTTCTTGATTTCTTAGAATGTCCTCGCTGATCTCAAAAGACCAAAAGAGATATATAATCTATACTATGGATGACTTTTAGGGCCGCCATATGACACAACACTAGCTGCAGTAATAGCAAATAACAATTACAACTATGATCCTTCAAGAGTAACAGTGAACATATTAATGAGAAAGGGGATGGACATTTAAGACCGCCATATGACAAAACACCAGCTGCAGTAATAGCAAATAACAATTAAAACTATGATCTTTCAAGAGTAGTGAACATATTAATGAGAAAGGGGGTGGACCAAAACATAGTTTCGGCTACTTAAGCCTCGTCAGTGACCCTTTAGATTTGACAACATGAAGCCCTATGGAAGTTTTGTAATTTTGCACTTTTAAACAGTTGCCTGAACAACAGTAGCCATCTCTGAATTAGGGCTAGACCAAGCAGAACAACATATGGGTTCCTAAATGGACAACACTGTCTGGTATTGCCGAACACTGTCAGGAGTTACAAAAGCGTGGTTGAATAAAGTTACTGTACGAAAAAATGCTACCGTTCATGCCTTTCCTGCGCAGAAATGTGTTCATGTAGCTGTCAAGAAGACCAATAAATCTTACAGTTGTGAACGACTCTCGTAATGACAGCAGCCATGTACATGTATATGTTGGGCAATCGGCTTGGATATATTTATTGCAAAGCCAGTTCGGTTTAATTAGAGCTGTACTGAAAGCAATAATTATTAATTTGCATAATTAATGGTATTAAACAGTATTTTATTTTTGTATTTTATTTCTTGAGTCCTTTATCTTAGTATTTTATTTTGAGTCAAAATATGTTATTTAATATAATTTCCTTTCCTTTATTTCTTGAATTCCCATTGCTTTCTCTTTTAAATTATAAGGACACTATGTCATTAATATTCATGACTTTATTTATAATAAGAACTAAACTCTTAGGGGCATTGGAAGAAAGGACAGTGACAGAGTTTTAACTGTGTATGATACATTCTTTGAATAATATGTTGAAAGATTTTGTACAGCACAGCGTGATAAACGCTAAAATTTGAAGACATATTGAGTAATTTCAAATGAATATTCATAAATATGCAAATAAGCTTTAATGTAACCATGCTAATTTAATGTATGACAAAGTGAAATTTAAGTTATATGTTTCATTTGACATTCCAGCAGAGTCCATTTTCAATAATGTGATTTTTTTAAATAATGTTTCACAATTTTCATGATTTTGGATGCAAAAAATTAGAACTCATTAATATTCATAAATATGCAAATAAGGCAACTTGTTAATTTGGATATAAGACAAAAGGGCAATGATTATGCTTCAATTTGATACAAAGATGTTTGTTCTGTGCCAAATAGAACCAGAGATATGATCGAGTATTTATTACACAGACCCCTTACAGAAGTGTCGGCCATCTTGGATTTTGGCGGCCATCTTGAAAATGGCCGAATTTCACGTGGCCAGGAATCATTTTTAATGTGTGTCATGTAAAGAACATATGGTGAAAATTTCATGCTTGTATCATCAACTGAAGTATTTTCTCACTTAGCAGCTCCACTAACTATCCATGGGGCGAAAACAAAGATGTGATCAGCTGCGAAGCTGATCTGTGCCTTTGTTTTCGCCTAAGCATTTTGTTGATTTTCTTATGCAGCGGCTCATTTATACCTCCCAAAACAAAAATCCGGTCACCCAATTGTTTGTCAACCGCCCAACAAATATTCATAATTATTTTCCATTTTAGTCAGTTTAATAATCCTTGACAAAATCAAGTGCATAAACTTTATATGTATACGTCTATTTCTCGGTTTCGAACGCCGATATTCTTAAGAAATTAGGCACAAATGGGTGGGGTATTTAGGTCATTCCATTCTAATGACCCGTACATGCTTTCTTCCTCAGGATACAAATGCAGTGTAAATGCCTCTGTGTTGTAAACATAAAGCTACTCGCTTTGTATTCAGGAGTCGTGGATTTGATCCAGGGCCTGTACAGCCTTCCGCACGAAAGTTCCATCATGCTGTATCTCAATATGACATTAATTGTTTGTAGGATATATAAATCCGTGACAAAGCAACATTTATTGCAAATCTGAATTTGGAATATAGTTTTGAAGAGTGTGATCACAGTAAGCAAATTAATACAAAAATAAGTGCGATGCTAACAAGTGTTACAACTCTTACAATTTTAGGTGACCGGATTTTTTTGAGGAGGAGTATATAAAACTTTCTGCTAAAGTTATCAGTGGCAAGTTTTTAAACTATAGTAATCACTGATGATATCTTTAACCCTAAAATGGACATGAATTTACCATGTGTAATAATAACGGTGGATGAGTCTATGCATCACAGATGGTTTATTATGATGGTCTATGATGCTTGTGCTTTCACGGCTGAACTTAACGGTTTCGAAACATGATACAAAGTTTTGTTGTCGATGCGAAGTGTTTCGATTTGTTTACTTCCTTCTTCAGATCGAAACACAAATGCATAGACACTATAGAGAGTTTCACATGGTATCACGGTTGTTTGTGACACCCCTACGCCTTTCTTGTGAATAAAGTGATTGCTTACACAATCCCCTTGGAATGGCTTCAGATATGAACCTATATCGTTAGAAACAGGCATGATTAAATTTTCAAATATTCCTTGTTGTATCGGCAAATGGACGGACCATGGATGGAATTCAGTTGCAGCTTGGAATGTGACGTCATAAACATGTGTTTCGTTATAGTCGAAGAAAAATATATCCAAAAACGGCCAATTCCATGCGTGAATGGGATGACCGATTGCTTTTGAATAAAATTTCCACTGATGGTTAACATTTGTTAACAAAGAGAACCCGGGTACAGAATACAATGCTGTAATAAGAAGTTGCCTCTGCGAGGCGTTGACAAGAACATCAAAATCATCGTCCCACGGAATGAATCCATGATGTCTGTACGCACCAAGAGCTGTGCCCCCTTGTAGTAAATAAGAAATACCATATCTTTCACAGGCGTCCTTGAATGTCTTAATCAATGTCATATACCATTCATATTCAGATGCATTTAAGACTGGAGAGAATGGTTTATATTTTTCACTAAACGCCGAGGAATTGTCCCAACTATATCTATCGTTTCTAGATATATTGAGTGGAAAATCGGAGTACTCCAATGTAGATTTCACTGACGGAGATGGGCCAAGGTTCTCTCTGAAACGAAATTATACACGAAATAGATTATTTGTTGATAACAACACAAACAATATATTCTAAACGAAACGTCCACTGAAATAAAAAAAAAATAAATAAATAAAATGATAACTTTATATGTTCTATCGTTTTGGAACGGTCATAATTTGACTACAAACTTTACATGTTGTCTCAACAGAAAAGATGTATTCTTAAACGTACATAATTCCTTTTGTAAAGATACGAGCCGTATATACAATGTATGATTCATGTATCATATTCATCTGTTAAAGTCGAAGCAGCCACTTTAATCAGCCACTATAATCGGCGGTTGTTTGTAGTTCACAATCCCGGGTTCACAATATCATCTTTTAAAATCAAGATCTCTTTTCGTATTCAATACGTCTAAACAATCGTCGTATGGTCGTATAGCGTTATATTCCACGAATAAAAATCATCTTACTACCTCGTATGCAATTGTAATCCATAGTTAACATAACGCGAACTAACATCCATCCGATTATACATGTAGGTTAGAAAATACACACATGTTCCTGCAGAGCATACGGCAACCAAAATACGCCTGAACATAGTATTATAGATAAAGTAATATTTTTGAATGTACCTTAAAATGAAAGTTTGTTATTTGCTGTCCGAAAATATCGCCCAAAAATATCGCAAAAGATATGGTATCAATCGGAGAGAATATTTTATTTATTCGTTTGTTTATTTACCTTCTTTATGTTATTGAATAATATTTGGAATTAAGTATTTGAATTGGCAAATGAAGTGAGCATCTGGCAATATTTCGTCTGCCTCTGGGTGTGGACGGCGTTTGTTATGAAAACATGATATCATTTATGATACTGACAACTGACAACTATCTTAACTCATAGTTATTAGCCTCGGACATCGGCAAACAGTATAGCCCCAGCTGTGACTATATATGAAAATTAAAAATCACTCCTGGTGCCCCTATAAATGAAAATGGACTCACCCAAATTATAATAAAGGGAAATCCATTCGTCAAAATGGGTTAAAGACAGAAGTGATAACTATGAAACCATTCAAGAAATATACAGCAAAGACATGTACTTGAAGATGTTTTATCATTATTTGTCGATTCAGCAAACAAACATGACTACGTCGTGGTTTTTAAATAAAGTGATATCTGTTAATTGCAAGCACGATCTCCTTTTAGATACGCTGTGCTGTGTGGGGCCTTCTACAAAGTCTCTATGTTTATTTGTACATATGCATTTGGATAATCATCTTTTCATTAAATAAGAAATTGCGAAAATAGTTTATACGAGTACTAATAATGTTTAGTTTGACCGTTAAGAAAATATGACATACAATTAATGCCTGAATTTTGATAATGTTGCTACTAATTGGAAAACCTATTGCAAGGATGTATTTGAGCCGCCTCATGAGAAATCCAACAATCTGCATTATGCGAAAACAAAGGCACAGATCAGCTTCGCAGTAACTGCGAAGCTGATCAGCGCCTTTATTTTCGCTACACCGATAGTACAGTTCCTCTTCACTTAAATTCGAAATTTCAAGTTTTTAGCATTTTTCTGTGACTGTACAGGTCGGTTCGTGTCCGACCTGTTCAAAATTCACATTGTTGGTTTTCCCACGAGGCGGCTCATTTATTAACAGCACTTCTCCCTTGCAGAATGTCCACCATTACAAGACCCTATTGACGGGTTAGTAGTATATGATAGTGTGGATTACCAGTCGGTGGCTACTTATTCCTGTGACAACGGATTCATTCTCAATGGCCCGGTGCAGGTCACTTGCCAAGCTAGTGGTCATTGGACTGAAGTACCACCTACATGTCAGCTGATAGGTAATTACCCCATTGGCCAGACATATAAATGCACATTCAGATTTGAATGCATAAATTTGTTTAACGATTCACAGAAATTAAATACTAGTAAGTCTTATTGATAAAAGAATTTCTCTATATTGCTTTTACTGTAAGCACTTTTTTCTCTTTTAAACGTCATCAGAGGATATAACATCTTTAACAGTGTAACATGTATAACAGAAACTTCGACCCCTTCGATGAGTCAGACAGCTTCAGAGTCTCATACCAATACACCGCCGAGAAGTACGAAAGAACAAGACGACTCAACAAAAACAACGTATGCTATCACATCTCCGCATTCAAGTACGGATTATTCAGCAAATACGACACAGAACATTAACACTCAACCACAAACTTCGAAAGATCCAGGATCGTCAGCTAGGACGCCACATTCAACCAATACATCTCCAAGAACCACCGAAGATTCGGAATCGTCAGGTAATACAGCACATTCAACCCATACATCTCCTAGAACTACGGATGATCCGGAATCGACAGCTTCCCAGACACTACATCAAACAAACACACCGCCAAGAATGACGAGACGATCACAAACACCGTCTACCGGAATTATTCCTACCAGGCCTGCTACACCAGTTACGGAGAAGCCAACGTCGTCTCACGTCAAAACAAAGAAGCCGACGTTAGCGGACAACATCTCGGGATTGTTTTCAACGGCAACGTCCGTCAGGCAAGCGACGCTGGTCCTGCCATTATCAATATTGTTTGTCGTTCGACTGATCCATAATTGGTTCATCTAATGGACTTAAATGCGGACCAATTCGCGCGCATTCTAAACTTCTTATCATACAGACGTAAACAAAATAAAATGTATTTCTTTATGAGATACGAACGTACCCTTATGTGATTGACATGACGTTTAAACAGGATGGCTTCTGTTCGATTTTATGACAAAAATGCTGTTTCTGTATGTATACATGCTGATCTGAATGTCTTATTTAATTTCCTTTATTAAGTAATGTAGTGAACGCTGTAATGTATATATACTAAAGGACTTTGAAAACGCCTCACTATATATCGTTTATCATTTTACATAAAGCTGGTTAAAATTAATCTGAAGTATAAAATACACATAACAGTGTATGTCTTACATGTAACATGATAAACAATATTTATTCATGAAGATTTGTTTGCTTAATTATTTGTTAATACTGTTTTCTTGAGACGTAACGTTTCTATTGTTTTGTCAAAGAAAACCTTACGACGGCCACAAAAAAGGCTTTTTGTGAAAAGAAACCATCTCTGGTGATAGCGTACAGCCTTAAGCACAAGAAAAAATAAAAATAAAAATGGAGACTTTCGTTCAATGCCGTTTAAGGAGCTAGCGTTTTTCGCTGACGTCAAGCATGATGTTGTCAAAACACAAAGGCGTACGGTTACAGCGCCAAAAGTTATGGTAATTTTTACCAAAGGTCGTGCCTATTCATTGTGTTTGAAAAGTTTAGAATTCGTTTCATTTTTTACGCAAAAATTAAAGCTTTTTGTTCACGTGACGTAATTTCCACAGTTTTAGTGCAATTGAAAGACAACTAACATCATTTTCTTGACTTTTGGTGTTTCTTTCAAGAAATCATGTTGGACCTGATGGATATTTTTTGTCCTTATTGGTTGTTTTTGTTGATTTTTTGGTAACGTTTGAAATCATACTATTAGACGTAAATCACTGGCGTTAACGATTCGGTTTTGGTATGAAATTTAAGCGGACTGATTGTACATTTCTGTTTGAAAATATTTTTGCCGAAATATCCTGTATTCTAAAAGGAATAATCTTAATTGCGATTAATTGATAGTGAGGCGTTTTCAAAGTCCTTTACTATATAATTGTGCGGTGTGTCTACCAGACAAAACTGCATAAGAATGAGATCGCGAACAAATCTCAACAATGACATTTAAACATTTAACTTATACATACAGGGGCCGTGTACATATATATTTGCAAATAAACTATTAAAAAAAAACTGTCATATACACATGTAATGAATTTAAATATATATATAATGACCGACCAGTTCCACATGTTAACTGAAGATGTGCAACTGAAGACGTGAAATCGGTCGTCAACACAATATATATTATTCGGCAAATAGGTTAGTGTATGGGCGGCGCCCCATGAATACTTGATTAGACCTAAAGGTAAAAGCTCCAACTCACAGGTTTTCCGTTAGAAAATATGAATGAAATGCAAATTTGCCTAATTCACTGGACTGGACAGCGTACTGGTAGCTGATTGCTAACGGAAAATATGTGACAGCGGTCTACACTGACTGATATCCCTACTTGAACAGAATGGACTAGCCGACCACGCCCAGATATGAATATTAAAGTTGCCGCCTATACAGTTACCTATTTGCCAAATTATACTCGAAATCATTCCATATTTGTATTTTATTCACATTTTTGAGTTAATTTAGTTGTTTTGGGAAACTTTTGCCTATTTGTTTCATTTGCGTACATGTATGTCGAACGATGCCCATTAGGGCTTGATACTTAAGAGGGATTTCTAGGTGTAAGTTTGAAACTTTATAGACAGTATGGAATTACTTCTGTAATAATATTACTCTTTAAGATACTAACACACACCTTGGAGTAAATTGCAAGAACAAGAAAATCTAAGAATTTCTTTATTCCCTACTGATATTTTCGAAAGGTGCTTTGGTTCTGTCCATAGACCGTATCGTCCTCAGATTTCATCGACAAATCAACTTTTGTAATTTATGGCACAGTAGCATAGTATTCATTTAGCCTTATCGAACAGTTACTTCCCCTGCATGTCTTGCCTATGACTCGCCGGTGGACAGTAAAAGTAAAAGTAAGCAATGATCAGGAAATGGCCTAATCAGAAAGAAATTTCCACTCCAAAAACCGAGGCGAGGAAAACTTAGATCAGCTGGCTAACTGTCACTCCGCTCCACTTCGGTACCTCGTTCCACTTTCCTGACAGCTTAGCATTGGTCCCATTTAAACCAATGTCGAATTAATTACGGAATTTGTAAGATACTTATATCTTTGTTAGTTTTGTGTTAATCGTATTTTTTTGTTATATATTTGTACCAGTAGCAAAATAATTTCCAGTAAAAACATACAATTGCCAAAAAGTTTAATATAACGTAGAACAACAAAAGAAATTCGACTTTGATTCGCTCTTTCTACAGTAGTATCCCCTGATCTATTTATAGTCATTTTTAAAATTTCCTACAGACAAAAATGAACTATTTTATGATTCGGCGTACTTTAACACCTAGAATACGTATAATTTATGTCATATATGCCAGACAAGATGTAACATAAATTATAATTACAGTTTTTTCAATTCTTTGCTGTTTTGCTAAATCTTTATTTTCGACCAAGGGCTCAATATTGCCTGTTTCCGTCGGTAAGGAGAGGTTTAACGGAATACCGATGGAAGTATTCCGTCTAGGGAAAACTAACTTAACAATCAGGCGTCCACAATAAGAAAACACATTGTAAACCGAATGGGCAGCCAATTTTCCCAAAAGGTACAAGTAGGCAAAGTAGCCACTTAACTAAAAATATGAAAACATGCATAAGGTGCTAGCTGCACAAAATTCAACACCATACATAAAACAATAAAAACCATCACAAAAGTATCGCCTTGGAACGATCTGTAATGTAAAATTACTGGCTGGCCATAATCTCAGCCTCAGCTTCTGCAGTGGCTCACAACATTTAGTTAATGGTTCGGTCCTCGTGCTGAATCTTTAACTAGTCAATCGATCACCAAGGATAAACAAATAAAGTATGATAACTAGTAAGCGTCGATGACCAGTAAGCGGGTGATTCTATGACCAGTTAGAGATTCACCATGAGGACGGAACAACTGACTAAATGTTCAAAACCACTGCGGAAACTAAGGGTGGGGTTAGGCGCCTGTAAAACTAGTTAAGCCCTCGCCCCCGCCCAGTAATTTGATCTTACTGATCGTTCCAATGTGATACTTCGGTAGTGGTTCTTACTGTTTATGTTTTTGCGTTGAACTTTTGTGCTGTTTGCAACTAAGGTATGTTTTCGCCTGTTCGTTAAGTTTTGATATCGAGCTTATTGGAAATGTAGCTGCTCAGTTGGCTTACGGTATGTTTTCTTAGTATAAGTTCTTGTTTTTCCCACCTCGGTGTTTGGAGTAGGAATTCTTTCTGATTGTGCAATTACCTGATCATTTCCCACTTTTACCTTCCCCTATACGTTGATGGTTGATAAGAAGACAGTAGCATTGACTTAAAGCTATCCGTCGTTGTTAGTTGCTGTTCGCTTTCTCGACTGTTGCTTGGGCAAGCCTGGTTTTCTTTTGCTTCAGATTTTCAATGGGGACATTTGGGCATCAATGTATCGCCAGTAGTCATACAGCTCGTATTTGTGGTGATATAGGTTTTAGGTCGGACCTCAGACTATGATAGCACCGACTTAAAGCTATTCATTTTATTTGGTTGGGGTCGGAGCTTCTTGTCTGTCGCTTGGCCCACCGCGGTTCAACTGGTGTTTTTCTTTTGCTATGGATATCAGTTAGTTACTTGGCGCCCAGGGATCTCCATCGTCGGGCAGCACACTGAATCTGTACGTCCTCGTTTTTGATTCATCATGTTGGTTATCATGATTTATTTGTTTGCCCTTTATGATTCTTTGGCTAGTTATAGATTCACCGAACAACTATCTAAATGTTGTGAATCACTGCCGGAGTTGAGGTTGAGGTTAGGCGCCTGTGAAACCGGTTTAAGCTACCCAGTAAGTTTATATAACCGATCGTTCCAAGGCGATACTTCTGTTTAGGTTCTTTTTGTTTAATGTTTTGGAGTCGACTTTTTGTGCTGTTTGCACCTTGAGTATGTTTTCATATTTTAGTTAAGTTCGGGTAACTGAGTGGCCGCCTATTGGGAAATAGCTGCTTACTCGGCTTACGATATGATTTCTCTGTACAAGTACCTTATTTCACACCTCGGTTTTTTGGAGTGGAAATTTCTTTCTTATTGCTCAATTTCCTATTCATTGCCCACTTGTACCTTTTGGTATACCATCGTGCTCTAGTGATTTATTGGTCGTGGTGATTCATTGACCAGTTACATGTAGCAATTCTTTATGGGAATCGAACATTAAATCTGAGGAAGACGTTGTGGTACATTTAAAGCTGGTTAAGCTAAACCAAGCAAAATAACTGTCAGTCCCATGGTAGTCTATATGCTGTAATTTCACTGTAGAAGCTGGTAGTTAGGTCGGTTAAAAGCGAAACCGGTTTAAGACCGCCCCAGTAATTTTATTTTACCTTCATTAACCGTTCTAAGGCCAGTGTTTGTGTCATTTGCGCCTTTCGTCTGTTTGTTTGAGTTGTGCCATAGCGTCCCAGTCATGCATGTGCGTATTGATATATTATGTTAAGTTCCGGTAACTTAGAGGTCGCCTTTAGAAAAATAGCAGCTCACTTGGCTTAGAAAATGTTCTCTTTGTATCAGTACATGTACCTGATTTCCAACCTCGGTTTTTGGAGTGAGAATTTCTTTCTGATTGCGTCATTTCTTGATAATTGCTTACTCTTTTCCTTTTTATGTTGTTTTTCACTTTCGAAGCTGAGGATCAGGCAAGTATCCCGTAAAACCGGTTTAAGCACCTCCCCCCTCCCCCTCCCCACACACAAAGTAAATTTACATTACGGCCATTGGCCGATCTAAGAAGGTAGAAGTGGGCAACGATCAAGAAAAGGCGCAATCAGAATGAAACTCCCACTCCAAAAAACCGAGGTGGGAAAAAACTAAATTCACAATTAGGTACTTTTACTAATAGAACATATTGTTTTAAGGCCGGTGTTAAGTTCGGGTAAATGTGATGCTAAATGAAATAGTTAAGTTCGGGTAACTGAAACAAAGTTCTGGTAACTTAAATGGCCGCTCACAACGAAATTGCGCAATAGTACCCATACTACCTTCCTTTGAACGTTTTTAATGCTTCCAAAGGATCAAACTTTTATATTATATTTGATATTACTGCAGCTGGCGTTGTGCCATATGGCGACCCTAAAAGCCTCCCCGTATATCACCCATAGTGCACATAATATTATTTCTTTCGGTCCTTGGAGATCAGTACGAATATTCAGAGTATTAATACCGAACGTTTAGAGCTATCTTCTAAACATTTTTTTTCTAATAATTTGATCCCGTTTAGGCATGTGTCTTTGATTTAGACATACCTTGAGTACAGTTTTGAAATTGCTGTATATTTAACATTTATCTGGGTATCGTCGCCGGTTTTATAAAGGGTCACTGATGAGGGTTCAGTACCCGAAAATGCGAAATAGGCCCATACTACCTCCCTTTGAACGTTTTACTGCTTCCAAAGGATCAAACTTTTATATTTAATTCACTCACAGTATGATATTTTTCTTTGAAGCAGTACCTGATTGTCAAATTGGGTTTTCCAAAGTCGAATTTCAGGGTGTGACTTTGGTTCTGATCATTGTTTACATTTGCCTTGTTATACTGGAGACAAACACGTAGGTAAAATTGTAAATGAGCACACATTTGTATTTGCGGCGGTATGTGAATGAAAAAGCTATACCATTTGAGCCGCGTCATGAGAAAACCGGATTTTGCCTAGTATGCGAAAACAAAGGCGTAGACCAGCATCGCGTTAACCGCGAAGCTGATCAACGCTTTTGTTTTCGCTATACGGATAGTACAATCCCTCTTCTTCTTATATCCGAAATTTCCAGTCTCTAGCCAACGTCTGTGCGTTTACAGCTTGGTTTGTGTCGGACCTGTTCGGAAACCCCAAAGACCGGTTTTCTCGCGTCGCGGCTCAGTTTAGGTAATTCGTACACTGATAGTTCGTCTCTCACTAATGAGAAAGACCATCATTATTTCTTGAATAGTGCTGATGTGTGTTGGTGAGTTCTTTGATGGCTGACTAGGCCAATTCTGGCTCTAAACTGTCGGTTGCAAGTAGAGCAAGTCAGTGTCATAGAGTCTGCTGGTGGCACATTTGTTTTGGCTTTGCGCTCTCTTCGCTTTCTTTCAGTTTCACAGATTCTCTTCTTTTCATAGAGAGCTGCTCCTTTGTTGATGAGACCTCGCCACTTTGATCGCTCCTGTGCAGTCTTTTCCCAGGACCCCATTGGTATTTCGAAATCCTTCAGAGAGGCTTTGAGGGTGTCTTTGTAGCGTTTCTTCTGGCCACCTTGAGAGCGCTTTCCCTCCTGTAGTTCTCCATAGAAAACTTTCTTTGGAAGTCGCGCATCAGGCATTCTTATAACATGGCCAGTCCATCTTAGCTGTGCTAGCTTTAAGACTGTATGCATGCTTTGCATCCCTGCTTTCCTCAGGACCTCTGTGTCTGGAATCTTGTCCTGCCACTTGATTTTTAACAACTTTCTCAAACAGCTTAAGTGGAAATGGTTAAGTCTCTTTGCATGGCGTTGGTATACTGTCCAGGTCTCACATGCATACAAGAGGGTTGGCAGTACCACAGCCTTGTAGACTTTCAGCTTGGTGTCAAGCTTGATTCCATTTCGCTCCCAGACATTTGCACGGAGTCTTCCGAATGCCACACTAGCTTTTGCAATTCTGCAGTGATCTCATCATCAATATGCACTGCTCTGGAGAGAGTGCTTCCCAGGTAGGTGAACTTGTCAACAACTTTCAGTTTTTGCCCATTCACGGTGATGGTTGGTTCATTATATGGTTTTCCGGGGGCTGGTTGGTGTACAACCTCTGTCTTTTTTGTGCTGATTGTGAGATCATAGTTATCACATGACTGTGAGACTTGATCCATGGCTCTTTGCATTTTTGCCTCTGTGTTAGCATTCTTATCCATATCATCTGCATAGAGGAGCTCATCTAGCACATCAGTCTGGACCTTAGTTTTGGCTTGCAACCTTCTGAGGTTGAATATGTTGCCATCAAAACGGTACCTGATTGGAAAACCAGTGTTACTGTCCTGAAAAGCATCCATAAGCATGGCAGAAAACATCATGCTGAACAGTGTTGGTGCCAGAACACAGCCTTGTTTGACCCCATTTGTTACTTCAAATGGTTCAGAGAACTCTCCATCATTCTGCACACGTGCCTGCATGCCATCATGAAACTGCCGCACCATAGCTATGAATCTGGGTGGACAGCCAAACTTGGCCATGATTTTCCAGAGTCCATCACGACTAACAGTGTCAAAAGCTTTGGTGAGGTCAACAAACGTCATGTATAGATCTACATTCTGTTCTTGGCATTTCTCCTGAAGCTGTCTTGCTGTGAGATCATGTCTATTGTCCCTCTATCTTTTCTGAATCCACATTGACTTTCAGGGATAAGTCCCGTCTGATCAAGATGAGCATTCAGACGATTCAACAGAATTTTTGCAAGTATCTTCCCAGCAATTGATAGGAGGGAGATGCCTCTGTGATTGTCACAGACTTGAGGATTTCCTTTCCGCTTGTATAGGTGGATTTAGGATGCATCCTTAAATTCTTGTGGGATAGCCTCCTTCCTCCACATACAGTGAAACAACTCTGTCAGTTTCTCTGCCATGGGTAGCCCCCAGCCTTGTAAACTTCGGCAGGAATTGCATCTGCACCTGGGGCTTTGCCAGATGATAGTTGTTGAACTGCTTTTCTTGTTTCCGTAACGGTAGGAAATTCATCTAACAGAACATTGCACTCTATCTGTGGAAGTCTGTCGATTGCATCCTGATTGATGCTTGATGGTCGATTAAGCACACTATTGAAGTGTTCTGCCCACCTTTCCAAGATAGCTTCTTTATCTGTGAGAAGAGTGTTTCCATCTGCACTGAGCAATGTGGTGGCTCCAGAACTCTTTGGACCATAAATGGTTTTCAGTGCATCATGAAATTTCTTCATGTCCTTTCTATCCGCAAAAGACCGAATTTCTTCTGTTTTCTTCCTCAGCCAGGAATCTTGCATGTCCCTAAGCTTGGTCTGGACTGTCTTACAAATGTTGCTGTAGGCTGCTTTCTTTGATACTGAGCTAGTATCATCTTGATCTGCCTTGAGCAAACGGTGCTTTTCTTCAAGAAGCCTCTGAATTTCATCATCATTCTCATCAAACCAGTCTTGATGTTTGCAAGATGGATGGCCGAAGGTGCTTGCAGCTGAAGAAAGAACTGTTTTATGGAAAACTGTCCAGTTTTCTTCGGGGTCCTCTGAACTGAGATTCATTGCATCCAGTTGGTTGCAAATGTCTGTTAAGAAATCTTGTCTCATGCTGTCTTTATTCAGCTTTGAGACATCCAGTCTCTTAGGAGCTTTCTTGCCTTGAGGTCGCCTCGCAGGCTGTATTCTTAGGTTGAGTTTGCTGACAACCAGTCTATGATCTGTCCAGCAGTCTGCACCACACATAGTCTTTGTCACTTTAACATCCTGCCTGTCTGTTCTCCGCACTATGACATAGTCTATGAGATGCCAGTGTTTGGAACGGGGATGCATCCAGGATGTTTTGTTCCTATTAGGTAGACGGAAGACTGTGTTGGTGATTAGAAGATCATGTTCAGCACACTTCCTGAGAAGCAAGAGACCATTGCTGTTGCACTTTCCAACCCCTTCTGGACCTATGACTCCTTCCCAGGTCTGGTGGTCTGTACCCACTCTGGCATTAAAGTCGCCAAGAAGGATAAGCTTGTCTGTGCGGGGTGTTGCAGAAATAACATTGTCTAGGTCATCATAGAACTTGTCCTTGACCTCATCTGGATTGGTCATTGTGGGTGCAAAAGCACTGACAATAGTTGCATGTTTATTGCCTGACAGAGGAAGTCTCAATGTCATTAGACGGTCATTAATGCCTTTTGGCAATCCTGACAGCTTACCAACAAGTTCTGTTTTGATGGCAAAGCCAACTCCTGCTTCACGCCTCTCTTCACTTTTGCGTCCACTCCAGAAGAAGGTGTATCCAGCACCAACTTCTTTGATCTCCCCAACATCTGCGAACCGAGTCTCACTCAATGCAGCTATCTGTATATCATACCTCCCAAGTTCTCTGCCCACAAGGGCCGTTCTACGCTGTGGTCTATCTGACCCAGCACTATCCATTAAAGTGCGCACATTCCATGCGCCAATCCGTAAGGGGATTACTCTAGCTTTTTTCGTTGTATTTCGACCGCTTAAGGGGATCCCCGCTGATCGCGGTTAACCAGCCAGGGGGTTTGAAGCAGGCAATTGTTTAGGGCACCTTTTCTAGCCCCTTCCCCATGCTACGGGGGTGAGCAGTGCGGTCCTAAATAGGTCTGCTCAGTCACTCAGCCGACTGCCGAATTCTGCTTACTGCTTCTCCTCACAGAAAACGACCATTAGAACTGAGCCGCCTGTGTGCAGGTCTGCAACTACAGCTCCCAGTGTGTCCTACACCTGCTGCTTCGCCACTCGCCCATCGCCACAGGACTTTGTAGGTATGTGGGTGCAAGTGTGATGAAATTGTTGTGTATGCAAGTGCTTGTGTGTTGAGAAATAAGATGACATGCGCTATGAAATTGGATTATAGTGAGGAAGAGGTGCGCAACGTCAACCTCACTCTCTAGTCCTCTCCCAGCTGCGCCCAGAGGCAAGACACAGGTCAAGACGTCTGGAGTTGGGTTTGGATGCAGTGGGTGACCGTAACATCTTTAGTGCCTTGTCACGCTCTGCATGTTCCACAACATGTTGCTGTATCGCTTTCTGAGTCGTTGAATCAGATGATTTCTTCCGCTCCATCTACCGAAACAGTCTTTGCATATCTGGACTAGGCATATCCAGACACACAGGTTTGATTTTGGAGTTTCCTTCTCCTAGATGAATTGCTGGCCACAGCTGAAGAGCTCCATCTACCCTTTATTAGGTTTTGTTTAGAGACCTGTAAACTCCTAGGAGGGCTGTCAACCAAGACTAATGAGTTCCCCCTGCCCAGCTAGATTTTGTGTAAAGAACTAGCTTAACTCCTAGATGAGTTGCCTTCCAAGGCTAACGAGCCCCATCTGCACCGCATGACAACAGGTAGTACTGATTACATGTTACAGTAGCAGTTAAACTGACCTGACTCAAATTCGTACACTAGATAAAATATAGCAACAGTCAATCAAATAAAAAGTTTCAAAATACGAAACAACCGACAATTATATGCATTGTTCATTTTCCGTGTGTCACTTTTTATAAGCCACACTCAGTGAAAATCATATGACAGTATTAATGATGTTCCTATCAGGGCTTTCAAGTCTCAAGGGGCAATGATTCCACAAATTAGGCATCAAAATCTTTTCTAATCCCCACAATTAAGATTTGAAAATTTCAACAGAGATTTGAAATTTATTGTTCGTGTATCGATATTGTCTCTTTTTCACCAAAAATTTAATCTGACCGTTTTGTGAACGAATAGAACCTGACATCCGGGGATTCCAAATGAATTGATACAAACCACTAGAAATGAGCCGCCTCGTGGGAAAACCAACGATGTGGTTTCTGAACAGGTCCGACACAAACCGGCATGTACAAGCACAGAAAAGAGCTAGAAGCTTGAAATTTCGGATTTAAGTAGAAGAGGAGTAGCGAAAACAAAGGCGCTGTTCTGAGCTTCGCGGTTACCGCGAAGCTGATCTGCGTCTTTGTTTTCGCCTATGCAGATTGTTGGTTTTCCCATGAGGCGGCTCAAATATTAGGGATGACACTTGTAGCTTAAGTGCAGAAATAAGATCATTTAATCATTTCTCACATCAAAAATTAAACTTGTAAGTTGTGTAACTTTAAAAATGCTTTCATGATGAAATGTTCCCGTGACACGACTCTACAATTTTGATTTCGTTAAATTGAGTTTAGAAACGCTGTTATATTCCTTTCCGTCCTTTGAGATCAGTTAGGGTATTCCGAGAAATCAGAAATTTATTATCGGTTTAGATTCATTTTCTTACCAATATATTTGGCCCCATTTGGATTATACTAGTCTTTATATTGACTACCCTGTTAAAAGATGCAAAATTACAGTAATTCTCTTTGGTTCCATGTTGCCAAATCTTATACGGTCACTGAAGAGGCTTAAGTAGCCGAAACCGCGATATAGCCCATCCACTTTCTCATTAGTATGTTCACTGCTCTTAAAGGATCTCGGTTTTATTTTTATTATAATGAGTCTATAGAGGATAAAAATAAAACTAATACCCTTTAAGAGCAGTAAGCTTACCCTCACTGATCTTAAAGGACCAAAAGGTAAACATAATCTGCACTATGGATGATGTACGAGGAGACTTTTTTATGTTGACCTTGCCGTAAAATAGGTCAAGGTCATCACAGGGTCATGATTAAACATTGTAGTGCTTGAGCCATCAATGCTTCATGCCAAGTTTCGATGAAATCGGTTCACCGGTTCTGGAGAAGAAGATTTTTGAAGGGTTTTTATCATATATGGGCATGGCGGCCATCTTGGTCATGTGACCTGAATTTCTTATATACACATTGGTTCCCCCTTCCTATAGATGCTTCCTCTAAAATTTGGCTTTGGTTGGCCAAGGGGTTTCAGAAGAGAAGATCTTTGAAAATGGTGGACGACGCCGACAGACTCCGGACGACGGACGGACGCCGGGTGCCTACCTATCCTATAAGCTCAGCTGTGAGCCTTCGGCTCAGATAAGCTAATAAAAAGGTACAAGTAGGCTTTCTTCTAACCGCTTTAATTCAAGCATTATACTGTATGTTGGCACTGGCTAAACTACGTGTTTGCAGTGTCGTATAGGTGCTCCTCTTTTGGGACCCAGTTTGCAATTATTGATTGCTTCATATCCTAAAATGGTTTGGTGAATCAATTTCGCAAATAACCAATTTATAATTTAGGAGAAACTAGTCGATGACAAGAATTAAATAAAAATAAAACAAAGATCCTTTTTGAGCAGTGAACACTACTCGTATTATAAACGAACAACATGACTTTGAATTCATGAATAGTCAAACGGTACCGACGAAATCCTCATTTGACACTTGTTTACACGCTGTCTAGTGTTGACTGAGCCATAAAACCCAAGAGATTTCAAAATCAATTGAAGGTGAAATGTCTGACCATGGTGGTTATAATTGGTTTAAATATGGATGTCCCGATATGCGTGATGTTTTCAGCTTTTATTATTTTTAATTGAAATAACATGTCTATATTACAGTGTTTGAAGTTCGGGGATTTTTGAATCATGACAAATTCGAAGACTAATAATATCGACACAGTGGTTCATCACAGTAGTACACAAACCTGTGTCTGGCGTGTCTAAATCTCAGTTAAGTTCGACGGGATTCTGTACTATCTTCTCAGTATTTCTCTTGGACATTAATATGATTAATTGGATTAGTTTTGTTTATGCTCTCATATCATCAATAATTATAGTCTCTAAGACTGACAAATCTGTTTGATACCAACAGAAATGAAATTATGTGGCATTAATGAGACACACAGTATTCTAAGGTAGTCTCTTGGGGTTCGATTTTATGGCACAGCGGCCATATGCTTTCTAAATAGCTCGGATTTTACTTACAGACCTGATTCATGATGCCAAAATCAAGCGACACTACCATGCTATCGCCCGAATCATGATACGATTGTCCATATTAATTTCGAACTACAGCAGCTTTTTAGCAGTCGATGAAATGCAAACGCCTCGGACGCCAGCACAAGGAAAGCAATTTGATTAACCCGACACAAATATGCAGTGTGCAAACGACTTTGAAGGATTGAGATTTCTTCAAAAGTTTAAATCCTTTAAAATCGCTTGCACATTGCAGTGTCCAATCGTAGTTCTATTTGAGAGTCAAAACCTGGCTGATAGTCCGCGTCCTTGCGACTTTGGGTTATTAATGTCGAGCTCTGGTAATAGCTTAACCCTTCGATACCGTCTGCACATTGCAATGTCCCGTTGCATCCCTATGCCTCCGTAGTTCTATCCTTCTCTGGAACGACAGACCACACCGTGAGCAGGTGAATGGCTGGTAGTCCGCGTGTTTGCGGCTGTGGGTTATCAGGTTCGAGCTCTGGCTGAAGGATTTATGACAGACCTTGCAAATGTGGGGCTTTTCACCTGAAACAAACATTAAGAAAACTTGACCATGCAATAAAAGCGAATTTTTTTCAGCTGTATTAATTGAAAGTTTCATTGAAAAAAAAAAGAAGCATTTTTGATAATTTTGCCCAAAGCGTTTATTGTGGGTACGCGTTAGAACCGTCTCCGCGGTATACATTTCACGGAAGTATTATCCTGATGAAAACTGAGACATGATGGAACGGTTTGTCTTTCGGGCCCCAACTACTATATAGTCAGTGGTCTGATTATTGCTTTACGTTCTAGTCAAAATCTTTTTCAAACGTCGGGACGACTACATAGGTCTTAACCTGTCCGCATTATGAAAACATGCACTATACAAAGATCTTTAAAATTGTCAAAAATGAAAATTTTCAGTAGATTTTTTAAAATATTTTTCCTATTTTTGCTCCAAACATAGATTGTGGGTACACGTTAGAACCGCCTTGCCGAGTTGGTTCTAACGAGAACACAGAATGTATGTTTTGGAGCAAAATTAAGAAAAATAGGTTTACCCGTGCGTACCCCAGTTTTACTATATAAAATTGGGGTATGAGGGGTTATTCATTTCACGGACATGTTTTCCTGATAGTATGGGAAACCTTTAAGAGTCTTGCTCAACTTGGGCACACTACACTGCGGGGGTAAGCATCGAACCAAGCACACCTCGTACTAGCGTCCTTTACCGCACCACTAGGACACCGCGTTTAACTGATACATATTGGGTATGTACAATCCTACATTGTCATGGGCGATCAAAAGATAAACCAAACAAGCTGCGATCAGAAAAATATAAAAATCAATCGTAACCGATGAAGTTCAATTCTTCTTGCATCAGTATGTGTCAGTGCTTTAACAGATACTGCAGGGTATACTCAACCGACACTATTGCATAAACACCTGTGTCACACAATATTAACATGCATATATTAACGAAGAAAAAAAAACGTGTATTAATGTGGCAATTCACGTGCGCACGTGTTGTTAATACACCGCAATTATCTATGCTCGTTACCGGGTGCCACGCAAAACACGTGCTAATAATGGCAACTGAAGTCCGTCTGGAACAAGCATAAGAAGGAAAGCTTTTACGCGTATGAAAATGTGACGAGACGGTAAAATATAGCGCACCACTATTTTTTTTCGCTTGTGCACCGGGCTACGCCTTCGGTTTTCAACACTCCCCTCGGGACCTAGCTAATGTTAATAAATGGAAACTCATGTTTGATCCCTATAATAGAGAACTTAATTGCAGAGCTTAATCCCAGGCACCCCAACCCACACATGCACAAGACCGCATGCGCCTTAAATTCAGAGTTACAGGTATGACAAAGCAATTTCAATGCATAGATATCTAAGCCTTACATGAAATTGATTCTGGTGCTGTCATACGTGAAATGAAATCAGCAAAATTATGCAACTGGCTGAATTATTCATACCAAATCCCTGCGCCATGATTTTTAAACTTCAAACGGTGCCACAGGAGACATTATATTTTCAACAGTAAATATTTCATTAGAAACTAATTGTGACATAAGAAATTAAAACAACGTAATAGCACTTTTCTGTAACTGGTGCCGCGTTATTAAGAAAATGTGCTTTTTACGCATGCAAAGTCAATGTCATACTGTTTTACCGCATTGTTGCTTCTTCAATTATACAGAAAGTATATAAAGTCAGTATTACAAATGGTCAGCCATATTTCTTTAATATCACATTGGAGTTTTTATGTTCGATGTTCGGTAAATATTGTACAGCGTTGCGTAAACGTTTCATCGATGTACAACATCCCGGATCGAGAGGTCCTGAGTCCGAAACCAACCGTTGCCGAGCAGTGTCTTGATACGAAGGACAAAATGTTACCTAGTACGTTAAGCCGTAACAATCAAATACTTACCGGTGTGTATATAAGTATGTTTTTTCATGTCGGATTTCTGATGAAATCGTTTGTTACAATAAACACAGGCAAACGGTCGAGTATCGCTGTGAATCATTAGATGGGTGTTCAGCGTCGACGAGCGTTTAAACGTCTTGCCGCATTCAGAACATCTGTAGACTCTTTCTGATGACGAAAAGAAGCTTTCATGTTGACCAGTTAGGGATGTACGGAACATCGATGGGCACCTCTCTTGTGGAGACAAATAACTTTTCCGTAAGCCATTCAATGGTTCTGATGGCACAAATGGCTCAGATGATGTTCGAACTTGATTATATAATGCAGGATTTTTACAATCAATAGAGTTTTGGGATCCATAATGTTTAAATGTATCGTTTTCATTTGCGTCGCGTTTAGTGGAATTCCGGTCTATTAAATGATTGATTTTCGTTGCGTTTTCTATTGAAAGTCTTACCTCATCTTTGCTCGATGTGGTTTCATATGCACATTTATTATCTGGTCGAATGTAATCATTTTCCAGTTCAAGCAGTCTGTCCATCTTAAATTTGTTACAATTTGTGGATACGTCCTTATGCATGCGTATCTGAAAATCATTGTTTCTATTGCCATTTTGCATACAGAGTTGATAATAAACCCCATTTAAACATTCTGACTTCATTTCTTGCATGTCTAACTTTGAATATCCTCGTATAAAATTGTATCTTTGAGAAAAAGACGAATTGAGAGACTTGGTTACATCGCGTACTGAATTGCTTGGCTTTGTCTCTTCATTCTCGATTGTCTTATCATCTAGCTTGGCATAAAATGTTCTATTTTTAATTTCATCGTCTCTTTTGTCAGTGGCGGCATGCGACACGTCTACGTCCATGTCCCCATCGTTGTTAAACAATGCACCCCTGCAATTTGATGTTAATGTATGTGACACCCCTTTTTCTGCACGGGTTGGAGCTAGTATCTGTATATTATTATTTATAAAGGGACTATCTTCTTCAACCTTTAGATTATTTTCTACAGTGCAATCATAAGAAATATCGAAATGCGTTTGTCCGACTTCTTCTGCTAGTTTGGTGTCGCATTTCGGTCTCTCCGAATGAAGAACATTTCCATTCAAGTCAAATTCATCGCCCTGTTTATGCTTCAACATCGAGTTGGAAGTCTGTCCGATAAGGATTTCATCTGAAATCAAAAGCGGGAAAATAGAACATTAAAGTTTATGTGCTCCATATTTACAGTAAATAAAAATAAAACTGAGAATCTTTAACAGCAGTGAGCATATTAATGGAAAAACGGATGGGAGATACCGGGATCTATTTAACTTAAACTGGCAGTTTAAATGGTTTGCAAATAAGTTAAACATGTCCATGCATAGACAAAAACATAATATAAATTCGAAAAGTTTCGCATTATATGGAACATTTCAAAATAAAAACAAGGGAATGACAAAACAGTATTGGTGACAGGACGTACAAATGGGCAATAGTTTGAATTGATGAATAACGTCCCCGTCAACAGCTATGGTCATGTCGCGACGTTGTCTCCATTTTATGAGACTTTTACCCCAAACGTTGCTTGGCCCACCGGGGTCCAACTGGTGTTTTTCTTTTGCTCCGGAGTTAGTAGGTTGTTCGGCGCCCAGGAATCTCCATCGTCGGGCAGCTTACTCAATCTGTGAGTCCTGGTTTTTGATTCATCAGGATGTTTATCATGATTTATTTGTTTGTTCTTGATGATTCATTGACTAGTTAGAGATTCACCACGAGGACCGAAGAACTAACTAAATGTTATGAACCACTGCAGAAGCTAAGGGTGAGGTTAGGTACCTGTAAAACCGGTTTAAGCCCGCCAGTAACTTTGTGTTACTGATCGTTCCAAGACGATATTACTGTCGTGGTTCTTTTTGTTTTCTGTCTTGGTGTTTAAAAATTTTTGTGCTGTTGGCGCCTTATGTATGTTTTCATATTTTTAGTTAAGTAAAGGTAACTGAGTGGCCACCTATTGGGAAAATAGCTGCTCATTCGGCTTGCGATGTGTTTCGTGGTGTGGGTGCCTGATTGTTGGTTTGGTTTTTTCCCACCTCGGGTTTTGGAGTGGGAATCTTTTTCTGATTGCGCCTTTTCCTGATCTTTGCCTACTTGTACCTTTCTGAATATAACCACAATGTAAGCCACAAATGCTTATACATATGGATGGTCTAACTTGGACAGCTTTTTCCGTGCAGGCTCATGCCAGAGCAGTTAACCAGTAATCAGATGGTCAATAAGTAGTGTATAAGCTTTGCCTGGAGGCACAAACCATCTATTTCTTCAGGCCCCAATTGGTGGAAGCCCATATTTTATCTCGACAAACCTTATGTTGAGATGTATCTTTCTTTTTCTTATAACTAACAGGTTCTTTCAACACATTATTCCTTCCTAAGGTTGGTAGTTATTTTCTACAAATTACCTTATGACTGCAATGTTAATCATGGGGAAATATTTTTCATACCTTACTTCACGCGCGGTGTCTAGGGCAGTTATGCAGGTAGAGAAAATGCTTTCACACCTGTCTGGGGGTGAGGAAAGTACTTTCCTCACCCCCAGAGCGGTGGTGTAAGTGACTTTCCTACTTCCTCACAGCTGATGAATAAAACTGCACTAAAGCGTGGCCATGCCATTCCGATGCAGACTTCAATTCCAACATAAACTGCTTTTACTGCCTTGCAAAAAGTTACGTCATCAATAAGTATTGAAATAAGGAATTGACCATGACCAGTGCACATGAGTATCGATTGCTGTGCACTGATCGGACTGGGCAGTTACACCGACCTGAGAGTCTTTTTTGATTTGGAATTGCTTTCTGGTTTTCATATTAGAGAGGTTGAGAAAATGAACTTGTAACTTGTACGTGTACGTGTAGAACAGTTTTATCCCCAAACTTCGTCATTTATTACAAGTTCAAAATACTCGCTACACGTTGAGAATCAGTTAGGCTGTGAATGAAATAAATTTGCGACTTGTAAGTTTTCTTTATATGTTTCCATCGATAGGTCAGGTAGGTACAAGCAGAAACGAAGTTCGCTGAAGCGTTGCCAAATCGTTTTGCACGTGCAGCCGAAGTATATCTGACCAAAGGCGAATCGACGTACATGTGACCATATATGTATGTACGTATGTACTTTCTGACGTTTGTGGTAATGCAATTTAATTTGTTTATAGTGTAACGTGTAGCCGAGTTCACAAATTTTACAACTTCAGAACAATCAATTCATTGCATGTAAAAACGATATAAAATTTTCCTCTTGGCTTCTTTGCCATATGATTACTCCCAAATGATTTTCAAATGATTGGTACAATTAATAAAATCACGACAGATCAATGATATTAAAACAAGTTTACAAAAACCTAGAGCAGCCTGGCTCTTAATATAAATCAGAACAGTCACCAAATTTCAAGCACGTAACCCTAAGCCAGTATTTCAGCTCTATTACTCCAATAGAGCTACAATCCTAGTCCAGAGTTGTGACTTTATAACCAAGTCACAGCTCACCAGAATTCATAAATTTCAACTCCGAGAGTTACAACTTTAGTTCCAGAGCCTTGACCTGGGAGAACTAGCAGTGCTTGAGCCCCAAATCGCAGCTCACCAAAGCTAATCAGAGTTGCAACACAAACTGCAACTCAATGTTCAGTCTACAAGTAGCTACTGCTTTAGTCTCCTCCACAAAAGCTGGGCTTCGGCAAGAGAAGAAAGAAGCTTGAGCCACTTAAGACTTATACAATATTAGTGAACTAATATTATCCGCTTAGATGTGCTCTCTTTGGTGACAAAAATGATTGTGTCCACTTCGTTGAATTTTCGCCTTTTATACCCATGCGAAAGAGTGCTGGTTACCTGCATTAAGTCAGTAATATTATTGGGCGCTTGTAATTTCCGGTACCAGGGTTTATTGTCATTAGTAACCTTTTATCTTTAATAAGCGTCTACGATTCAGTCACATTTATACATCGTATTGCAACGAAACAATTGAATTAGATTTGTACTGGACAGGATCGACATTCTAGGACTTTATTGCATCTCTGCCAACAAAAATCAAGGTTATGTACCTCATATTTAGGCTATTAATTTGCTTATAATCAACAGTCGATGATTGACTATTTCCTATCAACAGACGCTTGCAAGAAACGAATCCTCTGACGGTCGTTTCGTACCCAAAAGGCAAATCAAGGCATTTTTGTTACACTACCCACGCCTCCGGGTTCATGCGTCCCGCATGACAAAATTTCAGGGTAACACAATAAAACAACATCATATATCATAACACAATATTTGCATTATCACGCCGCCGCATACCTTCCAACGTCTTCTGCAATTGAAGCATGCTATCTTGCAACGTTTTTAACTCATAAAATGTATTAGTTTCTTTTGTAACTTTCTGATTTGTTGCCCTCATAAACCCCTGGCCTTCCAAGTGTTTTCTCTCCGCTTTATTGAATGCCTCCAATTCAACTGCATGGCGCACAGCCATGTTTAAACTTGTTGGCCTTGCCTGTTTTATTCTAAGCCGCATGTCTGAACTAACAAGGGCATCTATGAACTGCTCTTTTGCTAGAGTTTCTCGTAAATCTGCTGGTGCTGTTGGATATGCTAAGTTTGTTAGACGCCAGACATCCTGTCCCAGCTATGTTAACGACTCTGTAGCTTTCTGTCTCCTTTCTTTAAGCTGCACCCTATATAATTCTGTTTGGTTGGGAGGTGCAAAACGTTCCTGCAAAGCAGTTGAGAGCTCCTTGTAATCATTTGATTTCGATGACAGATTGCCAAAGACACCTTGGGCTTGACCCCTCAAAGATACGGCTAGATAGAGTCCTTTCTCCTTTTCCGTCCAGCCATTTAATTCTGCGCATGCATCAAAATGGGCCTTATAGTCGGTCCAATGCACAGTTCCATCAAATGTCGCAGGCTTTATTTTAGCACCACTTTTGTCATGAGGTTTTATAGCCGTAGTGCCCGTTGGTTCTGGTGTTCTTGGTGTAGGAGCATTAGGAGTCGATGTAACAGGCCCAAATGCCAGTTCTGTAGATCCACTTTGCATGGCCGTATTGCTGGATTCGTCGCCTGTCCCAACAATACTACTTTCATCGTATAGATGCAACAAAGGTGGTTCACGTATTGTCACAGTTTCCCTTCTGCCTGATGGTATATGTCTGGCAAGTGTCTCCTTGGCCTTTCCTCGGTCCTTTCTGGCATTTCTCCAGTCCCGTCATCTATGTGTAATTCCTCAGCTTGCATTTCTAACTGACGGAGCTCACTTTCGAGCATCGAAACTTCATTCTGCAATATGTTCAAATCGTTCCTCTTTCTTAAAACTTCCAGCCTTTTCCCAAGGCATTGCATTGAAGCATCAACTCGTGATGTATCCATCTTTTATAGTGCGTTATGGTTCGTGATAGAACAAGACTATCAATATCCCACCAGTAGCTGCCACCAAAATTTGTAACGTGTAGCCGAGTTCACAAATTTTACAACTTCAGAACAATCAATTCATTGCATGTAAAAACGATATAAAATTTTCCTCTTGGCTTCTTTGCCATATGATTACTCCCAAATGATTTTCAAATGATTGGTACAATTAATAAAATCACGACAGATCAATGATATTAAAACAAGTTTACAAAAACCTAGAGCAGCCTGGCTCTTAATATAAATCAGAACAGTCACCAAATTTCAAGCACGTAACCCTAAGCCAGTATTTCAGCTCTATTACTCCAATAGAGCTACAATCCTAGTCCAGAGTTGTGACTTTATAACCAAGTCACAGCTCACCAGAATTCATAAATTTCAACTCCGAGAGTTACAACTTTAGTTCCAGAGCCTTGACCTGGGAGAACTAGCAGTGCTTGAGCCCCAAATCGCAGCTCACCAAAGCTAATCAGAGTTGCAACACAAACTGCAACTCAATGTTCAGTCTACAAGTAGCTACTGCTTTAGTCTCCTCCACAAAAGCTGGGCTTCGGCAAGAGAAGAAAGAAGCTTGAGCCACTTAAGACTTATACAATATTAGTGAACTAATATTATCCGCTTAGATGTGCTCTCTTTGGTGACAAAAATGATTGTGTCCACTTCGTTGAATTTTCGCCTTTTATACCCATGCGAAAGAGTGCTGGTTACCTGCATTAAGTCAGTAATATTATTGGGCGCTTGTAATTTCCGGTACCAGGGTTTATTGTCATTAGTAACCTTTTATCTTTAATAAGCGTCTACGATTCAGTCACATTTATACATCGTATTGCAACGAAACAATTGAATTAGATTTGTACTGGACAGGATCGACATTCTAGGACTTTATTGCATCTCTGCCAACAAAAATCAAGGTTATGTACCTCATATTTAGGCTATTAATTTGCTTATAATCAGCAGTCGATGATTGACTATTTCCTATCAACAGACGCTTGCAAGAAACGAATCCTCTGACGGTCGTTTCGTACCCAAAAGGCAAATCAAGGCATTTTTGTTACACTAGGGTATTTAGCCGCGTTTTAGTTTCCGACCAGGTCCGAGATAAACCAGGCTGTACAGTCACAAAAGTTGACTGGAGGCTGTAAAATTTGGATGGAGAAGTTGATTGGTTTGTTGATTTGGGGTTTTACGGTTTACACAACAGCTAAGGTCATATAGAGACGGGACCTCGGTTTAAAGTATCGTTCGAAAGACTGGATAAGCCCAGAATCGAACGCACTATCCCTGGTTTACAAAGCCGGTAGCTTAACTACCAGGTCACCAAGGCTTCTTTTATTTTATTTTTTTTTATTTATTTATTTCTTATTTTTGGATGCAAAATTGTAACGCGAGGAAAGCGGTCGTGCTTTTACAACAGACTGGCCCTGCTGTGTGGTTGGAATTTGACTTTGAAAATGACTTGGCTGAAAGAAAAGACGGTTCCCGTTATTCTTCGGAGCTCGAAGTGGGTTAAGGCGTTGCTAAAAAACATTGAAAACCGTGTGAAATGTGTAATGTGTGTTGGATAACTTATTTCGTACTTCAAAAATACACACAGTTTGTTTAACCTGGGTTTGGTTTGCTTGATTGAGGCTTTACGTCCCGGTCAACAATTTTTCAGTCATGTTGGGACGGAGCCACCGCTTCCTGGGTTGTTAACCAGTGGTTTGGGAAGCTATCAGTGTTTTTGCTCAATATATGGCGCTGGTGGGGTTCGAACCAAGGACCTCTCGCTCCGGAGTATGACACTCTACCACTGAGCCATCGCGCTCCCCTTGTTTGAGCTTTGACCTTTGACTTTGAACCTTTCATCATGTTCATTAATTGTAGATGAGGAACCTGTTTCAAAAATAATATACATGTATAAACAATAAAAAATTCAGCTGTATATCCTTTATGAAATCTACACGTACACGTTCGATTTTCTCAAACGATTTTACACTCAAAACGATCGTGTACGGGTAAATAAAGCTACAAGTACACGTACACGTTACAAGTTTATTTTCTCAACCTCTCTATTATCTTATTATTGTTAGTAGATTAATGTTGTTAAAGTGCAAGAACAATGAACCAGAAACCAATTTCACACATTTTTGCATTGCGAGAATGTTCAAGAAAAACGACCAACTGTATCCCTTAAATACAGTTGGGCATTTGTACACTGGTCCCCTAACTTACTATGGGGATTTTAGAAAGTTAGGTCCGTAGGTTTCAAACCCTGCATTACAAAACTATACACGCCATATATACTTATCTGAAAATCATTCCGAAATGGTATTACGTTTTTGCATACAAAAGAAATGGTAATTGATATTTACTCTCCCAGTTTGTTAACTGTTTCAATAAAAGATAATTTCTATTATGATTAGACAATTTGATAAAGAAACTGCCATTAGAAAATAAGAAAAAATAGGTTTTCAAAATGTTTTAAATGCACAAGGGAAGAAACTCCATTCTGATCTATTTTTGACAATAGCGACGCGGTACAGTTGACAAGCCTCCTCGCTTTGCACGTGCAGTGTTCGGTCAATAGTTATATCGCGAGAAAAGTCACTTTACCGGTGAGCATTATCGTTGTATAGATCTTAAAACTAAAATTTCACTCAGTGGGGTCATAAGGTAAGTTAATTACCCGCTTCGCGACAGGTGGGCATGATATTTTCCTGACCTGTCCCGCCAAAAGCATGCACCTCGAGCCCTTCGGGCTCTCGGTGCATGCTTTTGGCGGGACAGGTCAGGAAAATATCATACCCACCTGTCGCGAAGCGGGTAATTACTACATAATATGTAAAATTAATTTTGTCGTCAAAAGAAGTCAGTTCTGCAGCCTTCGATTGCTTAATCGTTCTTTCATTCACAAAAATAGACGTAGTATTGTGCTGAAGCTGCCGTGCTTCTAAATCTGTCGCTACATTGTCATGTTTCAAAACATCAAACCAGTTTTCACGCTTAAGTTTATTGTCACCATGGGGATTGAGTCATGTGTGATAAAACTTCATTTGAAGAAAATCTAATATTTAGATTATGATTATATATAACGTCAAAATGTGACAGTTTTAAGAAGATTTCTTAAGGTTAAACAGGGGAGGGACCAAGCTAACATTACGAAAACATACCCATTCAATGAACAGAGATTGTTAAAGTAGTGAAGAATGAAAAAATTTATAAGGGGCGGTTCTAACGAGTACCCGCAATCTATGTTTTTGAGCAAAAATAAGAAAAATAGGTAAACCCCTGCATACCCCAGTTTTACTATATACTATGGGGGTTTGAGGGGGTATACATTTCACGGACATGTTTTCCTGATGAAAATGCAAATAGTTTTCAAACAGTATAGCCACAGCAAAGGTAGCGGTAGCATTCTACAAGAGACGAATGTAGAAAGTCTGTATATAAAGTTTTTGGCTGGCAAGACATATGGCAACAGCCAAGATTTTAAACCCAGGTAATAAACTTCGAAATTCCGAATGAACTATCGTGTTGCTGCAAATGGTTATTAGGTTGATAATTCTGTCGACAGAATCAAACAAATCTGATTCTTGAAAGGTATTGTTCCTCAAATAATCTAACTACAGTTTTACGATGTCACGTCAAATATTAACTTTTAATGGCGAAAACCAAAACGTAACAAAATTGCTAATATCATGTCTGTTAAACACTGATTTCCTAATGGAAAAGGTCGAATTTAAAAGGTTTTAGCGGTTTCTCAGATTTGTGCTCGAGACGTGCAATCGTCCATTAATGTAATTTGATTGTGCTGTTCATGTTAATGTTGGTCGGCAGGGATTGACACGATCTAGCTCTGGTATGAGATTCGACTGGAATATATCCCAGAGGTATCCAGAATTGGAATAATTGGGGCGATTAGGCACTTTTCTAAAAGCCAGAACCGCAGCGGACGGATAAGGGACATATGTCCATAAATCACATCGATTAAGACAAATTGAATCATGTCTGTTTGTAATATCAAATATTGTTCGGTAAGACGCATTTTTGTGTGTACTACTTGTTTGTATGATATGATGCAGTCGTTAGCCCGCCAATTAAAATATTAATTGTTCGACTATGATATTTACCCGTTCTCCATTGGATCATCCGAATGGATAAAGAATGTAGAATTTTATGATATACATGTATTGGTTAAAGAAACGTAGATTCATTATTATCTAACCAATTCGTTTACATTGATTGATTATAGTATGTTTTGTACACTTTGAGTGTTTTATTGTAGCTTTTCGATTTGTGTTTCATCAAAATTAAATGAAAGTCTCAGCTATTCTAGGGTACCGGTAGCTCTTGTAGCTAGTCGCATTAGCGTCGATAAAATAAGCAATATCTTTACGAAGTTGATGATACCAATAATAAACTGTACATTTGCAGTTTCTCTACATGTACATTTTCAGTAAATTGAAGTTCAGAGAGTTCCGTGCGACGAGCTTGTCCACATACGACTTTTCTACTCTGTGTACCACATAACTACATAATATCATTAAAGAAAAGCTTCTGGATTTGATAATTAAAAGTGGACCATCAAAAGGGCATTAAAAACTATGGATCACTTTATTTGTCCCATAATGAATGACAGAAATGTTTTTTTTCCTTTTGACCAAAGTCGATATATACTTTGGTCATGTCACAATGTATACCACGCCTAATGATATTTATATTAGATTTGGAACCAAGTTGTACAGACAAATTGTTGAAATTCCGATGGGTACGAATTGGGCCCCTCTCGTAGATTATTAATTTCTATACTGTTACGAAAGAGATTTCACGAATTCTCTTAATCATGAAAATCAATCTGATGTTATCGAGGCTTTTATTTCGACTTCTATGTACCTCGATGATCTTTTGAATTTTTCCACCTGAGCAAAAGTTGAATAAAGCCAATACCACAGTTACCGAAACCCCTATTTAGATTTACATGTACATCTTACTATTCCAAAAATGTTTTTTTAATTCATGATAAGCACGATGACTTTGATTTTAATATACTTATTTTTCGTTTTTGGATGTATGGTGTATACGTTTCGCAACTTATTATGTTTGCCAGTGTCTGCAATCATGCTACGGACTTCAACCCGCGAAATAAATGCTTAACGGCCAAACTTCTCCATTAGGACTATCGATATAATTATTTTCACAAAATATCTAAATTTTATCGTTAACACTATAAACTGATTTCCAAATTTAATGCACTATTCAACTAGCCAGCTTTATTCACTTGTTTGGGACCCGAACTGTCAAATACAGGTAGGGTAAGTCTCAAACTATACATTAAAAATGAAGAATTAATTAAGTCCAATTCGCATGCGCAAAAATACACACGTGTAAATATACTCCAGTGTGCAAATTTTACTCGGGGTAAACAAATGGCGCATCTGAACGAAAATACACACCGGGGTATATTTACATATGGGTAAATTTACTCCTGGGTCTGACCAGATGCAAATTTTATTTTTACAAATACACACGTGTAAATTTACCATTATGTCCTATGCGAACGCAAAGTAAAATTTACCAATGAGTATTTCTATTTTGAGTCAATATTCTGCTTTTAGATAATGAATTTTCACATATTTGTCCTTAACTGCTTATATGACAGTTGCTGAAACTGTGTACATTGTTGCTAAATAAGATTTTATTGCCATTCAACACATTTAAGATCATATGGAGTGAAACAGCCACATTATTACTTCATCATTCTTGGTGAGGATTCTTTGGGCATTTTAACAGTAATTCCTTATGAAAGGATGATAATAGGGAACTGTATAACTGCTAAGGATAAGCCTGACCATTACATGATTCTCCTCTGCTGCCAAAGTCATACAAGAACACCTTGAAGCAGTCTCTTCTTGTTTTGCAAATACAGAAAACATAAATGAACAGGTTTTAATCCAGAAATGATTTATTTACATACAAAAATATTCCTGGTGATAAATTCCATGCGAACGCAATTTAAATTTACTAACAGGTTGATTTGCACACCGGCGTATATTTACAAACCGGAGTATATTTACACGCGTGTATTTTTTGCGCATGCGAATTGGGCTTAGGTGAAAGACAAAATCCCTTATAGACCCTTATTTAATATTTTGTTACAAACATTGTTTGGTCATTTCTTAAGCTTAACGTAAACTGAGCGACAACTTTCATATGACATAAATTTCTGGGGCCTCGCCTATTTTGGCCTCAAGAAATAGATGGTTTGATTGTGCCTCCAGGCAAAGCTTCTACGCTACAGATTGACCATCTGGTTACTGGTTTTCCGATCATGTCTGAGCTTGCCCAGAAAAATGGCTCGTGCCACGAGCTTGCCCACATACATTTTTTTTCTACTCTGTGTACCACATTGTCACTTTATCTGATTAAAGAAAATCTTCTCGATTTGATAGAGTGAACCTTCGAAAATGCATTAAAAACTATGGTTCACTTTATTTTGCCTGTAATGACAAAAAAGCTGTTTCCACTTTTTCTGACCAAAGTCTATATGCCTTATCCTATCTCCTGGATAATATGTATATTAGATTCGAAACCAAGTTATACAGACAAATTGTTGGAATTCCGATGGGTACAAAATGCGCCCCTTTCGTAGCTGATTTATTTTTTTATACGGCTACGAAAGTTATTTTATTGATTTACCATGGCAATCAAGCTGATGTTATCGAGGCTTAGGTACCTCGATGTCCTTTTGAACATTAACAATCCTGAGGGCATGGTCAATCAAATTTATCCACCTGAACTACAGCTGAATAAAGCCAACAACACAGACACCGAAGCCTCGTTTTTGGATTTACATCTTTCATTTGTTTATTCTAAAACTTATGATAAACGTGATGACTTTGATTTTGATATAGTAAATTTTCCGGGTTTTTTTTATGATGACGTTCCTCGCCGTGCTTCTTATGGTGTAGATGTATACATTTCACAATTTATCAAGTTTGCTAGAGTCTGCAATCATGCAGCTGACTTCAACGCGCGAAATAAATGTTTAACAGCCAAACTTTTCCGGCAGGGCTATCGATATAATACACTTTGAAAAACATTTTCTAAATTATATCGCAGACACGATAAGTTGATTTCCATATTTAATGTTGGGCTAATGTAGCGTTTACACTATGTTCCCGGCGGCCACGGCAGCCACGTTTCAGACAACCATGATCAAAACGGGATAAACGTGAGGCAACACAAGCGAATGGGATAGGCAAACGTAGCAGGCCGTGATAAACGTGCACAACGTGGCAATTTCTTCTGCCACGGCAGTCACGGCGGAAATGAGAAACGTAGTAGGCCGTGACAATACGTAACAGTACGTAGCGAAACGTGAAGGCGGTCCGTAGTGCAACGGGAAGCTAGTGAAAACCCGACAAGCTACGGCTCTTCCGCGCTACGTTTGATCACGGTCGTCTCACGTCTCGTCCCGTTTTCTACGGAATATTCAACACGTTTTGTTGCGTTAAGTTACGGTGCGTTAGGGTCTTTGACGGTGTTAACCCCGTTCTACTACGTATGTCACGTTAAAGATATAAAATGGCATATCATGGGGACACTTTTCTTGATATTGGAGCATATTGAATATTTAACAACAGAGATCATTCTCTGTACTATGCCGATGAAGAAGAAATAAAATCCCAAACTATCTTAATAAACTCTGCAGTCGGTTGTTGAGGAGCGTGGTTGTTATTATTTCAAAGGGCTTATTCTAATATAAAAGGCACAAAAACGCTTTAAATTGCATGGTGTCGTCCGTAGCTGACCTTGACAGAACGAAAAAACGTGTTACGAATTGGTCAAGACGCAAAGGACCGCATCAGAACGTAACAAGCCGTAATAAAACCTGCTTATAATCGTGATAGATCGCAGATAACCGTAACGTACCTTAGCGCCACCGTGACGCACCGGCTTATCACTACCACGGCTTGTTACGGATATCGTAATACAGCGTAAGAATCTTAACAAGACGTAATAGATCTTGAAAACAGAGAAATATATGACCAAAATTCCACGGCACGCCACGTTTCGAGCAAACGGGGCCGCCGGGGCCGTCGAGAACATAGTGCAAACGCAGTATAAAGTCGCTTTTACGTGAGGGCCTTTCGTAACCAGAATTTTATGGTGACTTGGTTTACAAATTAAAGAAACTTATAGGAAGGAATGATCTTTCTTTTCAGTTCAGAAAAAAATCATAAAACGTTACAAACGTATAGGTTATAACTTGAATGTTATGCGACAATCTGCATGCTTAGTTTTTAACCCAATCACGGTTGTTAACTACGCTTTCTTCTTTAATTGCACGCCGGTGGGTCGGGCCTTAGACTCTTTAATGGTCAGGACATAAAGCTATTCATTTTAGTTCGTTGGGGCCGGAGCTTCTTGTCTGTTGCTTGGCCCACCGGGATTCAACTGGTATTTTTCTTTTGCTACGGTTTTCAGTATGTTATTCGGCGCCTAGGGACGCTTACTGAATCTGTTGAGTCTTCGTTTTTGATTCATATGTGTGGTTATCATGATTTATATGTTTGTCCTTGATGATACATTATCTAGTTAACTAAAGTTGTGAACCACTGCAGAAGATGAGGGTGAGGTTAGGCGCCTATTTTCTAAGTATATATACCTAATTGTCATTTTAGTTTTTCGCACCTCGGTTTTTGGAGTGGGATTTTCTTTCTGACTGCGCCTTTTCCTGATCATTGCCTACTTGTACCTTTTCAAGTCAAACCATCCATCCTTATAAGACTTATTGGTCGAGTTGAGTGGTTATATTCGATGCACTTTGTGGATGTCATGACGTCTTAATTTGGGGTTAAAGTCCCATAAAATGGAGACAACGTCCTGACATGACCATAGCTGTAAGCATAAATGAGCCGCATCGTGAGAAAACCGGTCTTCGGGTTTCCGACCAGGTGCGACACAAACCGGCCTGTACAAGCTCAGAAAAGAGCTAGAAGCTTGAAATTTTGGATATAAGAAGAAGAGGAAATATACTATCCGAGTAGCGAAAACAAAGGCGCTGATCAGCTTCGCAGTTACTGCGAAGCTGATCTGCGCCTTTGTTTTCGCATAGGCAAAAATCCGGTTTTCTCACGATGCGGCTCAACTAACAAACACACTAACAAAAATTTCTGCAAGTATACCTATAGACAAGGTAGTTTAACAAAAATAGCAGCAAAATATGTCGACTACATAAGGATAATTTGTCGTTTGGCGACAATTGTTTGAGTAAAATATTTTCTATTTTTGTGTTGTATTTAAGAAATGGGATTAAATTCAAATATTCTTCATTGGTGAAATCGGAGTATTCAACCAATGAATTCCTGAGCAAACAGTTGTACCATTTACATTTGTTTAACATTTCAGGACCTTTGGGAAAAACGAATGTGTTATTTTAGTTCAACAGACTGAGTATAATTATATAGAGGTTATATTCATATAAGTGAAATTTATTAAATAGCAACCAGTGAGTAAAATAAGTTCCATATGACATTACATAGCCTATAATATTCTGCTTGTCATATTATGATTTTAAAGTGGGATTAAAGCGCAATCAATGCAATGTGGGTACAATTTATTTTTGCCGGTGACGAACGTCGTCATGAAGTTACGCATTCCCACCAGGAAAACAAGTTCGTGAAATAAATAACCTTATACCCCACTTTTATATAAAACTGGGGTTTGCGGGGGTAGACCTTTTTTCTTATTTTTGCTACAAAACATAGTTTGTGGGTACCCGTGGCGAGGTGGTTCCAAATTGTACCCACAATCCATGTTTAGGGCAAAAATACGAAAAATATCAAAAATTTTCTGAAGAATTTTTCATTTTTTACAACTTTATTTTTTTTAATAAACTTGGAGAGCTCTCAAACATTTTCATTGTAAGCGTGGTTTTATGTAAAATGACTTAAGTATGAAATTATTTATGCATACAGTATAATTATATCAACATAAAGCAACGTTCCACAAACCTAATTTTAACGAGTTTTCTTCAGTTTCCAAGCATATCTGAGTACGCCTCTTCTTTCTTCTGTTCAGCCTGACCAAGAAAGACCTAGGCATTGTGGAAATACTTAGAAGTATCTTTATTAATAACCACACCGTACACTAAAACCCTTCGAAAAGGTGTGTCTTACAAAGCGAAGTATTATCTAAAATGTTTAAAAATTCCCAGAATAATCCACTGTTTTCAAAACTTTTATAACAGACCAACATATCCTTCCAGATTTATTTACTTCTGAAAGTAATCTGATATCAGGAGCCAACGCTTAATACAATATTCCCGCCATTATAAGTCACATGCTCGTTAAATATTCATAACTATGTTCTCGCTGATTGGCTTGCGACGCGAATCAATGCAAATTCTTGGAAATCGAGAATAATTCAAGTCGCTCGCATTATGATCACAGATTTACGTTCTTTTATTGTTACATAATATTACCAATTATTCATGATACAGCGCGAGAGCATCAGGTCCATGGGGACGCTCTCAAAACGACACTGCAAAATATCAAAATAATATTTTCAAACGCTCAAGTGACTTGGAAGACAGGAGAAGAGCTACAGTGCCCTCACGGGGATGCAAAATGCATGAAAAATGAGACTTCAGTTTCACTTTAATACAATGAAATATGAATTTTGAATTTTGCATTGATTTTTGACATGAATATACGAGAAAACGTTAAACAATTGTGACAAAGTATTACAACACATTAAACGTGAGCCTGTGCGTGAGAAAACCAACAATTTGGGTTTCCGACCCTCAGGCCCGACACAAACTAGGCTCTGCAGTCACAGAAGATGGTTAGAGGCTGGAAATTATGGAATTAGAAAGTAGAGGAATTGTACTGTCTGTTTAGCGAAAACAAAGGCGCTGATCAGCTTCGCAGTAACCAACAGACCGATCGCAATCCAATTTTATCAGAAGCATCACTGTGGTGGAGAATTGCCTGCATTAGGGTTTGAAGCAGATTGAATGAGGACCCTGGTTTCTATGGCAACAGATAACTCCCATAGACTTCGCATGGTGAAAATGCTGTCCATGCATACCTCTGCTATTTTGAATTGGATCTTTCCGTACTTGCAAGGAACAAAAACATACATAAGAGCTCGGAAGGGTTCAAAATTCAGCCATATCCGACCACTGGCTGCAGACTTATCTGCCATTGAGCGTTTGAAAAAATCCCCATTGACTTACATTTGGAAAATGGTGTCCATAACTTTGTTATTTGTCATCAGATACTTTTATACTTGCAAAGAACCAAGACAGGTACAAGAGCTTGGATAAGTTCCAAAATCTGCAGGATATGACCTTAAACTGTGGAGTAAGCTACCCTTGAGGGTCAGACATTGTATGGAGATAATGTTGCCCACACGTTTTTCTATGCTTTTTTAATTAGATCTTTCCTATACGGGCAAGGAACGATAAATACATTAGAGTTTAAATGAGTTTGAATTTCAGCAAGATCCAAGCATGTGCTGCAGAGGTAGCTGTCATTTAGTATTTAGCTCACCTGGCGAGCTTATTTCAAGTAAACCGAAATGGTGAACAAGAAGATAAATAATTCAGACGAGCTATTCTGTTGATGTACAGTATGTAGGGTTTCCAGGTCACATTGCCAAGATGGCCGCCATTCCCATATATGGTAAAAAAAATCTACTTTGTCCAGTGACTGTACTTGTTGACTCTCAGGTGAGCGTTCTTTGTCCTTGGGCTATTTGTATCAGTCATTTTATGTTTGTAGATATACTCGAACGACAGCGGTTTCTTTGCATGGAATGATATATAAATGACTCGAACGGCAGCGCAGGTAGTGTCATTAGATTTTCCCCAGTGGTAACAAGTCAACAAGAATTATCGAGCTTCATGAATACCATCCTACAAATCAGAGGCAATACATACAGAACGCATATGATCTCTGTGCCATACGTTCGAACCCCAAGAGCCTACCTAAGAATACTAAGTGTGTCATTAATGCCACTTAATATTATTCATTACGAAAACACGCCCATGCAATATACAGAAAAAATTTTTGGTTGTAAAAATGATAATTTTCAATGGAAAAATTTTGATATTTTCTAACGAGTACCCACAATCTATGTTTTGGAGCAAAAATAAGAAAACCCCTGCAAACCCCAGTTTTTCTATATAAAAGTGGGGTTTAAGGGGGTATTCATAGCACGGATATGTTTTCCTGATGTCTGTTGGTATCGGATCAGATTTGTCAGTCTTAGTGCCATTTATTTGATGATATGCGAGGATAAAAAAAAATAATCCAATCATTTCAAATTAATGTCTAAGAGAAATATTGAGAAGATAGAACAGATTTCCGTCAGACTGGGCTGAGATTTCAGACTACCTAGACACCAGGCCGCTAGTACTTAGTTTTACGTAGGCGTAGGGAGAGGGGGCAGGGATGGGGGCAGGCCCCCCAATAATTTAGAAAGGGGAGGGCAACATATCCTTTGGACCCTCCAATAATCCACTCATATTTTCCTTCAAGAACTTCTTGAGGGAAAATTTTAGTGGATTTTTGGAGGGGCCAAAGGATATGTTGGTCCCCCTTCAAAGTCATTAATTGTATTTTCTGTGCACTATTGTTTGCTAGGCAGAAGTTACAGTTACTTTGCTTTTGCCATAATTCTTTAAAATCACAGTATATTTTTCATTTCATATGGTTTAATTTTTATAATACTATGTCATTTCACTCAGGACAGGGTGTTTCTAGTCCGAAATTGGGTTCAATGTGGCCATCTAGTCATTTTATTCAGGGATGAAAGGTGGTTTGTTGTAACCTCATGCAATACAGTTACAATTTTCAACCATCTAGTCTGCATAAGGTTTACTTTTTTTGAAATATTTATCATTCTAGTCATTTAAATATGCTTAAGTAACCTGCAGCATTTGGAAACTATGTCAATGTTACTTTAATTTTCATTGAAGGAACTGAAAAGTATGATCTGGGTCCTGATTCATAAAATTATTTTTAATGACATGACACCTTATTGCATTTCAGGAAGTCCATTGGTTATGCTGTTGCATAAACCTATACTGATGCCAACAGATACAATGCAATGGGAAATTATGACAATGTTTTAGAAAATACATTTGTATTTGGACAGACTTTTATGCATCTAGTATTAAAGTTAGAGTTACTAGTACATGTACTTATGAAGTTTTATGCAACAGAGTCCTGTTCCCATCAGCAACGTTTTCGTAAAAGTGCTACAACTGTAGTGCTTTGATTGTTGTGTCAAAAAATAGTTACCTCAAGAATAGTCTGTGACAATCACATTTAATACGCTGAATTAAATTTTAGTTTGAAGCTTTTTCATATTTGTGTTTGGTATATTATTTAACACATATATGTGTGTTAATATCTGCATCAGGTGCTGGTTTTCAGCCTTAAAAATAATGTTGGAAAAGCAGGTAACCTGCAAAATAATTGGATAGGGAGGAACAAATAATTGGGTGTGGAGGATGTTTTGGGTCAATAATATCTGCTTATCCAATGAAGATTACATCTGCGCAAATACCAGCTTAGCATTTCCCAAGTTTCAGACATCTCACAATCAGTTGTCAAAGACAAGAAATTGATAGTTCACAACAGTCATCCAGGTGCAGTTTAAATATTGATAATGTTGTTCATTTCTTTTAAATAGCCAAATCACCTTGGTCTGTTTCACTATTTGCAAATAACCAATAAAATTTTTGAAAAGAGAAATCAACATCTGTCAAATTCATCTAACTGCGACCAATCAGAGATATACATGTATGAGGTGATGATGTACATTTCAAGGCTGATACAAATATTGGACGGGGAATGTCAAAGTAAAGAGATGCTTGAAACACCTGGATTGCTAAGCTGCTGTTTGCGTGGTTGTATTTGTACTATAAACCAGCATTAAATTTAAATATGGCGAATTAACAGTAACAAACAAACCAGTGTTCCCAATGTATGCGTTTCAACGAGCAGTTGATGTGTGGTTGTGTATTTATTTTTTATTAAGTTAAAGCACACAAATGGAGGAAAAATTGAAGGTTACAGTAGCAGAGAAAATGCAGTTTGAAAGTGCCCAGAATGCAGGAAAGGGCTTTTTAGAATTCAAAATTGTTTTGGGGGAGCATGCCCCCATTCCCCCTAGCAACCTCCCGAGCTCGGCTCGGTCGGTTTTCCAGCTAGAACATTTGCCCCCACCCCCACCCCCTAATATTATAAACCTTCCTACGCCTATGTTTATGCGTTTTGGCTGGCCTTGTTATAAAACTGTCATCCAAATTTAAGAAATTTACTGTTTCACTTGCTCCGGCCAATTTCACATACATATCTTCGAATATCTTTATAAGCCTGGACCCAGTTGTTGAAAGCATCGTTAGCTTAACGATATCGTTAAGACATAAATTTCACATACATGTACATATCTTCGAATATCTTTATAAGCCAGCCGGTTGGATTGGGCAGTCATTATCCACAGTTTCTACATATAGGACATCTTTTAAATTATTACAATCTCTGACAAACTGCGCCAAACATTCGACACTTTATCCAGGAGGTAGGATTTTGTTCTGTTTAATGTGTCCTCATGCGCGGATCCAGAAATTTTCATGAGAGGGGGTCCAACGAAAATGGTAATTTTTGGTCACAGACGAGGGGGGTCCAACCCCCCAAAAATCCCGAAATTATCTTTTTTTTTAAGGTAAAAATTTCAAATTCCAGGGGGGGGGGTCCGGACCCCTGCTTCTACCCTCTGGATCCGCACATGTGTCCTAGTTCGAACCCCATCAAGAATGTGAGAGATTTATTCAAAATATGTATCATTTATTTGTTACGCTTTCATGACATAAGTGATTTTCTCGAAATGGGGTGTGCCTTGTCCTATTGCACCTCCATTTTGATTAGCTACTTTTGATGGTTTGCAGGTCACTTATTGCGTAGTAGAACAGCTGTGTTAACTCATATAAGCCTGGCGTCCCTTTTATGGGACATAGGCAAACAGAATAGCCCCAGATGTGACGCCGCAGAACGCGGCGTCCCATCTGGGGCTATTCTGTTTGCTTAGAGAATTTTCATCGAAGAACTGAGTAAAATTTAAAAATCACTCCTGATGCCCCTAATTATGAAAGTGGACTGACCCAAATGAAAATGATGGGAAAATCCATTCGTCAAATATGGGTTAATCAGCCGTTTAATTAGTGAAATTTCCGAAATACTGCGTCAGAAAGCGGACTTTCTGGCTCAGTGGTTGGAGCGTTTGATTGTCGTTTTTAGGAATCTCTATTTGAATTCAAATCAGGGGCGTGGGATTCGTTTATTTGTTACGACTGTCTTATCGTAAGAGCTGCTTCTTGTCCATCAAGCGGACATTTCCGCTTATGTCTTTCCCTGAACCCAAGCAGCTTACCCCATGCTAACCTCATGACCACGAAAACTGAAACAGGTAGTTACATCTACGAAATATTTCGTGTTTTTGCAACATATCTATTTCCCACAAAATAAAAGTTTTAAAATGTAAAACAGATTTAAAAAATAGCGTGGTGGAAATTAAAAGTGCATGTCGCGTTTTAGTGCATATCATATTCACCCTATATAACATTATATCTTTATGCATGTCAGTGCGACCAACCTTACAATGAATGTGCATGTTAATTTGATTGTGCTATAGCAGAAAATAATATAAATATGAATAAGCTTTTTCAGACGATCAAAATGGAACACAAAACACCTGTAAACGGAAAAGTCACAGGTAATTTTAAATATTTTAGTAAATGTACCCTAAAATGTTGATTTCCTTATAAGAATGAATATCAACAGCAAAAACAACCTCATACTCGGTTTAGCCTTCGGGTGTTCCCGAGACAACAAAACCAACAAAACAATCTCCTAGTACTGGTCTCGCCCGGGAAAAAAAAACAGGAAAAACTAGAAAATGTGTTTATGAAACACTATGCCCCCAACTGGTAAGTCACTTTCAAGATGTAAAAATGTCCAAAAAATGACTAAGTTCAAATTGTAAAAAAAATGACAAACATTAATCTGAGGAGTATATCCCAACCACATGCATATCTTCAAAGCATGGTCACAATGTCTGCAAAGTTTCAAAAGTATCGGTATTAAATTGTAGGAGAAGTTGCGCACACAAGGTACCCTCTATCCATTCACTAAAATGCCCGAAAAATGACTAAGTTCAAATTGTGAAAAAAATGACAAAATATAATCCAAGGATTATATCCAAACCACATGCATATCTTCAGACCATGCCCATAACACATGTAAAGTTTTAAATGAATTGGCATGAAACTGTATGGGGAGTTGCGCACACAAGGTACCAACTGCCCATTCACTTTCATTGTGAAAATGCCCGAAAAGTGGCTAAGTTCAAATTGCGAAAAAATTACAAAAATTAATCTGAGGATTGTATATTCAAACCACATGCATATTTTCAAAGCATGGTCACAACATCTGTAAAGTTTCAAGAGAATCGGAATAAAACTGTAGGAGGAGTTGCGCACACAAGGTACCCACTATCTACTCACTTTATCAAGAATGAAAAAGGGAAATAACTCTCACAGAATGGGCCCCTAGCCCCTTGAATTTACCTGAAAGAAAAATACGGGTCCTCTTAATTTTCATATACAAACTACATACCAAATTTCAAGATCCTAGCTCTAACGGTTCCTGACCGAGTGCTTAGCGTTACTCATGCATCACAGAGTCACAGCACTGCACTGCACACCACTGCACGGACAGACCCTAACCAATATGCTCCCTCAACTTCTTCCGAAGTTGGGGGCATAAAAATCATTATTAGCAATTTTGAGGCACGACATCAAAAACGTATTCGTGATCTCGTGTCGACTTTTTGAACCGGTGTAGATAGTGCCAAGATGGTGTCGAAACAAACAGGGAAATCAATATAGCAGTCGAAATTCTCGCCAAGTTGCAAGAATCGCCAATGCACCTGAAACAAAGCAATCGTGAACAAAATAATCATATTCTTTACGGTGATAATGTAAACTACCGTTACAATTCAACACTCTAGCTACTGGTCGTGGAATACGTAGAATAAAACTGGGAGAAAAACGTTTTAAACAAGAAGACCAATGGTCCTATAAACGCTGACCTGAGACCTGAGATATATACTAATAATCTTGTTTGACTACAATGGTAATATGCATGTATATAACCCAGGGCAGGGTAAGAATAACCCCTGCAGTCAATATGTCTTCCTATCATGAAAATTCAGTCCATTTACCAATTTACTGCAAGTTCTGCCCTTCAAATGACATTTAATCAATTTTTCCCCATTCAAATGCATGGACGATCTAAGTTGACCTTACTGTAAAATAGGTCAATGTCATCCCAGGGTCATGATTTATATAAATTTTGTAGAACTCTATTCCTTGATCATGCTTCATACCAAGTTTCAAAATCATATGCCTCCTGGTTCTGAAGAAGAAGATTTTTTTAAGATTTTTTGTTATTTATAGCCATGGTGGCCATCTTGGTCATGTGACCATGGCTATTATTGCAAACTTTCATTCACTCTTCCTGAGGATACTCCACATAAAGTTTGGCTTTGATTGGCCAAGCAGTTTCAGAGAAGATATTCGAATATTTTGGTCATATACATGTTTATACCCCCGGGACAGAGGCAGACAACCCCTGGCCTAAAATATTATCATAAGCATAAATCTTCTGTCCATTTGCTCATTCCTAGCAAGTTTTCTGCCATTAAATGACATTTTTCTATTTTTCCCCATTCAAATGCATGGGCGACCTAAGTTGACATTGCCGTAAGATAGGTCAAGATCATCCCAGGGTCATGATTTATATAAACTTTGTAGAACTCCATTCCCAGATGCTTCATACCAAGTTTCAAAATCATAGGCCTTCTGGTTCTGAAGAAGAAGATTTTTAAAGGCTTTTGCTATTTATAGCCATGGCGGCCATCTTGATCATGTGACCTTGATAATTTATACAAACCTTCATTCCCTCTTCCTAAGGATGCTCCACATATAGTTTGGCTTTGATTGGCCAAGTGGTTTCAGAGTAGAAGATGTGAAAAACGACGACGACCACGACAACGACCACCACGACGACGGACGACGGAGCATGGGTATACAATAAGCTCACCTTGTGAGCCTAATGGCTCAGGTGAGCTTACAATGGGGAGACAAATAACCGAATATTTGTAGGCAAACGCGTATGACTGTTACCCAATTTGAAAATGATTTACAACCACGCAAATAGCTGCTTAGCAATCCAGGTGTTTCAAGCATCTCTTAACTAGTTGTCAAAAAGATGAAATTGACATTTCCTGTCCAATCAGCCATCACCTCATATACCTCGGATTGGTCACATTAAGATGAAATTGACAGATGATTTCTCTTTTCACAAAATTCACTGTTTGTTTGAAAATAATGAAGCAGACCAAGGTGATTTTTGACAGCTTTTGGTTATTTTAAAGAAATGAACAACTTTTTTTCTTTATTTAAATTGCACCTGGATGACTGTTGTGGACTGTTAATTTCTTGTCTTTGACAACAGATTGAGATGTCTGAAACTTATGAATTGCGAAGCTGGTATTTGCGCGGTTGTAAAATCTATCTATGAGACTTGTTTTTGGCAGACATAAAACTTTCTCAGAAGAAACGATGCACGCACGCACGTACGCACACTTACGCATACACGAACACACACAAACACACACGCACAAACACACACACACAAACACGCACACACGCATACACACCGTGTACATACACGCACGCACACACACATACGCACACACGCGCACACATATATGCTGTATTATTTTATTACCATTGTTGTTATTAAAGTCAGCAAATGACATATCTACATGTGTTTAAACGTATGAATGAGACTGTGATTGACAATAATGTATCATTTTAAATATCCAAGGTGTAATTCCGTCATGGCTAAAAGGCAGTTGGTACCGTAATGGACCGGCAATGTTCGAGATCGGCAAGAAAAAGTTCAACCATTGGTTTGATGGTATGGCGATGCTGCAAAGATTCAGAATCTGTGAGTATACTGATTAAGCTGTCCGAAGCCAACATTATGTGTAATTGGTACGTAAATGATCAGAAATATGATATATAGATTTACATATATAATTTGAGCCTGTGCATGAGAAAACCAACAATTTGCATATGCGAAAACAAAGGCGCAGACCAGCTTCGCGGTAACCGCGAAGCTGATCAGCGCCTTTGTTTTCGCTACACGGATAGTACAATTCCTCTTCTACTTAAATCCGAAATTTCAAGCTTCTAGCTCTTTTCTGTGCTTGTACAGACCGGTTTGTGTCGGACCTGGTCGGAACTCAAATTGTTGGTTTTCTCACGCACAGGCTCATTTATCAGAATATAGACTGACTCACGTTTAGACTGACTCACTTAAAAGTTTTACTCTAATTCATTTTACGCTGTATGCTACATATAATGTTTTTCAATAAATCCAAAACGAAAAATATACACAAAAATAACAAAGAAGCAATAATTAAAGCGTCCAAACATCATGTGTAAATTGAACACAGTGGTGAATTTTTGTTGTTTCTGATAAAACAAAAGTTGTGACATATAGAACGGAACTTTATAGCGCTAGAAACATCTAAATAAAAGAATTCTTAAAAAAGAAATATAAGTTTAATTTTAGATGTCCCTATGTGAAAATTATCTGATTTTCTGCACACTATTAACTGTTACAATATAATGTATTCTAAATTGCAGGGTGTACAGGAAGTTTCAACAAAATTATATCAATGACCATCTATTGGCCATTTTTACTGTTTAAGCAGGATGCGCTAAGCGAAATGCAAAATATACAAAAGTGTTAGTTGTGGTTTTATACGTTTGTCCTATTTTAGTAGATGGCGATAGTGTAGCGCAAATTGTGTTTGATCAATTACAGGTGGCCAAAAGACTACCTATCAGAATGTCTATTTACGAAGCGATGCTTACAGAAGGAACATGGCGGCAAATAAGATCGTAGTTAGGGAATTTGGAACAATGAAATCTGCAGATCCTACTTTGAACTTCCTTGAAAGGTAAATACGATATAAACGAATGTGTCAGAGGCTTAAAATTATATCACTTATAAAACCCTGGTTATGTTTAATATAGTAAGGTATGCAATGTTAATAGTCTTGTAAGAAATGCTCCTTGTTTTAATTGGCAAAATGCATTCATTTTTCCTACTAGATTTCTGTATAATGTGAAACGGTTAGTTAACTAGGACTTTTGCTTTTTCGCTTCATGATAGGAAAAACGTTAATTCATCACGAAAACATGTCTGTGCAATGAATACCCCTTTATACCCCACTTTTATATTGTAAAATATGCAGGGGTATACCTATTTTCTTATTCTGAATAAAAACATAGATTGTGGGTACTCGTTAGAACTGCCTCGCCGAGGCAGTTCTACCATGTACCCAAGATCTATGTTTTGAGCAAAAATAAGAAGCAATACTCAAAAAAGTGTATTTTTTTTTTTTTTAATTTTGCTCCTTCAAAAATATCTGTATATTGCATGGGCATTTTTCGTAATGTATTCAATGTTGGTTTACGCGGGTTACTATTGTACAATTTGCTTAAATAGGAACTGCACGAAAACAAATAAAAATGTAGAATTGTCTGAGTTTGCAGTACATGTATGTAACAACCATAAGGTTTAGAACACGGTGACTCAAAAATTCTCAAGATTATGACAAGGCTGTAAGAGGCGATTGCGATTTGAGCCGCATCGTGAGAAAACCGGATTTTTGCCTAGGCGAAAACAAAGGCGCAGATCAGCTTCGCGGTAACCGCGAAGCTGATCAGCGCCTTTGTTTTCGCTACTCGGATAGTACAATTCCTCTTCTACTTAAATCCGAAATTTCAAGCTTCTAGCTCTTTTCTGAGCTTGTACAGGCCGGTTTGTGTCGGACCTGGTCGGAAACCCCGAAGACCGGTTTTCTCGCGTCGCGGCTCATTTGTTTCAGATATTTCAAACGATGGTTTGTTCTTCATGAAAATACAGATAATTGTTTTGTCAGTATCTACCCCTTCAGAGATGAACTGTACGCGGCAAATGACGGTAGATGGGTCCACCAAATCGATCCAAATACTCTTGACTCATTGAAAAAGGTTTGTGTGATTCATGTTTGCGTTAGAACACCGCATAAACAGATACAAATAATGCGGCTGAGAACAACCAAAGCGGATATAAACAATATAAAGCTTAAGGATAACATAAAGACCAATGGTCCTATAAACGCTCACCTGCGACCTGAGATATATACTAATAATCTTGTTTGACTAAAATGGTAAAATGCATGTATATAGTCCCAGGGCAGGGTCAGAATAACCCCTGGAGTCAATGTCTTTTAAAATCATGAAAATTCAGTCCATTTGCCAATTTACTGCAAGTCTTGCCCTTCAAATGACATTTTAACACATTTCCACATTCAAATGCATGGGCGATCTAAGTTGACCTTGCCGTAAAATGGGTCAAGGTCATCCTAGGGTCATGATTTATATACATGTTGTAGACCTCTATTCTTTAATGCTTCATGCCAAGTTTAAAAAATCATATGCCTCCTGGTTCTGAAGAAGAAGAATTTTTAAGATTTTTGTTATTTATAGCCATGGTGGCCACCTTGGTCATGTGATCATGACTATTTATGTAAACTTTCATTCAGTCTTCCTGAGGATGCTCCACATAAAGTTTGGCTTTGATTGACCGAGCGATTTTAGAGAAGAAGATGTTCTAATATTTTGGTCTTATACATGTATATAGTCAGGGGCAGGGGCAGACAACCCTTTGGGCCTAAAATATTATCATAAGCATAAATCTTCTGCCATTTAATGACATTTTCTTATTTTTCCCATTCAAATGCATGGGCGACCTAAGTTGACCTTGCCGTAATATAGGTCAAGATCACCCCAGGGTCATGATTTATACAAACTTTGTAGAACTCCATTTCCAGATGTTTCATACCAAGTTTCAAAATCATAGGCCCCCTGGTTCTGAAGAAGAGAACTTTAAAGGTTTTTGCTATTTATAGCCATGGTGGCCATCTTGGTCATGTGACCTTGACCTTTAGACAAACTTTCATTCCTCCTCCTAACGATGCTCCACATAAAGTTTGGCTTTGATTGGCCAAGTGGTTTCAGAGAAGATGTTTGAATATTTTGGTCATATACATGTACATGTATATAGCCCCGGGGCGGGGGCAGAAAACCCCTTGGGCCCAAAATATTTTCATAAACATAAATCTTCTGTCCAATTGCTCATCCATTTCAAGTTTGCTGCCATTAAATGACATTTTTCTTTTTTTTTTTCATTCAAATGCATGGGCGACCTAATCTGACCTTGCCGTAAAAAGGTCAAGGTCATCCCAGGGTCATGATTTATATAATCTTTGTAGAGCTCCATTGCCTGATGCTTCATGCCAAGTTTCAAAAACATAGGCCTTCTGGTTCTGGAGAAAAAGATTTTAAAAGGTTTTTGCTATTTATAGCCCTGGCGGCCATCTTGGTCATTTGACCTGAACCATTTATGCAAACTTTCGTTCGACCTTCCTAAGGATTCGCCACATGAAATTTGAATTTGATTGGCCAAGCGGTTTCAGAGAAGAAGATGATTGAAAAGTGTGAACAACGACATGGACCACGACCACGACGACGGACGACGGAGCATGGGTATACTATAAGCACATCTTGTGAGCCTAACGGCTCAAGTGAGCTAAAATATCTGATAGATCCATGGTAAGTTGTTACCAGTCAACCAATTACTCTCATTGTCGCTAATTGATTTCATTTGTGCTGGTTGTTCTCAGTCGAGTAGGCAGTGTCTGGATTACTGGTGTAATCAAAGGAATTTCAATTTGAATATTTATTAAAAACTAATAAGGCTGCAAGTAACACAATTCGAACTGTAAAGTCAAGGCAGAAGGCTACGGGCTGAAAGAGAGGTTTTCCGGTCCCCTTCTTTAGAAGCCGCTGTACAGTTTGCTTGACCGGTTTAATTAGATAAATGATCTACTAAGGAAATGATATTCAGCTACCATAATCTACCCATTTTTTCCAGGTCGATTTACTGGAAGGTCTTGATATTGGCCACATAACGGCTCACCCCTACTGGGACACAGATGGTACATTGCATAATGTAGGAATAGCATTCAAACCGAAGCCAGAATTGTGCATAATCAAAATACCGCCTATGCAAGGTTGTGATTTTTATTTCACAAACAATTAGCAGGGTTTAGTTATGCATTAAACTAATATCAATGCATGTGTTTCTCAACTATGCTTATGCCATTGCAAATCTTTTTTGGCATCAGAACAATGGTAATTCTATTGCATTACTTTTGCCAATTTTGCTAATGCATTAGCCTCAGACTGGGTATTAGCTATAATATTAAACTTTTACACACTTTGTCAAAATAAATGAACAGGGAGCAAGTTAACAAACAATGTCCGAAGATGTGATGAATTACCACTTTAAGGGGTCTCGATACTAATTTCTGTTCCTAAATAAACTTATAATTTCAAGACATCTTGAAATATAGATAGAAAGCTACTAAAAAGCAAAAATGTATGGGGAAACTATGCTTTTTTAAAAGTTTTGATTTTCAAAAAAATGAGAAAAATCGACTGTTTTATAAGCAAAAGTATCTATACTTCTTTTCATATAAATGCTAAATTCAGCCCCACAGTCATAACTTGAAAATTTGTCCTCCCAAATCTGTGATTTAAGGACTTTTTACATCTTATGCATTGCGATCCTTAAATATTTATGCCCGATTTCCTGCCAGGTGATGAGAAATTTTGTCGATAATAATGGTTTTAAACGTTAACATTTATAGGCAATATCAATAAACTATTGAAATTCCTGATATAATATTTCAAATTCATCGAACATGGATTAGATAAAAAATAAAAAAATAATAAATAAATAAAAATAAAAAAAAATAATAAAATGAAAAATAAAACAAAAAAAGTCCTTGTACATCTGAGGAACTGAGAATTAGTAAGAACAACTTTCAACTTTCTAGTGAGGGTCGAGATGTATTCCCGTGCGATTTTCGTGCTGCTTTAAATGATTGTATGTGTGTTATGATTATGAAAAATGATGGGGTTCAATTTTTTCGACTCCTCGGGCCAATTCTGTGGGCTCTATTTCTAGGCCACGCCCATTTGTGCGCATAAACTATACTGTTGACACTTGTTATGTTGTTTCTGCTACTAAAACTAACTTTTTGTCTTGTATTTTGCATCTGAGACCCACTTTAGTAAGTTATGTAACAAAACTAACACATTTATGGTAGGTATTGGCGATATAAGCATAACATATCTCTAAAACATAGTGGGTGGGGTAATTTAATGGGGGGAAAATAAGTATGAACATTATCCATTATCTATGGCCGGCGTATAATGGCATTGAAGGAAAACAAAAACACATCAAGCAGATGAGTATTATGTAATAAACAGTTGTTAACATGGTATTACCTTTGCGGTGCCCATAATTAACTATATACGAGGGCCATTCAATAAGTAATGCGAATTGGTGTGCAATTTCTTCTAGTTAGAATTATATGCCTTAACCTCTGTTTCTGAATATAATAAGCTAGGTTTGTAAGGCTAAAGCTATTGCATGGTTGATGGTGTCTACGCAGTGCCTAAACATATGCGATACACGAGGGTCTGGATAACGTATATGATAATAAACGTAATTGTCACCACTGCGGTCCAATTTCAAATCCGGGTCAATGCATGTGACAGGCGTCGGTGGTCTCTGTCGCAGTTTTCACGAAACTTCCTTTCGACATTTAAGTAAAATGGCGCACCAATTTTCTTCAGTATTAATCAGTATAACATTATCAATTTTATTGGACAGACGCATATAGACCCTCTAAGCGGTTAACAATTACTCATGCGGTCAGGTATTTAGCAGCTCTGTGCGGGAAACATATTGTGACCCATCAACTTTTAAAGCCCTGATGCTGGAAGGCAATCCAAGTATACTAGGCATGCCCATAACTGTAAATGTGACGCTAACCATCAAATCAAACAAAGCAAACTACATTATTGACCTCTCTTACACCCTCTTCCACTAATTCTTTCTCTCTGAATCTGTATATCTCTCTCTCTCTCTCTCTCTCTCTCTCTCTCTCTCTCTGTATATGTGCGTTTGTTTGTGTCTGCGAAAGGAACAATAAATAAGCGGTCCGACGTAATCTAAGCTGTTGACAGCACCGTGCAACAATTCAAAGTAATGAAGGCCAATTGTATTTCTCAACTTATTACATTGAAATTAAGGAGATTAAGAAGCATAGTCGTCATCAAGTGTTCCTCTTTGTTCTCATACAACACCCTTACTTGGACGCTGATACTGAAGAGTCGGAATTCAACACCAGAATATCTTACTGGTTCTGGAGAGTTGTTCTCCGAAGTTGACCGAAATGTAGTCTGCTGCGATTACGATAGTACACAATTGCGTGGGAGTTATTACTCTGTTATACTATTTCAGAGGTTTTATTGTTCAAGATAAATAGAGATCACCAAGGTTTCTGCTAAGAAAAGAGCGAATATTGATAGAAATGGTTAAGGGGTGGAGGCAGCAGCCCAGCTTACATAAGTATTTGAGCTAGGCAACCATACCACCATTGTACGGAAGTCAATTTTACGGTTCTTAATTTAGGTTTGACCATTTATTCTCGGGCTGAACATGTTCTGGTCATATTCGAGATCTCCTTGTCTTTCCAAAAGAAAAGAAAATTACCACCAGGACACATATAGATATACGCAAGTCAATTCAGGTAATTTAGACCCATGCCTGTTAATATGTGCTTCACCAAGACCTTAAATTGTGATTTATTCGTTTAACATTGGCCGTGATGATGATTCACAAGAACCAAACAAGTAACTTAATAACATGACTTAGGATGACGTTTTAAACGGTTGAGCGCTTGTTCTGTTTCGGTCTGTTTCACATTCCTTCATATGGATCTGCATTACTTGTTAAACGACCCTCTTGTATTATCTGTATAAGTAAAGCTAATATAGCACTGCGCACACACGTCTGCGTAACTCTTATTTATTTATAGCTTTGTAAATAAAGATATAAGAAAATTTTCCGACATGTCAGTGGAAAAATGCGAGTTCGCACTACTTATTGAATGTCCCTCGTATAAAAATGAAATAGATGGGTTCTTCTTAAACAATACCACGTGCAACTTTTTTATCTTTGTTCATCTGATTCAATGTCGATTGCTACTCCGTCAGTATACGTAAGCGAACAGAGCGAATAATCCCATTGAATTTTCCCATTAAATTACCCCACCCACTTTCAATTAGAAGAAAATGAAGAAATAAAAACAACAACTGTAATAAATTGGTTCTCTGGCATTACATAAGCCACAAAATGATACTTTCGATGCAACATTCCACAAAAAAAGTAAAATTTTTATTCAGAAACAGCTTTATTATTGTCTGCCGTGCAGAAAAAGCATAAAAATGGGCGTGGTCTTAAGAAAAAGCCCACACAATTGGGTCAAGGGGTCGAAAAAATTGAACCCCATAATTTTTAAACAATACAACCCATAAACAAACATTTAAAGCAAAAATATCAATTTTAGCACAAAAATCGCACGGGAGCAATATTTCTTACATCTCGACCCTCACTATTCGGTTGGTCATTGTGGTTGCGGCTTACACCTAAGGAAACTTCTAACGCATACACTTTCGTTTGGAAATTTTCTTGAAAACTATGTATTCTATCTAAAATTAAATTTGGAATTGATTAGAAGAATGGTTTTCGGTAGCACAAGCCTACTTTCGGCGAAAACAGACTCAAAATAATAAAAAAATGAAAGTCACAAATAAGCCAGCATTTATGTTAAAAATTCGATAGAAAATCAACATTCCAAACAAACAATATAAAAGCAATATAAGAACAAATTTATCAGTATAATCCATTTTATTACAGTTTAAAGATATATGCCGTTTATTTAAAAAAAAATCAGTTAAAATCTGCAATGCGTCATGCATAAAATAAAAGTCACAAAATTTTCGAACGATCCCTATTACACACCTGTAATTTAACGTACAAACATGACTTTACGAAGTCCCTCCTTGCAAGATCCCTTTAGATTTTGCGCAGTCTTTGTGCTATAGTCGGGCCATATTTCAATTTCAAATTAGCAAAACACGCGAATGTCCTGCATCTCTCTCTCTCTCTCTCTCTCTCTCTGTTTAAAATGTATTTATCATGACAAGTGAAAACAGGTTATCATCGATTTCTTGCAATCTGCTTTGTGCGGAAGCGTAAGCCAGGGGAAATGATTGTGTTCTGATTCTTTTCTTCCAAAACTGTGCATGATTTTGAAACCGACGTTTCGAAACTTTAATAATGTCCTACTTTTCATTTGTGTGCATTGTTTTCAGTGGATGGAGATCTGTTTCCAAAAGGCGAGATTGTGTCAGCTATTCGCACAGACAACGAATTAAGTCATAGTTTAGTACACAGCTTTGGGATGACAGAAAACTACTACGTTATTGTCCAACAGCCCTTACTCTTTAGTTTGTTCAGCTTTATAGCAAATCATATTCGAGGGAAGGGCTCAGTTTGTAACTCTTTGAAGTGGCGTAATCATATCAAGGTATTTTTACACTTTGGACTTATTACCCTTGGCTTTAAATCAAGCATATCCGGATTGTATAATGTTAACAGCTAAATAAAATATAAAAGCTTTTGGAAGCAGTGGAAACGTCTAAAGGGAGGTAGTATGGGCCATATTGCGCAATTGCGGATACCGGCCCTTTATAAATCGATAAAATACTGCACTTTCAAACATTTACACAAGTCTAAATCAAAGACACATGCCTAAACGTAGTCTTTCAAGAGAAAAATGGAAAGTATTGTTTTTTCTAGTTTTTAGACTGACTTGTTAATATATGATAATGGAAGAAACGCGAATGAATAACATTTTGGGAGATTGTTGTCATCACATCTAGAGTATTATGCAAGGGTGTCCAAATTTATTTAAAACAACGCAAAATTTAGGCCACATTTAGTACAGTTTTGTCATCAGCAGTTTTGATTAAATATTTGCAAAAATATTAATTGCTTTGGTTTAAAATAATCGTCGAAAAAGTCTGCATTACCTACATTATTCACTTTCATTACAAACAGAACCGATTTCGCATCATTGACAGACGCACTGGCACAGAAATCAACAGTGATATTCGCTACGTGTCTGAACCTTTCCTGATGTTTCATCACATCAACGCATATGAAGAAGATGGTAAAAGTTTAATGGACTTAGTTCGTCAGAAGCATAAGTAGTATTAATAATAACAGTAATTTCATATCTGACCGCTTTATGAGAATATAAAAGCGTGTTCAAATATGTAGTTAGGTTTGGGTAACTTTGTGGTCATCTTTAAGGCAATAGCTGCTCACTTACCTTACGGTGTGTTCTGTTTGTGTCAGTACCTGATTGTCACTTTAGATTTCCTACCTGGGGTTTTTTTTATAATGGGACATTGATTCTGATAGCACTAGTTCCTGATCCTGGCTAAACTTTAACCTTACCATGTAGAAGTGGATGCGGGTTTAGTAGTGATGGTGTGACTCAAATGCGTTGATAACCAACATGCCATCACAGAAAAAAATCTCTATGTGAAAAAAACACTACATCAAACCTCAGTATAAAAGAAGTTTGGTAATATAGACAAGTTTCTGTTGAACAGGTAAACACATCTGGTTATCGTGAATAATTGTGGGGGTAAAAGCAGGTCAAACCCCAGATAAACTGCATCAAAGTGGTCCTTTGTATAATTTTTACAGATACACTTGGGTGGCTTGTAGTTAGAAAGTTTTTATTAATATGTTACTTTCGATTTTAGTGTTGGGTTGTTTTGGTATAATTATAAAGGCATTTTTATTCAGTATTTTGGAGACAATTTCTAATAATTTACTAACCACAAAGTGTGCTTAATTGAACAGATACATTATGCAACAGTTTGATGGTATGTTTATTTAGTGCTTGGTTATGAAAAATTTTGTTATGGCTCAAAGTCCCTGTTAATATTTTTCATGGCCTTTCATCAAAACAAAAAAATCAAACGTTACTGAACATGCATATAAAGTCATATCAAAATTGTCCTTTTCAAATATCATCAATTAAATATAAGATGCATCTTGAACTATAAAATGATAGCATAAAATGACCTAGTAGTATTTAGCTCCTCTTACTCTTTGATTGAATGAATTATGCACTTTTAACACTATATTTCACTTGAAACTTGTGTTGAAAGCATTGAAATATAGGTTTAGCAGTGGTTTGTTTATATTTTTCTACCACAGTCCCATGTGTTAGTCTACTGTGCTATAAGTAGTAACTCAGAAAGTTGTCTATAGGGGCAAAACCTCGATAATCTATTTAAATCTGTATTCTTTTTCATGAAAGAAATTTTACTAACGTGAGCCTTTAACTAGTTTTACGGTGCACCAACCTTACCAAATTTTGAAAGTGTATTAATCGATCATTGCAGATCACATCGTAGTTGATCTGTGTGCAGACAAACCTGAGGACTCCTTTCTTGAACATCATTACATGAAGAACCTTACGTCGGAGGACAGTAAATTTGGCGTCAGTGGTCTGGGGAATTTCGAGGCGAGGCGATATCGTTTACCTCTAGACATCGGATCAAATGTCAGTATAAACTGTATTGTAAGAATTTTGTTCCTCAAAGTTATGCGTCGTTTTGTTTAATCAAAGCAAATTGCGATGTTTACATCTATATATTGAACATGATATAATCGGCGAACACATTTGGTCACAGACTCAGTTGACAGTGAACGTTGCTCAACCTAATGGCTTAACGTAACAATTTCTAAAACGAGTATTATATAGCGTTTAGCCCCCGCCTATTGGGCCGTGAGAAATAGACGGGCAGCTTCTGTCTCCTGGCAAAGCTTTCAACCGCCTGGCTAAGTCTGCCAAGGAAAAGTGGTATAGTCAAACTATACATGCATACAAGCTTATTTTTCACTAAAGTGATTATACTTTAAAGTTCATTTCGCATGTCATGACATCCAAACTTTGGATAGAAGTCCCAAGAAATGGTGACAAAGTCCCTACATAACCATAGCTGTTGTCTGGGACGGTAAATCAAATCAATTATTATCTATTGTGTCATGATAAATGATATACATGTTTCCACAGATATGACATGTTTTGTTATTGAAAATATAATATTATTATATCTATATATTTGTGCTATCCGTTTGCTGTACAGTATATATTGTAACCTACTGTATCATCTAGACTGCATCTGGTGGAAGTCCAATGTCGCATACTAATGCAACGGCTATGTGGCAAAATACAAGACATATACTCTGTGCGCACGAATTGCTCTCCACCAAAGGTAAAAACCGAAGTGACACATTAAATTTATGTTAGTATGCCAAACAGATCAGATATTTAAAAACCTTCAGAATTAATGTTGGATATCCCGGTAAAAATGAAAGCGGCATTATCTGAGCCGCCTCATGAGAAATCTAACAATTTGCATTGGCGACAACAAAGACGCAGATCACTGCAAAGCTGATCAGCGCTTTTGTTTTCGCTACCGTAAAGTACAATCCCGCTTCTTCTTAAATCTGAAATTTAAAGCTTCTATTGTCTTCTGTTGCTGTACACCTCGGTTTGTATCGGACCTGTTCAAAAGCCTCATTGTTTTTTTGTTTTTTTCATGAGGCGGCTCTTTTGATGTCACAGTAAAATTATCTCAAAACTGGTATATTTTATTTTGAGTCTATGTCCGTCTTTTACGTTAATGCAGCATTTTATTACCAATGGCCACTTGTATTAATTTATACACAGCTGAAGGTGAGGTTATGGCCATGTAAAATCGATTTAAGCCCGCCAGTAACTTTGTGTTACTGATCGTTCCAAGTCGATACTTCTTTGGTGATTCTTTCTGTTTTATGTCATGGTGTTTAAAATTTTTGTGCTGTTGGCGCCTTATGTATGTTTTCATATTTTAGTTAAGTTAAGGTAACTAAGTGGCCACCTATTGAGAAAATAGCTGCTCATTCGGCTTACGAAATGTTTTCATGGTATAAGTACCTGGGCCGAGTTGTTCAAAACTAACGACGTCGTTAGTTAACGTTTTGTTAAAATTTCAAACAAATACACTGTTATTTTTTGTTGAAAAAATGTGAGAATCCTTTGCATTCTCACATTTTTTCAAGGCGGCCCCCGTGGCCGAGTGGTTAAGGTCGCTGACTTCAGTGCTCTTGATCATTCGATCATCGATGTGGGTTCGCGCCTCGCACGGGGCACGAATTCATATGTGAGACAAGCCATGTTCTGCTTGCGGGTGGGTCAGGTGGTTTTTCCCCGGGTACTCCGGTTTTCGCCCCACCTACCGATCAAAACTGAAATAAAAAAAAAAACAAAACAAAAAAAACAACATTTTTTCAACAAAAAATAACGGTGTATTTGTTACTTTAGCTGATATTTGCTTAACAAATTCATGTCTTAACAATATCGTTAAGCTAACGATGCTTTGAACAACAGGGTTCTGATTGTTAGTTTGTTTGTTTTCCAGCCTCGGGTTTTGGAGTGGGAATCTTTTTCTGATTGCGTCTTTTCCTGGTCTTTGCCTGCTTGTACCTTTTGGTATAAATCATACATTTTGTTTTCAATAGGAATCGAGTTTCCACAGATAAATTACAGATTTAACACTAAGATGTACAGATATGCTTATGGCGTTGGTCATCTCTACAAAACAGTACGTGTCCTTAGAACATATGTAACTAATTCATTTGGCAGAGTCCACATTAATCTTTAGAGCATCAGGAGTGAGTTAAAGCTTTATTGCTCTTCACTTTTTGACGCAATTTCTACGGCGTCTCATTTTGGGCCATACTATTTGCCGATGTGCGACAGAGGTAATCAAGCTTACAATTTGGGTAAAAGGTTATTGTAGTAACCAAAGACAAAAATGCATAGTGTTAAACAACAGTCACACATTAGCGTATTTATAACCCAAACGCGCACCGGGCGTATGGGAAATCTCTACACGCTGTATAAAAATAGTTTGTCACTTTAACTCGCTAGTGGACATTTAAAGGATTAATCTAAGCGGAGAGCGGAACCTGAAATGGACAATTTATAGAGGGGTCATCTCATGCTTGTCGGATGCCAAGATTTTAAGTTATAATATGCATATATGTTATAATATTAATAAATGTTATAATATAGCGACGTTTTGCCGGAAATTGACACTGAACGATCGTTGCGAGAACTACACTGTACATATCAAAATGTTGAATCTTGCCAAACATTTTTTGAAATAGCCCGTAATTTTGCCCCGTTTTCACTGTCTCGACTTTAGGCCGCGGTTCATGCCGTTTTATCGATCAGGAGTGAATCCTGACGACCTGAACCGGGATAGACTACGTACCATCCGGGGCGAACCGTGTTTGTCTAACGCCTCTTCACTATGTTTTGCCGGCGAACCCCTGTATAGCCACGGTATCCACCGATGGTGTTAGATATACATCAACTCGAGTAACAGGAGAAGAACACTGGACCCATGTCCCAACCACATTTTAAAATCAAAATTGGATTTAGATATTATGTGATCGAGTCAGATTATATGACCGCTTGCATATTTTTGGTCCATTCCCCGTCGTCTACATGTATGAAAAATGTATCTAATTCGACATATTCCTGTGATAGCTCTGAGATCAAGTGCACAACTGGCTCAAGTTTTGTTTTCAAAACACTGACCAGTGCAGACTTGTTGGCTAGCAAACCCATATAGCTCTAGGATAAATTGCAAATCCATGCGATAAGCTGTCGTCAAATAAAGATGCGAGTTCAATATTAAACAGTCGGACATCAGTCTTTGTGTGCGAAAACCAACAGCCTAGGCTCCAGACCAGGTCTGTAAATACAGGATATGATCAGAAGCTTGAAAGATAGACAGAGGAGGTGTCATTCTATCCTTGTAGCGAAATGATAGCCCTGAACATGTGCTGATAAGCTTCTTTTTACGCATCTGTGGATTCGATGGCTCACATACACATAAGGAAACTTCAAACGCGTACACATTTGTTTAGACATTTGCTTGAAAACTAGAGAAGCAATTAAAATTTCTAATTCAGAATACATTAGATGACTGTATTTCGATGGAGCGTGGTTAATTGCAAAGAAAACTGATACGATTATCAAATATTGTAGTTTGAAAACTGAAAACAACGTAAGGGGCAAGTGAGCAGTTCTTTTGTTTAAAAATCGCCATATATCAACCTTCCAAACATGATAAAGTAGACAATTGTCAATGCACTGCATTTTATTACATTTACGAAGCATTAATAAAATTAAAAAAAAACATTAGTCGAAAATAAAACTGATGTTCATCGGAAATAGAATGGAAATTGGAAAATCTCTTACGAACACCCCTACCCTCTACCAAAATAATTTAATCGCATTATACGAATATGACGTAAGAAAAATCCTCATGGCATAAATCCAGTGCGTCATTCGCGTTCTAGCAGTGATACTTAAACAAGGAGAAACTTAACAAGAAAAGCTTTAACATGTTTACACATGTATAAAAATAGGCGCTGGGGTTGGGATGGAATATATGAAAAACACAATTGAGTATTTTGTTGTAATTTAATGAATAGAGATGTTTTATGAGTATTAACATTCTCACTGAGATACATTGTTTAATTTTTGATCATAAAGTGACAAGTACTCATGTACACCATGAGTATTTTTTGTATAAGACCTAGTTTTCACAGACTATGTTTCATTGACAAAGATTATTTGTCGGAGAAAATTTGGCAATTAATTTGTGTCCACACATAGCAAAGATTTCTTATATTACTTGGCTTAATCTCTTTTGTTACAGAATTGGTTTAACATGAGAATATTTTTCTGCAACAAACTTTATTGGTCAAAAAAAAATTGTCCATGGAAAGTGGGCCTAAATAGTAGGAAACAACACAATGTTTTGCAGTTTTGAAAATATGTTGTTTGGTTTTTATTTGAAATTGTAAATTACTTGTTTTAACCCATCTTTTTTATGTCATCACATGCTGGTTCGAATCCTGGCCAGTTTTTTAGGCTGGCATTAAAATTATTTCATATGTGCTGCATGATGAAAATGTACGTACTTGAAAAGAAACTGGCAGGCTTGTTTTTTTTTCCATTATTTGTGTATTTGATAACATGTTTGAATTTGCTCTAAAATGCGAACAAATAGATTTTAGCATTCTTTGTGGCTTATCCCAATTTGTTATTTGTATCTTTGTGTGATTTCATCATTTCATCATGCAGCTTATGTTGCTTCTTCATTTTTGATGTAAATTAGTTATCCTTGAAATTAACAAATGGAATTAACAGTTTCAAGTGCAGTGTAAGTACACAAGACTGCAGTTGAAGATTGCATAATGAGCGACATATGAGCCGCCTGTGGGAAAACCAACAATCTGCATAGGCGAAAACAAAGGTGCAGATCAGCTTCGCGGTAACCGCAAAGCTGATCAGCGCCTTTGTTTTCACTACACGGATAGTACAATCCCTCTTCTACTTAAGTCCAAAATTTGAAGCTTCTAGCTATTTTCTGTGCTTGTGCAGTCCGGTTTGTGTTGGACCTGTTCGGAAACCACATTGTTGGTTTTCCCACGAGACGGCTCATATCATAATGTTAATTGATTGTTTTAGACTTAAAATATAAACTGTTTTTCTTCATATGAGCTGTATCATAAGTAATAACATTTAACAGCTGTGAAACCTGTCGTACAGAAGTGTAATAACATTTAACAGCTGTGAAACCTGTCGTACAGAAGTGTAAATATCTAGTATTCATATTTGAGACATTGTAGTAAATTTGGCAACTGTTATTGGAATCCTGATGACTGTTTTTTTTTTGTTTTTGTTGTTTTGTTTGTTTTTGTTATTTTGAAACAGCTCATATTTTCATCATTTCTTGCATTCTGTACGGTGACAGTTTCCATACAGATAACAATACATATAAAAATACATACAAAAGATGAACCATTATTTACATTAAAGCAACATACTTCATTTTACTGGTTACAACTCTTATTGTCATGATTGATTGTAATCAATCATGAACAAAATGAGTCCACCGTGTTTTTGTTTTTTTGCAATGTAGAGCTTAATGCTCATGTTCATACACAACAATGCATGTAAAATGATATAAGTTAAGAAAGATAAACTATTATGTACACAAAACAACATGAGTTTAACAAAAGAATGGATTTCACTTGACATAGGTCATATCATTATCATTTGTTGTCTTTGTTCAAGTATAATACAAGCCTCTCCTGTTTCCTGCATTGTTGAGCTTATTGCTCCCAATGTTTTTTTTACTGTTCAGACAACAATGCATATAAAATGACATAATATGAGCCGCGCCATGAGAAAACCGGATTTTTGCCTATGCGAAAACAAAGGCGCAGATCAGCTTCGCAGTAACTGCGAAGCTGATCATTGCCTTTGTTTTCGCTACACGGATAGTACAATTTCTCTTCTTCTTAAATCCGAAATTTCAAGCTTCTAGCCTGCTTCTGTGACTCTACAGGCCGATTTGTGTCAGACCTGGTCGGAAACCCCAAAGACTGGTTTTTTCGCGTCACGGCTCATATAAGAAAGATAAACTATTCGCTACATGAAAACAACATGAGTTTAACATAGAATGGATTTCACTGAACATATGTCATATAACAATAATTTGCTGTGTCCTATTATGAATACACAATGTCACTTGCATATGATCTTTGCAATGTTGAGCTATTTGCATTCAAACGACAATGCATATATATATATAAACATACTACAGCTAGGGATATTTCTAAAAAAAATGGAGACATGTTGATTTGAAAACAATTGCCTCAGTGCTTAATGCTTCTGTGGACTATTGTAATACCATGTGTTAAAATTGTGTCCCCTGATTGGGAGAGAGAATTGACAGCAATAAAGAGATTTTGAAGTATAGGCCTGATTTCTGCTGAATATTATTTTACAAGAAATCATGTCTGTCAATGAAAAGTTTTTCTTTTTTATATTTTTTTGCTGTAAAATGTTAGGATAGTCTGAATATGCCAATATTATTTTATTGATACTGTCTCTCAATGGGAGAATGTCTCTTGAGTCAGATACATGTTTGTCTTTAAAATGGGAGATATTTCCAACCTTGCATGGGCAATTGATTTTGGAAGGATGTATTTCTTTTTAACATAACTTGTCTTTTTAAATGCCAAAAGTCTTTTGATACGGAGAAGGTCTCTGGTTTTGAGAATGTCTTCAATTGTAATAATAGAAAGGTGAACAATTTTCATATGTAAACATAATGGGTTATCTGTGACCAATATCTGCTAATTGAAATCCTGTAGACTGGATTTACTTTGGATAAGAAAGATACACTATTAATTTACATGAAAACAACACACTATTAATTTACATGAAAACAACACAAGTTTATCATAACACTGGATTTACTTGTCACAGATCATAGCATCATCATTCGTTGTCTACTATCATGTAAAAAATAATATAATAAATATCCCCTTTAAGCAATATTGAGCTTGATTCCCATGGCATGATGTCAGCTTGTCAGACAGGCAACAATGCATATAATATGACAAATACTCCTCCTAAAAAATCCAGTCACCCAACAATAAACATAACTATTTACCATTTTTTTTCAGTTTTATAATCATTAACAAAAGTAAGTGTATAAACCATGTATGCATAAAATGTACGTCTTTAGTGTATGTCCAGGTTTGAACGTAGATATTAGATATTCTATGGTAAATCCCTGACACAGCATCATTAATTTCAGTTTTGGGTTTGGAATATTGAATTTAAAGGTAAGTCCTTACTTAGCATTTTTTTTTACAAGCATATGAAGAATGCTAACTAGTGTCACAATTCTAGATGATTGGATTTTTTTTTCAGGAGTATAATGTAGGGATGATAAACTAGAATAGACATACAATACAACATGAGTTAAACATAAGACCAGACTCTACTAACAGCTCTTAACCTTGATATTTGTTGTCGTGTGTCATGAATAAATCAAGTCTCCCATAACCTTTTGCAATGTTAAATATAATGGTCAATGGCAGTTATTCATGCAGACAATTCATATAAAGTGGTATAATAATAAGAAAGATAAACTATTATCTACATACATACAACATCAGTTTAACAGAAGACTAGATTCTACTGAGCACAGCTCAAAGTGCAACATTTGTTGTCTTCAGTCATGAATAAAATAAGTCTCCCATAACCATCTGCACTGTTGAGTTTAACAGCCTAATGGCAGTTATTTAGTTATCCATATAAAATAACAATATAATAGGAAAGAAGAAGTATTATCTACAAACAAACAACATCAGTTTAACAGAGGGGCACAGATCAAGGCATAAACGTTTGTTGTCTTCTTGCATGAATAAAAAATGAGGACCAATGATCCTATGAACGCTCACCTGAGACATATACTGATAAACATGTTTGACTACAATGGTAATATGCATGTATATAACCACATGGCAGGGTCAGAATAACCCTTGGAGTAAATGCCTTTTCTAATCATGGAAATTAAGTCCATGTCCCTATTTACTAGCTGTTTTGCCCTTTAAATGACATTTTAACATTTTCTTTCATTCAAATGCATGGGCGACTTAAGTTGACCTTGTTGTAAAATAGGTCAAGGTCATCCCAGTCAAATTTTGTCAACATCTATTTGTTGATGCTTCATGTTTAGTGTCAAAATCATAGGTCTCTTGGTTCTGAAGGAGATTTTTTAAGATTATTAATTATGTATAGCTATGGTGGCCATCTTGACCATGTGAACATTACTATTTATGCAAATTTACAGTCACACTTCCTGCCTGAGGGTTTTTTTTTAATGAAGGTGTTTGAATTTTTTTTGGTCATATACATGTATATAGCCCCATGGCAGGTGCTGGAAACCCACTACGCCCATGATAATTTCATAAACATAAATCTTTTGTCCATTTGCTCATTCCTAGCAAGTTTTCTGCCATTAACTGACCCACGGGCAGGGCCATTTTTGACCCCAAAGGCATGGTTGGCAGGATTTATAAAGAGGACCACTACAAATTGCTACATAAAAAATATGAAAGCCCTGGGCCTTGTGGTTTCATAGAAGAAGATTTTTAATGTTTTTCCCATGACATCCCTGTGGCAGGGCCGGAATGGACCCCAGGGGCACTGCTTGGCAGGATTTATAAAGACGACAATTATACATTGCTACACACATAATATGAATGTCTGGGCCTTGTAGTTTCTGAGCAGAAGATTTTTTTTATGTTTTCCCATTCTAAGTCTACGGGAGCTATTTGTTGCCATGGAAACCAGAGTTCTGATCTGACCTGGCTCAAAACCTTTCACAATCTTTCCCCCTCCTCAATAATGCTTTAGATAAAATTTGATGACCATTGGCCTTGTTGTCTTAGAGATATTAAAGTTGGAAAATGTGGACGGACAGACGGACGGACGCAAGCAGGCATGGACGCCGGCTCGACTACTATACTATAAGCTCACCTTGTGAGCCTACGGCTGAGGTGAGCTAATAAAAGACATAAGCTAGAATGTTAAACTAACAACTACATATAAACAACATAAATTTAACACAATGTTAGGCTACGTTCTCACAAACGATTTTTCTTTGACTAAGTAGGTTTGTTGCAGAAAGATATGCTCGTGTAAATTAAAATCTGTGGCGAAGTTTCATTGTCGAATATCTGTGACAAAGGTTAGAGAGCTTACAAGTCTGAGTAATCTTGCTGTGTGTGAACACTAACTCATTGCCAAAGTGTCTGTGACAAATAATCTTCGACAAAGAAACATTGTCCATGGGAACGCAGACTTATACGGGTATTGGTCTATTCTTTGATATGACATGTGGCAGAATGTGTATACTTGTTTTATTGAACATTTTCTTTTGATCTTTGTAAAGTGTGATATTAAAGTTGCATTGTTTTTGTTCGAAGGCGAGCCATTTCAGTTTTAACTGAATCAGATGCATATATTTTGGATGGACATAAATCTAAGACAGTTAATCCATCTAGTGAAGAGATGCGACTTAAAGCTACATATGCCATTCCAGCATTAAACGTTTCTTTTCCTATTGAAACTGCAGCTTCGCGTAATGTCAGACCTTGAACTTTATGCACTGTAACTGCAAATGAGACATTAAGTGGAAACTGTGTTCTTGTTACAATTTTGTGTGTTGGTGTGTGAAATGTTACTGTAATTGGTTTGATGTGTATAGGCTGATGTTCGTTTTCTTCAAAAACACTACCAATTTGTGGATTGTCAAATAACACTTCTATTGAGGTAGGCATTTTTGCATTATCTGTGTCAGACCAATGTATGTTAACAACACGACCTTGTGCACCATTTACCAACCCTTTGTCGGTCTCTATGTTTCGTAAAAGCATAACTTTGCTGTTCTTACACAGTGACAACTTTTTGGGTAGACCACCACAAAAGGTGTCATCATCTGGAATATCTTCATCTTCAGGATCATCAATTGCATATATGTGATGAATAGGATTTTGTGTTGATGTTCTGAACTGAAGCTGTTTTGTATTATGAATTTGACATTGTTCTTTTGTTGGGAAGATATGTTGTGTTGCTGAATTGTTAGTGTCGTTGCATATCTTTGTTCTTAGAACTTGTAAGTCTTCTCTTGTTTGTGTTCCTGTTCTTATGCGATTCAGTAGATTTGCGTAATGTGGATCTGCAATCTGACGTACATTTTCTGTGAGTTCTTCACAAAAGAACAAATCGCGCCAAAGATGGGTTCCACACATGTTATCGTGGTTTTTGAATACTGATCGTCCATATACTGGGCGTAACTGAAATAAGTCACCAAATGTGAGAACATGTAATCCTCCAAAGAAAGTATCTGGGTCATTTGTTGTATCTTTGATTTCTGATAACCTCTTGTGTATCTGTAAAAGTGTGTTAATGCTGACCATGCTGATTTCATCTATAATCAAGACCTTCACATGTATGAACAATGCACGAATTCGGCTCAATTGCTTTGCACTTAATGGTGTGTATTCAGCTTCTTTCTTATGTTGAACATTTAAATGTAACATCTTATGTAATGTCCAACCTTTAACATTGTATGCTGCCACTCCTGTAGGAGCTGTCACAATGACATTGGGATATGATGTTTTGTTCTCTCTCAGTAAATGCTCACGAATTAGCTTTAAGAGGAACGATTTACCACAGCCTGCACCGCCTGTGATAAAGAGATGAAGTTTTTTCTGTTCCTCCATTGTGGAAGGAGTATCTAGTATATATTTGTCAATAAGGGCCATGATACGTTTCTGTCCAGCATTGCAGTTTCTGATATTCTCATCATACTCATTGTCAGTCATTGTATACTGTGCTAGATTTTTAAATGCTGCAGATGAGTATGTGGATGTATCTTTGGTTTCCTGTGTTTGTGGTTCTTCATTGAATGTAAACAACGCATCAATTGGTTGTGGTTCTATATTTGTGTCAGATTTCTCTTGCATGAAAGCTGGTGTAATGTTGCAATGAACATTATCTTGTTGTTCTTGTTCAAGGAGTCTTATTTGTTGTATTGATGCTAGGAGTTTTTCTGCATAGTTTAACTGTTCTAAACTACTTTGCTGCAGAAGATGAAGTTTATTACAGAAGGCCTCTTTGTAGGATTTGAATGGGTTCTTGATATCAGTTGCATTTCTCCAAGGCAGAAATAGGCAAAGCAATGCATGATAGTGGTCCTCTGCAGAGTCTGTTATCTTAGGGATGTAGGTACGAAAGCATGCAGGTTTCTGCCTTTCACGTATGTACTGCTTAGGTGTGCCTTGCAATAGATACCGACATAGTTTGGATTGTGCTGTATAGGTTTTTTCACCTGATGTCAGTTTGACATAATTAGTTGCAAAGTGAGCAAGGGACATGTTGTTGAAATCATCCGTACTTGGGCGTCTTGAATATATTTCATGGATGTTCTGAGCAAATATCTCTGTTGAATCTGCTGGAAGTTTTTCCAAAGCAGCTTTGGGTTTGAGTATTCGGAAGCGTTTATGTTCTGGATTGGAGTTTATGTACAGTGTTTCTCTTGAGGAATACACTAGGTTCAAGTTTAACAAACGAAACACTGCTTCCTGTGCACTGATTACTCTGTGAGTTAGAAGAATATTGCCTATTCTAGAAAGACGTTTCCTCAATGATGCATTTTCTGGAAGGGTCTGTATTTTTAGGGATAATGCAGCCTTGAGACTTTCAGGCTCATTTTTGCATACATATGTGCATACATATGCTGCAGCAGCATATTTACATCCAACCATTTGTATATCCATATTTGCGTTCCATTGAGTCAATATTTCTGGGTTGTATGGGTTAATCCAGACACTGTCTTTATCCCTTGCAAGTTTGTAAAATCTACCAGCTGTAGAAGAAATATTTGAAAGTTGAATTTGTGTCGACGATGATATTTGCCTGGGAAAATCAAATCGGCATTTGGATTTGTTTTTGTTTTTGCTACAAGTATGTGTGTGATTATGTGTCTGTAAAGACTTTACCAAGTAAATGAAGGGGATCATTGTCCTGTGGCAGTTGTGCTTTTATGTATTTGTCAATGAATGGAATACCTTCAGCTCGGCCTGCTTTGGTTTCCATGTTTGGTGCATCTTTCACCCACAGAAAAGCATGTACATGTGGTGAGCCTCTATTTTGAAATTCAATTCTTGCAAAATAGTCAAGTATTTCTCCAAGTGGTTGATTGGGGCCTCTTATTACTTTACTGAGAAATGTCTCCCATCTTTTTGAAAAATATAGTGCACTTTTTATAGGATTTTCTCGTAGCATTTGAGATTTGACTGTAGTGCTTAATTTCTTAACTTCTTCTTCCGTTAATGCAGGATCTATGAATTGGTACAACTCATTCCAATTAGAATCATTACTGCTTAATGATAAGAAAAATGTTGGCGGACCGAGGATATTGATCTTTGCCAAGAGATTGTGCAACTGGTCGCGCCAGTATGATGCTGTACCTTTAATTTTTTTCATAAATTTGAAATCCTCTGAAACATATTGAGTGTATTGCTTTTGCAGAATATGCTCAGCTTGTAGTTGGTTTTTGCTTTGTGGATTGAGTCTAAGGGCTACAGAAATAGAACTTTGAAGACATTGCTGTTCATGGACATTAAGTGCCCAGAAGAGGTATGGTATGTTTTTTGCCCATCTTGTGTCAGAATTTAGCATTCTGCATGTTATATACTGTTGGAATGTTATGCTTGGTTTTACACTTTTAAACCCATTTATACCATACGGGAAAAGGTTTGGAAATGCCATCTCTTCAGCACTAGAATGTTCAAATATGTTGATGGGTTTTGTCTTAAAATATGGCATGTCATGTTTTGGGAAAGTGTTGGACTCTTTGTGTTTTTTCGGTACAATATAATCTGTTGGTATTAAGGAGACATGCTGCACATCTTCATGTGAAATGTCAGGTGTTGGAATATTTTGGACTTCTGTCATGTGATTTTGTGACAAGTTTAGTTCTTCAGTCTTAGTGGCATTTAGAAAACAGCTTGTTGTGCTGTCTTTCATGTTGTCCTTAAGAGAAGACCTAATATCTTCATTTATAGTTTCATAATGAGGTGAGATTATATGTCCTTGTTTTATGTCATGTCCTAATGAGCTTGTATGCTCTTTTGTTGAGTCATTTGGGTGATATTTCATGTTTGTAGTGGAAGTGGACACTTTGTGTACATAACTTGTGTTATGTTGAGAGCACGTAAGGCTTGTAGATGATCTACTGGTTCCTTCTTTGGTGTCAGTTGTTGAAAACTGTATGTCTCCATTGTTTGTGTCCTTTTGGGTTTGATATATCTGTCCATTTGTTCTGTGAATTGTAGAAGACATTTCATTTTTAAAGTTATCTTGTGACACATTACTTTGGTCTGTATTTATTTTGTCCTTTGTAGAAGACTGTATGACTTCATTTTTATTGTCCTCTGTTGAACACTGAAGATGTTCATTGTTAAATTCTTTTGGAGAATCTGTTGACAAATTTTCAGGTGTGACACTTTTACAAGCGTGATCCTGAATCGTATTTGCAGATGAAAAGGCACCTGTATCTGATTGGTGAGTTGGTGTCGATATTTCCACATGTTTGTAATGAACATTGTTTTCTATTAGCCACTCCAATGCATTATAGACATTTCTATAATTGATAGTATGCTCTTTACGAGTTTTGTGTGGTGTAGTAATGATCATGAATGGTTGAGCAAGTGTTATTTCTTGGACTGGAAGGGTAGAATGAATGTCTTGTATCAGTATGGGAATATTTATTGACTGTCCACGTTGACCATATTGCCCACCAACAGGTAGTTTGAGTAAGTTCATGTAAGGATGTATCAGAGATACCAGATTTAGTTCCATATGAGACAAAATCTTCAATACAGGTGGTGTTAAGCCTGGTTGTATATTATTTGCATCCAATGGACTTTGAGCTTCCTTACTTAAGTGTCTTTTGCAAAAAGAGCATATAAATGTTTTTCCTTCCTCTGAAATTGATAGAACTGGTGCCTTTATGGCACATATTAATTTTTGACAGACATTGCAATAGTGTTTTGGTAGGTATTCTGAACATTGATACATATGAATGTTCTGCTTTGCTACTAATGTGTTCTTTGGCTTTTCAGCTTTTGTTGCATTTCCATGTGATTCAAGAATAGATGATTTTGGTGCTTCACTGCTGTCAACTCTGTCAACTAGTCTGTCTGGGTCTGAACGGTTTATCAGCTGTGTTATGTTTTGTAGTCGTGTCCTATGGATCAGTGGAACAAAGTGATTTGCTTGAAACCCTTGTGATGATAAAGTTCCTGACCATAAGATAGGTATCATATACAGTGTTTCTTCATAGGGTAATAGAGGTGTTACAACTTTGTTGAAAAGATGTCGTATTTGAGGATTGTATTGAGGGTACATAGAAAGTATTGATATGTTCAAAGCAGTTGAAAGTCCTTGCAATTGCCACATACCAGACCAGCACTTATCCTTGAATGTGTCTTGTATCTCATGTTTCAATACCATTTCAATTGTTTCTTTACTCAAATTTCTACTACCTATGTTGTATTCATGATTTGCAAAAGGAGCATACAAGAGTATTTGTTCTTTTATAAAATTTTCAACTGTCACAGAGTTTTCATCTAAGAATAATGATGTCATTTGATAAAGTGCAATACCTGTTCGAACTCGTAATTCAGTTGCCATTTTTTCATGTCCACATAGTGATATGCTAACTGCATTATAAAAACAATTTCCATTTCCTGTTGTTCTAATTGGTATATAGTCTTCAGGGCTATCAGGGGGAACCAGTTGAAGTGCATACATATCTATAGCTGTTTCTTTGAAGGACAATGTACATGGGTCTGGGATGTTATATCGATCAATATCTGGAGCTATACTGTTAATGGTGCAACCTAAACTTGACATGTCTTCTGATGCAGTTCTTGACAGTAGTTGCAGTGCAGCCGCGAAGAATAATGCACGTTGTGTGTCCATCTGGAAATACAATTAATAATATTTGACAAAATGTGTTACAATATTGATATCATCAAGTTGAGTTGAGTTGGTGTTAAAATGTTAACTTTTAAAACCATGTTATAATTTACTCTCTTTTTAACATTGAAGTTCATTTTCTGAATGGTTTCATACAGTTATTACCAATTAATTGTTGGCATTTTTAAGTTTTGATTTCATTTTATGTCTGTTTTCTTATTGTACTTGGTGGGTTTTTTAGATGGCATGAGGATAGTTCTTTTTTTATTATTATCATTAAATTTATAAGTGTATGTTGAGTTTTGTTTTCTTGTATATATTGCAACAGAAATTTTTTTTTAATGAAGTTTATTTGTCACTGAAACTTTTGCAATGAGTTTGCTTTCACACATAGTAAAGGTTACTTATTTTATTTAGCTCGTTCACCTGTCATAGGTATTTGACAATGAAATTGCGCCTCAGAATTTAGTTTACACAAGCGTATTTTTTGTAATAATATGACTTTGTCACATCAAAATTATCTGAGAACACATGCCTAGATTTCTAAGTATGTCATTGACTTGAACTTGAAACTCTAAGGGCTAATAGGTGTAAAACAATAACATTATATTTATATAAAGTGCAGTACGAAGAAACCTCTTGCACTGAAGACAAGGATGTAACATATCATTTTTTTTTTTTTGGATGTGGTGGGGAGGGGACATCTTTCATGTAACAACATTATTTATAAAATATCTTGACATTATAGGGACAGGTTATATGTTGTCTGTTGCTTATTTCCTGGCTTTAAGTACAGCTGACAACAAATGAAACAATATTAAACATACCAACAGTATACATTGTAAAACATTGAAAATATCACACAGATATTAAGGTGGTTTTATACTTCAATACTGTAATAAACAAAACATGTGTTTTCACTGCACCTTTAACATGATGTGATGCCTATGCTAAAACCAGATGCCCATTAGGCTTAAGAGACTGTATAAAATTGTGTTTGTTATACTGTTTATCAATTGTGCAGACCTTTTTTTTCCAATTCTGTAATTTATGGGTAAATATCATTGTCATATGGGACTGATGAATTTTATTGATTTTTGTGGGGTTTTTTTTTAGTCCATGGAGGTCTGTTGGAAAATGTTGAATACTGGATTTCAAATCATAACAATAGAATATACTTTGACATCTGGCGAGCATATGCATCAACAGTGACAAAATAGACAATAAAGTTAATCCATCAGTGAGGAACATAACTTAAACAGGCTATAAAAATAATAACTGAATCAAGTTATAAAAGCATTTAAAATTATCTCCCTTTCTTGGAAGTGAAAGTTAACTTTTCTTTGCTTAACTCATTTAAGTTAGTTTGTAAAAGTTGCAAGTATCACAAAATAATGTATGTGTAGTAAATTTTATTGGCTGGACATAAAGTTATGTAAGATCTTTCATACAAAATTGTCCACTTGTCCATGAAAATTGTGCTAAGGCTACAATTGGAAGATGAAAAATGGGTGAATAAGTTATTTAAGTAAAACTTGAAAAAAAATATAACTTGATTCAGTTATGAGTTTATTATTATCTTTATTACCTGTTTTGGTTATGTCCCTGACTGTTCATAGTGCAAAAAAATACTGCATGTACATGTATATATTCAACACTTATGAATCTGAATAATGTTAATGTCTAACTGTATCCACTAATTACATATGAAGCAAACTGCAAAGGAACAAATTAAAACAATCAGTTCTTTCTACCTGGAAGAAGGTTATTTGATATGTAAAGGACATATACACAATTGCTTATTCGATCTTGAACAAAACCTACAAGAATATGTATTTAGGGTGATAAAAAGATAATGCTCACCTGAGATCTGTTGTATATACCAATAAGCGTGTTTGAATATTATTGAAAATTGCCCCAGCAAAGGAAAAACGTAGCCCTAAGGCCTTTTTTTTCATGATAATCAATATCATTTCCAATTGCCAATTTCCTACAAGTCTTTTTCCTTCAACTGACAGTTTAACAGTTTTACCCATTCAAAGGCATAGGTGACATTGTCCTAAAACAGGTCAAGTTCACCACAGGGTCATGATTTATATATACATTGTATTGATGCTTCATGCCAACTATCTTTGAAATTGGTCCATCAATTCTGGAGATTTTGAAGGGTTTTTACCATATATGGGCATGGTGGCCATCTTGGTAGTATTACCTTGATAATATATATACATATTGGTTACCCCATCCTACAAATGCTTCACATAAAGTTTGGCTTTGATTGGCCAAGTTGTTTCAGAGGAGAAGATGTTTGAACACATAAGGATATACATGTATAATGCCCCAAAGTGGGGACAGATAAGCCCCTGGGGTCAAATTTTTTCAGAATCATTAATATTCAGTCCTACTGCCAAATTCCTGCAAGACTTTCACTTTTCCCCATTCAAATGCATTGGCGACCTATGTTGACCTTGCTGTAAAATAGATCAAGGTCATCACAGGGTCATGATTTATATGAACATTGTAGTACTTGAGTCATTGATATTTTATGCCAAGTTTCCATGAAGTTGGTTTATCGATTCTGGAGAAGATTTTTGAAGGGTTTTTACCATATATGGACATGGTAGCTATCTTGGTCATGTCACCTGAATTATTTATATATACATTGATTCCCCTTTCTTATAGATGCGTCACATAAAATTTGGCTTTGATTGACCACACAGTTGTAAAGGGAAGATGTTAGAATATTAGGGTAATATACATGTATATTGCTCCACGGTGGGGGCATATGAGCCCCTAGGGTCAAATATTTTCCAGAATCATTGATATTCAGTCCTGCTGATCATTTCCTGCAAGTTTTTTTTTCTCCTTTAAATGAAATTTTAAAAATTTTCCCCATTTAAATGCATTGGTAACCTATGTTGACCTTGCCGTAAATTAGGTCAAGGTCATCACAGGGTCAAGATATATATATATACATTGCAGAGCTTGAGTCATAGATACTTCATGCCAAGTTACGTTGAAATCGGCTGACCATTTTTGGAGAAGATTTTTGAAGGGTTTTTACCATATATGGGCATGCCAGCCATCTTGGTCATGTGACCTGGATTATTTATACATGAATACACAATTGTTCCCCATTCTTATAGATGCTTCATATAAAATTTGCCTTTAATTGGCCAAACCTGTTCAGAAGAGACGATCTTTAAGTTGTGGACAGACTATGGACACTAACGGACGGACGCCGGAGCATGGCCATAAAAGCTCACCTTGTGAGCCTTCAGCCCAGGTGAGCTAAAATAAATTGCAAAAATGTTTATCACTTGATTCATAAATGTTTTTGAATACCTGTTCATATTAAGTCACAATATATGCATAACAATGCATCAAAAAGTGTCTGATTTTTTTGGCAGATTTTTACAACCAGTCAATTGTGACTGAATTATTTTCTTGGCACAATTTAGCATTTAGTTACTCGCAAAAAAGTGCAGTATAATTTAAATAGAGATTGACAAATAAAAATTTTGAATAGGTTTTTTTTTGTACAAATATTCTTGCAATAAATCTTTAACTTATGCTCCAAATTGTTTTTAAATGAGAACAATGCCATACCTTAGACAAAATCTTCACAATAAAGTCAACATTTTTTGAAACATAAGCATTTTCATGATCATGGGTTGTCTCCCTTGACTATGCAAAAATCCATATTCAATTTTCATTTTTTGGATCATAAACTATTGTACTGATTTTGAAACAAATGGACAAACCAAGATCAAAGTGTTGACATGAAAATAATTTTCCTGTAGCCCTCAACACAAAATTTATTTGCGAAGAACCATTGTCACAGGCAAAGTTTTGACTTTAATTCACATATCCAATATATCTGACATACTGAAAAGTCTTTTGTTTTTAGATGAGCTACTGTTACATTGTGAAGTCCTTGCTTCTTGACTAGTCATTGGTGAACTGTACACTGGTAGATGGTAGTTTGGGTTTGGTGGGCTACTGTCACATGGCGAAGTCATTGCTTCTTGACTAGACATTGGTGCACTGTACACTGGTAGATAATAATTTAGGTGCGTTGGGCTACTGTCACATGGCGAAGTCCTTGCTTCTTGACCAGACATTGGTGCACTGTATACTGGTAAATGATAGTTTGGGTTCATTGGGCTACTGTCACAAGGTGAATTCTTTGCTTCTTGAGTAGACATTGGTGCACTGTACACTGGTAGATGGTAGTTTAGGTTCCTTGGGCTACTGTCACATGGTGAAGTCTTTGCTTCTTGAGTAGACATTGGTGCACTGTACACTGGTAGATAGTAGTTTGGGTTCTTTGGGCTACTGTCGCATGGTGAAGTCTTTGCTTCTTGAGAAGACATTCGTGCACTGTACACTGGTAGATGGTAGTTTGGGTTCAGCATGTAACTGCTGTATCTGTAAGTTTGTTGTCCTAACATTTGTCTTGGTGGTTCAAAGTTGAAATTGGGATGCCCATAAGCAACATGTGGATTGTTATTGACATCAGATGTAGAGGGTGTACATGTATAACTGCCACCATGTTGTAATGGAACTGAATCTGTGTGGACATCATAGGAGTGGTATTTTTCACCATGTTGTATCGAAGATGATGTACAGTTAGGAACAGCAGTATAGTCATGTCTTGGTCTTTTCTGAGGTTTGTTTATTGTTGGTAATTTATCGTCGTCATCATGATTGGGTGTGTCTATTTGTACCCTGATTTCTGTATTTGAGGACTGACTGAACCCATTACTCTTTTCATGTATCTCTATCTCCTGACATATGTATTCTCCTTTGGTTTTTCCATCAATCACTTGAATTTTGTATGTGTTGTCTTTCAGGGGTTCTAATAGAGCATCTGGGTCATCTTTCTTGTCTTTCACTATACAGAGTGGCTCTTGTATGAAATGCAGCGCAGTATCATTGAAAAGCACAACATCTACTGTCTTTGTTTCACTGACAACTTGTAAGTCTATTGTTAGCCCATCAGCTGCTGATATAAATTGTTTATTACAATTGTCACAGTTGTATATCTTGCTTTGTTCATTTTGGTGTACTCTTCGCCGACACCCTACAATTGGGCACATATTGTATAATTTGATCTGTGCTTTGTATGGCTTTGCTTTGAATTCTTGTTTTCCTTGTCCATGTTGTAAATCTTGAACTGATGTCACTTGTTTTGGTTTTTCCTTTGGTGGTGACATACAAGTTGTGGGTGGACCACTAAAAGTATTCTCTTTCAATTTATCCAGTTCAATACTTTTCTCATCCAATGTGTAATTGTAGCCATTTCCTCTTACAACAACATAATTAGAGTAGACTTTACATAAAGCATTTCGCACCATCATGACTTGGCCTATGTCCCCTTTAAACTCTTTCACTGCTGCATTTTGGAAAGATACATGAACTTCAGCATCTTGGTCACGAATTGTGACAAGAAGTCTCTCTGTTCCTGTTCTGGTTTCACTGTGTTTTTTAATAATGACACCAGCCACATTAACATTTTGTTCACTTGCTTCTCTTAATTGACATATGGGTGTCAATCCCAAAGGACATTTTAATGGCTTGTCCCCTTTCAACTGTACAATCCTAGACTGTCCTGTTATAATTAACTGTAACGGAGTTGGAGTAAGTGCCCATTGTTTAGCACATACATTTACTTTCACATTTTCTAACACACAGTTTTCCCCAACTGTTAACAATTCTAACACTTTAGCATGAGCATCATGCCATGCAATGTATGTAATTGTTGATGTGTCATCACCCATTACACCGGTCACTCTTGTCAAATGGTCATTTTTCCCATATTGCAGTACTTTTTTGGTCATGATTGTACACTGACATTTACTTCTGTGTTTTGGTCCTTAGAGGACAAGTCACAAAGTTTGGTGAACCTGCAAAGAAAAACTAATTTTAAATCAAACTGTAAAATAACATTATGTACATTAATATTTGGTGTATTTTCATGATTTTATAATGCAAGAAGTCTATATCAAACATTTGAATAGAGAAAAAGAACTCAAATTTTAAAGGAAACTAAGAGCTGTCACAGGACAGCATACTTGACTGCTTGTGATCTTTGTCAAACGAAAGGCCAAACTTGACTTGTAACCCAAAGCATTAAGCTAATATAATACTTCTTTTTTGCCTTGATGCTATAAGGCAATGTGACTGAACCATGACATGTAACTATAACTGCCTATTTTTTTTAACTCATCTTGTGTAAAAAGTGTTCATATATATATACCAACTGAGTGCAGAAATACAAAAAAAAAAAATCATTGAACCATGATAAAGGTCACACTGACCTATAAGTACTTTAGGTTCCTATACAAGGTCTAATCATGCCTACTCATAATGTAAAAGAAATACAGCATATACCCATTGAGTGCCAATATATATAAAGTAGAATCACTGAACCATAAAATTATGCCATAGTGATCTTGATGGGTAACTCACTCATAACGTAAAACAAGTAAGAAACAAACACCAAGTGTCGAGATAGAAAACAAAATCACTGAACCATAATTACGTCACAGTGACCTAGGAATACTTCAATGTCAAAGGTTCATGTCATAGCAAACATATCACGAAAACAGTATGCTCTTATACCAATTAAGTGCAGAGATATATGGCAAAAATTATCTGTGGTTATTCAGGTCTGTTTGTATAAAATTTGAAAACCCTGAAGATAAATTTCCTCCAGACGAGGCTTACTTTAATAGGCCATTTAGGCATTTACAGGTGTAAAAACTTTATGGCATGTTTATATAAAGGTTGCCTATTACAGCCTTTAGTGAAATAACAACGCATGCATGAGAAATTTGCGACAAAACAAACTGTTTTATCAAATCCTACAGGGGTACGTATGGTCCAAGTATGAAAGCCCTCTGATAAAAGGTTTTCAAGATTTAGACTTTTTGAATACTTTGTATATCCTATTGTCATTTTGATTTTTACCTCTAGCCCCACCTCAGGACAGGACTTTGATGTGATGAAATGAATGCCAACTCTACAGGGTATCAATGGTTCGTGTAACAATGCATTCTGATGAGTGGTTGTCAAGATATGAACTTCTAGAAAACCCTACCACAGAATAGCCATTTTTGAAAGTGTTCTGATTTTAACCTCCAGCCCTACCCCCTGGCATGGACCTGTATGTAAAGTACAACTTTGCAAAGTACTACAAACTGTTTTGAAGAGAAGACATTACAATATTATGAGGATAACCAATGTTGACCTTGTCACAAAATAGGTCAAGGTCATAAGAAGTTTCAGAGAAAGATCTTTAATAATGGTGGAAGACTATGAACAGGTTGCAAAGTATCAGCATGCCTTATATGCTAACCTGTGGGCCTTTGACTCAGGGGAATTATTAACACAATTATTCTACCCTTGATTTGTTGATACTTTATGCATGTTAATGATATGAAAGCACTGAACCTTATGGCTTCTGAGGAGTTGTTGTTTAAAAAAATGAATATGTTGCTGGACATGACAAATGACAGATGGAAAAATAGTACGTGCCTATCTTAATAAAGAAGGTTACTGAAACCGATACTGTTTACTAATATGCTGTTTACATGGACGAATTTCTTCCATACCAGGTTCGCACCTGGGTCAGTGCAAGTATTTAGTTCGCTCCAAAATTTTGGAACAGCCCGCTACATAACCTAGGACCTGGTTCAATCCAAATCTTGTTCCGATTCTGGTTCGGTACAAATATTTTGTCTAAACACTTTCGGTCCAAGATTGAAAAAAACTAATAATTTACACATGTGCAGTTTTAAAGTACAATTAATTGGAATCCAATGTATTGAAAATAGCACTTTAATATGCTTTGACGGATTTGTTTGTTTTTTTTATTTTTTATTTTTTTTTTTGTTGTTGTTGTTGTTGTTTTATTATCATTATTATGTTCTTCTTTGTTGAAGTCGCACCTGTCGAGTGAGGAAGACATTTGTGCTACACACATATCTGCACTTCTTTTCTTAAGCCCAGTTTAAATACAAATCTGGATGATGCCAGTTGAGCAGCCAAAATCACAAAACATGTCATCTTATCGCATGAGTCATTTGTTCTGATCTAAATATTTCAATGTAAACAAGAAGAAAAATTTGTTCTGGACTACTTTGGACCGGTACAAATGGGATCAGACCTGGTTCGAACTCGTCTAAACAGAGTATAAAATTAACCAACAACATGACAGTGACTGCATTCAGTCTCAAATGAAGAACTCATTTATTTTAATTTAAATATTAAGAACATCAGAAAACAGTGCAACTATTTATTATCGAGTCAGTTCCTTAAGGCGAATTCACCTGCCATAGAATTTAGATCATGAGATGTGTAATAATTGATCTTGCTTCACAAAGACATTACAATCATTCTGCATTGGAATTTAAAAAGAAAGTGAGCCGCATCATGAGAAAACCAACAATCGGCATATGCGAAAATAAAGGCGCAGACCAGCTACGTGGTAACCGTGAAACTGATCAGTGCCTTTGTTTTTGCTACACAGATAGTGAAATCTCTCTTCTTCTAAAATCCAAAATTTCAAGCTTCTAGCTATTTTCTGTGACTACACAGGCTGGTTTGTGTCAAACCTGGTCGGAAACCCAAATTGTTGGTTTTCTCATGCACAGGCTCAAGTATTATTGAAATATCATTTATTAGGATATGCATAATTGTTGGAGAAAAAATGATTTCACAAAGAACAATCAAAATATGAACATGCTGAATAAGAGCAGAAAAATATAATATTTGTCTCCCCATGCCATCGATTGACAAGTACCCATCCGACCTTACTGCTATATGAAGTTTATGTCCAAACAAATTTATAATTTAGAAAATTGCTGTATGCAATTGACCATGTTTCTTTAACATAAGGCCTCGACTTCTACAGTAATCAACTAATAATGTTGTCGTCGTTATTTTTTTTTTGTGTTTTTTTTCTTCTTTTTTTCAACGCTATGGTTTTTTCCCTCACTGACCTAATGAAATAAGAGCTGTCGCAGGACAGCGTGCTCGACTGCTTCTGACCTTTGTCAAACATAAGGCCAAACCCGACCAGTAACCAAAAGCATTATGCTCATACATCTTTTTTGCCTTGATGCAATAAGGCAAAATCACTGAACCATGAAAGTTAACTATAACTACCTAAGATTTAAAGGTCTCCTTCATATTGTGAAAGAAGTGTGTTCATATACCAACTGAGTGCCAAGACACAACGCAAAATCACTGAACCATGAAATAAGGTCACACTGACCTATAAGTATTTCAGGGCCAAAGGTCTAAAGATACTTACTCATAATGTGAAAGAAATATGATCATATACCCATTCGGTGTTGAGATATAAAGCAAACTCACTGAACCATGAAATTAGGTCATAGTGACCTATAAGTATGTTTGGGTTAAAGGTCTGGTCATACTTGTTCATATTCAGAAAGAAGTATGAAAAATACCAACTGAGTGTCGAGATATAAGGCAAAATCACTGAACCATGAAATTAGGTCACAGTGACTCAGGAATACTTTACGGTCAAAGGTCTTGTCATACGCAAACATATCGTGAAAGAAGTATGTTCATATACCAATTGAGTGCCCAGATATAAAGGAAAATCATTGAAGCGTGAAATTACGCCATATTGACCTATGACTACTTTAGGGTCAAAGGTCTTGTCATACACAAACATAGTGTGAAAGAAGTTTGTTCATAAACCACTTGAGTGCCGAGATATAAGGCAAAGTCACTGAACCATGAAATTAGGTCACAGTGACCTATAACTATATTGGGTTAAAGGTCTGGTCATACTCTCATAATCTGAAAAAAGTATGAAAATATACTAATAGAGTGTCAAGATATAAGGCAAAATCACTGAATCGTGAAATTAGGTCACAGTGACCTAGGACTATTTCAGGGTCATACGCAAACATACTTTGGAAGAAGTTTGTTCATAAACCATTTGAGTACCGAGATAAAAGGCAAAGTCACTGAACCGTGAAATTAGGTCACAGTGACCTGTAAGTATATTGAGGTCAAAGGTCTGATCATACTCACTCATAATCCAAAAAAAGTATGAAAATATACTAATTGAGTGTCAAGATATAAGGCAAAAAATCACTGAACCGTAAAATTAGGTCAAAGTGACCTATAAGTATATTGGGGTCAAAGGCCTGGTCGTACTCACTCATAATCTGAAAAAAGTATGAAAATATACTAATTGAGTGTCAAAATATAAGGCAAATCACTGAACCATGGTAATTAGGTCAACCGACCCTTACCGTCATGACACACAAGTCAGTGTCACAAAGTCAAAAGATGAATGATGAACCATCTTCCTAAGTTGTTTCTATTAAGAAATGAAAAGAAAAAAAAATATAGGGAGTTCTAGATTTTGACCTCTAGCCCCACCCCCCCTGACTCCGACCCAGAGGTCCGATGTCATGGAACCTAAAGTGCATGCATGATAAGTTGTTGTCAAGATATGGACTCCTTGTAAAAGTTACACAGCAGTACATCTATATTTTAGTGTTTTAGTTTTTAACCTCTAGCCCCAACCCCGAGGCGTAGACCCAGAGATCCGATACCATGAAATGAAACTCAACCCTACAGGGTAACGATGGTCTGAGTATGAAAGCCCTCTGATAAAAAGTTTTCAAGATATAAACTTCTAGAATACTATATTACAGAAAAGCCATTATTATTAATGGTGTTCTAGATTTTAACCTCTAGCCCCACCCCCTGGCATGGACCCAGGGATCTGATGCCATGGAATGAAAGCCGACCCTACAGGGTGTCAATGGCCCAAGTATCAATGCTTTCTGATGAGTGGTTGTCAAGATATGGACTTCTAGAAAACTTTAACACAAGAATTGCCATTTATGAAGGTGTTCTATATTTTAACCTCCAGCCCCACCCCCTGGCCTGGACCCAGGGGCTCGATGCCATGGAATGAAAGCTAACCCTACAGGGTATCTATGGTCTAAGTATGAATGCTTTCTGATGAGTGGTTGTCAAGATATGGACTTCTAGAAAACTTTAACGCAAGTGTGACGCGCACAGGAACGGGAAAATGGACGACCAGGGTGACTGCAATAGCTCTATGCACTTCGTGCAGTTGAGCTAAAAAACATTATGTCAGAAATTAAATTCAAGAACTCCTACGTTTCCAATTTTTCATTTACTTGTATATTTATAACCATCAAAAACAAATGTATTGCAACATGTTTTTTTTTTAATATTATTTTCTTTTTCTTTTGATACTATTAACCGGTAAAACCAACTCAAACTCAACTTTGCTTTATCTGTAAGGCTAACCTTAAAAAATTGTTGGTTTGCTGTGCTCCTACATACCCCCAAAAATTGGCCCTACCCAAAAAAATTTATGGCCATGCTGGGGAAAACGTTTACTTAAATCAAGGATGCAGTTTCTGGTAAATATGTTTAGTTTCAACAGTAAATTCTCTTTAAATATATAGCTTGTTAACCATATTCAAGTACTGATAAAGCAAATGAACTTTATTTTCTGGTTCACACACACACACAAAAAAAGCTCTACCTTCTGAAATTGATTGGTAGGAGGGCTGTGGCAAGATAAAATGGACAAAAAGTGTTTCCTGGGTGTCAATTTTTCAACTTGTTCAAATCATCATCTCTTTAGCACTATGTTATAGCCTAATCACTGCCATAACCAGAAATGGTAATGAGAAGATAACTTTTTGCCATATTTGCTGACAGTGTCTTTTTTTCGAGATGAACCTCTGAAAACTCTTCGGATGCTACAACCACCTTTTAAAGCCAATAACTGAAAGAATGGAAACTGTGTTGTTTGTCTTTTCATGTTTTATTATAAGTTTAGTCCTTCATCCAAAAAACAAACATGGACCAAAGTTGCTTTGAATTTGCTTATGTATTTAATTTCCACATCTTTTGAAGTACTGTATCAAAGTAACATTTTTTATAGGTTTTTTTAGGTTAGTTCTGAGAGAAGTGAATGCAAACATCTGTCTTACTCAAGGATGTGTTGTTGGTATTGTTTTCTCTGACATACAACCCAAACCTTTCCAAAAGATATTGGGCAATTTTTTTTGTAAAGCATTACAGTCAGCTCTTCGGATGATACAAATGCTCTTCGGACGATACACAATGCTCTTCGGATGATACACAATGCTCTTCGGATGATACAGCTTTTGAATCAATTTCATGATTTTTTCATAATTTACACCATAAAGCTACTTGATAGATATCTTACATTATTATAAAAGCTTCTTTTTTCCATTTTAATCTTTTAAAAAATTGTAAGTGAACTCTTCGGACGATACATAGAACTCTTCGGATGATACAATTCAAGAGCTGTATCATCCGAAGAGTACTATGTATCGTCCGAAGAGCTCTTCGGATGATACAAACCCAAGAATGATATAGATTTTAATACATGCATCTATTATTTAAGTAAAACCAAAGCATAACAATGATCACTCATATGTTTCCTAATTCATCACTGCATATTAATTTTATATGATTTTTATATGTGTGTCCTAAGAATGAACTTAGGAAGCCGAATTTCTAAAAATCATTTTTTCAAAGTTCAGCATACTATGATAGAAGATTTTTGGCTTACAAATCATCACATCTTAATTTGTGAAAAGCTTAGGTAAAAAAACAAAATAGAGAAACAGAGAACAAAATCACAGACCAACATTTTGTAAAAAGCACTCTTCGGATGATACAAAAATTTGTTTCGGACACATATCGGCAACAATGTTTTCCGAAGGTTTACACAGAGCAAAAACATTTCCTTGTGTTCTTATACTGTTTTTCATCTACCATTAAAAAAAGGTAAAATGAACTGTTTATAACTTTGTGCGTAAGAGAAAACAGCCACTCTTCGGATGATACAGGCCGTTTCGGACACCCTAAAAAATAGCATATAAAAAGTGATATCAATTTTCCTCTTAGTAGTCAGCTTTCCTAAGCCTGAAGTATAAAAAAAGACATGTCATGACTATTACATACAACAGTTTCAATTACACAATTCATATATTTGGTATTTTTATAATGGTTTATAAAAAGCTATCAAATTTTGAAAATCTTTTTGTAACATCCGACCACAAATGTTCAAACGTTTGTCATATGAGCATCAGTTGCCATAAAATTATGAACAATATATCAAAACAAACATCAGTAATATCTCCAGGTTATAAAGCTATATATGTGCTGCTTTGGAGCTAGATAAGGGTTAAAAAATGCAAATGAAATTTGTTGAAAATATACAGGAAACATTGTACACTCAAAATTTAGCCATTTTAAGGCATTTATTTTGATATTTCATCGCAGTCACTAAATCAAAATTATTGGATTTGTCTTTCCAGTTTGCTACCACCATGTACCACTATCTGAGGCATAAACTGTCTCTATATCTCAAAGAATTGTTTTTGTACATATGAAAAGGTTGAAATGACCATTTTATCTTGCCACAGCCCAGGAGCACGGCAAACATAGAATTTTTAAAGGATCGCCTAACATGCAAATGCAAATCAGAAGCAATTACAGGGAATAAGCTAAGAGACTAAGAACAATAGTCTTTCTAGATGAATACAGTCTGCTTATTTCAAACTCAAGGAAAAGATAAAAATAAATAGAGTTTGAAATTTAGGTAGTACATAATAATCCCTAACTATCATGAAGAGTAAGGAAGTATCCCATAACTGTATCTTAGCTTGAACCCTGTTATTAACATAAATGTATAAGTCGACATGTCTGCAATGCTCAGCCTCGTGACATAAATGTCCCAAGCAGGGATGAAAGTGCTATTATAAATTTTAGATTAGTTACATAAATGAACCTCAACGCGACAAAATGTACCTTCGGATATTCTGACATTACTAGTAAAAAGCAGCAAAATGCGGAAAAAATGATGTCATATAATGTAAATAACACTGTATTTGTAATCCTAGAACACTGGGCTACCAAATGAATGAGTTTTAAAACCTATTATTTTTCAATATTTGGATCTATCTGCCCTTGTTTTAGCCCATAATGCACGAAATTTTCCAGTATCTATCGTTAGACGGTAACCATAGCAACCGCATCATCATAACAATAGACAAAATAATTACGGCAGATTGCCTGTAAGGATGGTATGCTTCTATCTTAACAATAGGCTCTGGCTGGAGCGTAAACAGTTTTAAGCAAAAGCATCGAGTTATGTAAGCTCTAGTTCTACTAACATGCAGAAATGCATTACGAAATTTTGACTTCATTTTTCAGGACAATGATGTCTGTAGGGTTCATAGATACAAAAATTGGTCATAACTCACAAAATAACTTAAATTATCTGGTCAAATAAAGACTAATAGACTCTAGAAACATTAAACATTCAAAGTAACTTTGTTTTTTTTATACTCAAAAAATTGTCCAAAGGTACATTGTGGACCAAATAATAAACTGTATTGAATATATTAATCAATTTTAAACTTCTGTATAAAAAAAAGAGAATCAGGCCACATTTAAAATTACTTCTGTTTGCCCTCTCCCTATCCTGTCTAGAAAAGTTGGGTAGGTAGGTAGGCTTTTTTTTTTTTTTTTTTTCATGAACTACTGTATAATATGCATTATTTTTGGTCAAAGGAATTAGCTACAATTTTGTCAAAGCTACTCACAATTACAGGTGCATTTTAAGTTGTGCTTGAACATAAGAACAAAATATCCAACTGGTGAGAAGGGTCATTGTTTAAATGAAAACACATTACTTTCTAGGGAAAACAATTTTATCTTCTGACAAAAACATTTAAAAAAAAAAAAAAATCTTGTGAAAGGGCAATAAAATTTTTTGAGTAGGCCCCATTTTTAGTGAGTAGGTAGGGAGAGGGCAAACAAACAAATTTTTATTTTTGGCCTCACACTTCTTTAAAATGCATTTGAAATCAAGGCTTATTTCAGCATTTAAATGCATTGTTGCATATTAGTGTATCTGTTCTTAATATATACCACCATAATGCACCAGCCATTTGTAGCCACTGCTTTCCTATCTATGGGGCTTTTTAAGTTTTCAGTGCCCTGCTATGCCCATCCATGGAGGTAAAAACTTTACTCTTTCAGACTTTACCCACCCTTCGCAAATGAAATCTTGGGGTAAGGACCAAATTATCTAAACCACGTCATTACCTCTTTACTGAGCGGACACTTGAAAGTAATTGCTGTGCACTTAAGCTCGGCTAACCCCCATCCGTCCCTATACAGGGGGGGGGGGGGGGGGTACAACCCCACCCATCCCTGTATGTTGGGGGGGGGGAGGGGCAGGCAGTGGTTACAAATGACTGTATGAATGAAGCAGATGACAAAAATGCAAACTGTCATTATATAATCATAAATAGCTGGGGGTTGTTACCTGTCAAACACATAACAAACAAACTTTTTTTACATTCTAGTTTTCATTTACATTGGTCATGTAAGGATACTTTTGAAAGTATATTTTATGTCATTACACAATAAGTAATGATTTGCCATAAAAGAGGTTTGATCTCGTGCTTTTTTTCTGACGTTATTGTGGCATTTGTGTTTTTTAACAATTTACATCTAAAATATGGATGTATATTTGATTTTCCATTTACAGCTCCTTTCACTTGAGTTTGCTGTTTGAGCATTTGCATCACACAAGAAGACCATGTGTTATGAAGGTCTGAGTTTCTTTCATGTTGTACACAAGGACATCTGGATTGATTGATCTGCTGATTTGAGTGACAGTTTCAAACTAAATGACCTTTTAAACAACGAACTCGAGTGAAATTTTAACTTACTATGTGGAATTTTAGCCCTGTAGATACCAAACAGGTAAATGCTTAAATTGATTAAAATCTGCTTTTGTTCCTATCCTGTTACAAATGTGTGTTCTTAATGTGCATTGTAAATGTTGTGCTAAGAATTTTGAAATAAAATGTGCTTTAACCAAACAGTAACAATGTTTTTTATCAGAAGAGGTGACATCATTACCTAAAGAAAAATGCTGAATAGATTTTAAGAACACCTGGCACCTGGGACATTGTTGCAGTTCTAAAATAGAATAAAATTTACCTGATTTACCAACAAAAGGCAAACTCAAGTGAACAAATTTGAATGAACTAAACGCTCAAACGACAAACTCGAGTGAAAAGGCTGTAAAAACAAACAGCATTGGTATCTGCACAAGCAGAAAACAACCAAAATGTTTAGAAATTATTTTTTTTGTTTCAGTTTAAACGTCCCTTTCAACATTATTGTTTAGCAGCACTCTTAGGTGATACATTTCAATGTTGACATTAGCATATTTTCTATGGAAGTCTAGGGCGCATTCTTTTTTGTGTGTTTACAATGTACTAATAGCTACAAAGTTTTTATTATTGATATTCGTTTGCCTATTAAAAGCCATTTTCCAAGCTTAAAAATGCCACACATGTATAAGCGTAAACCAGGGCAAAAAATTCCATATTTGTATTTGTTGTCCCTTTCGCTTTGGAACACAAACATTGGTTTTAAATTGTCTTTTTTAAATACAATACAAAGTATTGTTCCTCTGTGACCTTCAAAAAATTGTTCACCTATGAGTTTTGTTATTTCTCGACAAACAAAACAACAACGTTCTGAGTTTCATGTTGTAAGCAATGCAAAGAACTGGATTTGTCAATTGTAATATCACCCAAAGAACTTTCTGAGTCAATAAAAAGAAATTTTGGATTTTAATTGTAAATGATGCGAAACTTTTGCATTTAAGTTTATAACAAACCTGCCGAGTGCACTGAGTATGAAAATATTGGAAGATATAACACTTACATTGTTGATAGTACTGTTGGTATTGTTCTCCTTATAAGTCGACTGTAATGTAGTAATTCTTTATCGCCAGCTGTAATAAGGCAAAAGCATAATAATAATTCAAATCACATTCAAGCGAATGCACATTTGCTAAGCAAACACAATCATTGAATTATGTATACAGGACATGTATGAACAGTTTAATGGAAGAGGAAAAATTTAGGATTAACATTTAGTTTGTAGGAAGAGAATATAATGTACTCATCCAATTGTTCTTTCTAATAGAACCTTTGTAGTAAATAGTGTAAACTGTACAGCTTATTGTATAACAAAAAAAAACCAGAGAACTTGAATCACACGTACATAATAAAGATATATTTACCATTGTCATAATCAAGATTGACGCATCAAGGTGTCAACATGCACCACCATCATCTTAACAGGCTTCTTAGGAACTCTAAAAGAGAAAATGTTACATGATAAATAGGTAAAATTAGCATGATTCAACTTCCAAGTATCTAGGTGACTTTTTTAACCATTGACATATCTATTATGAAGGTATGTCCTACCAAGTTTATCTACCTGAACTACAGGTAAATGAAGTCAACACCACAGATTACAAAACTCCATTTTTTTCTGTTTGTTTACATCTTTCAACTTATTGTGGAGTGTCAAATGCTGAGCTGTTCATACATTTTCTGAATGGTGTTAGTCAGTAGTCACAATCTTTGCACATGCATATATTGCAAATTATGTTAACGGCACCACTTTAAGCATGTTTTCAACGACATTTAATAACAGTTACTGTTGACAATTTTCATCAGAAAATGTAAATATCTGGTTTCTTGCATCTGGATGTCAAATAGTACAAAATGAATCCAAACAGGAAAATACCATATAGTTGTAAACTAAAGTGTATTGCAGTGGTCGAAATTAGGATTTTTTCCACACTAGCCCAAACATTATGATATATTAAATCATTTGCCAAATTTTTTTCAACTAGCCAGACCTAGACCAATATACTAAATGGGTCTGATAAAACTACTAGCCCAGCAACCCTTTGGCTAGTGTCGGGCTATCGCTAGTGCTAATTTCAACCACTGGCATTATGTAAGACATTCAATACCTAACATGCTATATTAACAAGTACCTCATCAGTGGTAAGCCTTGATACCTATGGACTGTAACACTAAAGGATTCATTCAGTTCAATTATGCAACGAGACCTTGCACCATCTGTTCTATCTGAAAATACAAACAAAAAAAAAAAACACCATAAAATATTCATAAATTTTGCATATGGGATGGGAGAGAACTGTTTCAATCATCAATGGTTCTTCATTTTCTCTAATGAGATATAAACATTCATGTGTGTTGGGTCTTTTAGACTGACTACACCAATTTTATTTCTAAACTCTGGTTGCAAGTAGATCAAGTTCCAGCCAAAATCAACATACGTGTACTGCATTGAAATGTTAGCATTTTTTGCATAATAAATCATGCAACATTTCGACACCAAACATTTCAAGGCCAATATATCTGAAATTATAAATTCATGGATCAGCATTTCTGAAATCATGATAATCACAAATCACCCCCTAGAAGGAATATTCACCATATTAACCTGAACACTAGGAAGCAATACATACCATTAACCCGAGGCTGTTTTTCTTTGCCTTTATCCATGTTTAACTCATAACATCTTTGTTTTTAGTCTAACTAGTTCTGGATAGATGACACAATTGGGCCTTACTGTAAAATACAAAAACAAAACAATATTTTCATACTGAGAAAGTTCAAACACATATGATAATATTACAACGACCGGACTATACCCACTTTTGAGCTCTTTTCAAGGGTGAGAAAAAAACCTGTAATAATCTCAAGCCAGGTCTTCTTAACATTGATGCACATTAAAAGATAATTAAAATTCTTTCAATTCGTTCTCAAGATATTGAGCAGAAACAAAATTCTGATGTCAAAGGGCTGTAACTCTGCCGAAATTTAACAAAAAAAGACAGGTAACAACCCCCAGCTAGATCTAGTCGATGTTAAAGTGAATACAAACTTTAATAACAATCTTTCGATTAATTCTCTAGATATTCAGGGGAAACGAAATTCTGACGTCAATCAATGGCCGTAACTCTGTCAAAGTTTTGCAAAAATAATGAACAACAATCCCAAGTTAGATCTTATAAATGTTGATGTGCATATAAATTCTGTCAATTGTTCTCAAGATATTAAGCAGAAAGAAATTCTCATGTAAATCAAGGGCAGTAACTCTGTCAAAGTTTTGCAAAAAATAATGAACAACAATCCCAAGTTAGATCTTATAAATGTTGATGTGCATATAAATTCTGTCAATTGTTCTCAAGATATTAAGCAGAAAGAAATCCTGATGTAAATCAAGGGCAGTAACTCTGTCAAAATTATGCAAAAATGACTGCTAACAATCCTAAGGTAGATCTTGTAAATGTTGATGTGTAAGCAAAATTTAGTCAGATTCGGTGAACTTATTCTCTAGATACTGAACGGAAACAAACTTCATTGGTCATAAACCTGGCTCAGCATAGTAAGCTCGGCAGCTCGGCTCAGCAGGGTCTTTCATACCCTACCCAAAATGAGTGGCAACCCTGTAATGGCATACATACATCCAACCTAATAGAAAATGCAGAAGCTATAGGGATCCGATTGTAGATTCATTTTGTCCTTCTTGTGTACCAACCAGACCCTGCTGTCATTTTTTTTTCTTCACTGTCAAGCTATTAAAAAATACTTGATTCTTCGCGCATGCGCAAACCTACTTTCCCCCCCCCCAGGCATAAAATAATGAATAGTAAAATGTGTCATAGGTTTACTCAATGTCACAACCACGAAAACACAGCACACAAAGTAAATAAAACCAACGAACCTATATTTATAACAGTACCGTACTGCATCAACAACCAGACAATTTATATACGTAAATAAAATTTTATAAGCCCCACCCACGTACGCATAAATTATGCAACATGAATATATTAACTAAAAACTTGCCTCTGATAATGGTTTTTCGCGGAAAATTTTTGTGTGGTGGACGATAGGAAATTTATTTTTGTGTCAAAAGCTTGATCTTAGTTTGTCCTAATAGGACCTGCAAAAATTTTGAAAATCGGATAACAGATAAAGTTTTAATGGCCAAAATGAATTTTGAATAGGGATTTTGCATTGGCAAGGGAGATAATCCATGATCATGAAAATGGGTATTTTTCGAAATATTTTACTCGATCATGAAGATGTTGCCTCTGGAAAGTCATTTGTGTCATTCCATAAAGATTTTGAGCAATCATAATGAAATACCAAGAATTTCAAATTTTTGCGGGAAAATATTTACCTCCCTTTCATGAGATTTTTGTACAGAAATTCCCTATACAAAAATGCTTTTGACCAGAACTTTTTTATTTGTTAACCGATTTTCAAAATTTTTGCTGCACATTTTGCGACAAACTAATCGCTCCATTGTGCCAAGAAAATATTTCATCTAGATGTATGCAGTTGTAAAATATCTGCGAAAAACCATTATCAGATGGTAGAAAACAGACTTTAAATGCAAATACACGGATTTTTCGAACACATCGGCTAACAAATCGACTGAAAATAAACACCATCCATACTTACCTACATATCTATATAACTTCATCAAAATTTTATGACAAATTCTTTTAAAATTCAATTAGAAAAAAAAAAAAAATTAGAATGACAGCGATGTGTCTCTTCCACTCAGAATCAAAATGGCTAATGAGGTCACTAAAAATAGTGCGTAGCGTGGGTTTTGTATATGACGTCATTAACAAAAATATTATAAAACGCCAAAAACAGTCAAATACGAATAAAAACTTTCTTTTTCGTACTACACGGTGATAAAAAATGAAACAGCATGTACTAAATACCATGAGATTTATATGTAAAATAAAATAAAGTTAAGAACTATATAACCGCATTACATACTACTTGATATTAATACGCGACAGTGTAAACACATCTGGTTACCGGTTCGTCAGTTAGCCTATGATTGGGTATTGCAAATAAATCAAAAACCAGTACATAGCGAGGTACCAAAAGGGGGTAAAGGTTAAATATCCTTTGTTGTCTGGTCAAAAACAGCATTAATAACCCGTTACGAGCCCCAATAGTAAGAGTAAAAACCAAAACAAATATGCCTGTATAGGTAAAATAATTAACCGTTCAGCTTGAACTCACGTGATGAAAAGTCAACAATGTAAAGGGACACCAACATCTACTTGTTTTATGGACCTGAGATAGGGATAGACCATTCCATATCTTCAATAAAATAATTGTCTTAAGCAGCTAAAGATAAAGATAGGGACACCTATTTTATACGCATTCACTACAGTACGTGAAGCGCGTTGTCATAGATTCTTCCTTCCTCAGTTTTCTGTTTTGAAATATAGCAGTCCGATCAGCAAATGCATATCTATGTCAGCGGTTAGGCAACTCGGTTACAGTATTTTACATTTACAGGAATTCTCTAATGGTCAAATACGACTCCAATAACAAAATTTACATTTGTATCATTCAACCACTGTCCGTCTATCATTTTACTCCGAGACTCATAAAGTAGGTCACCATCATTAAATTATTATTAACATGTAACATACCTGTAGCAAAAGCAAAAAATAATATTATCCACATCAAAATCACTTTTCAGCTAGACAGATGTAAGTCCACAAACTCATAACCGGTATCTATAGTTAATCAAACAAAAATGATGTACGTATCAATCAACATAAAATGGCCGAACCTGAATCACGAGGAACTCAAAAGAGGCCCAAAAGAGGGAATCTATTCAGTTCCGTGAAGGCAGCAACACGAAAACAGACAGCTGTATTAAACAAGAAATAGACATGTAAATGAATGATACTGCATCCAACAAAGAAAAAAAATAATTCAAACACGTTTACATGCAAACAGCAGGTATATCAACATGCTGTAATTAAACAATTCCCTACACACCCAAGAAGAACTAGCTTTAGATAATTTCAAGCACCCCGTATTGAGCCTTTTTTTCCGCTTCCAAATAGAGCTTCTTATACTAATATCGAAAAACCTCTTATCAATTAATTGATAGGACAGTTTCTTTTCCATCAATTGATATTTAATGAATTATTCCGCCTAGAAAAAAGTTTTCTTAGAATTTACCAAACGCCAGCTGTCACCCAAAATATTCACTGACCAGTAAACTTGTGACGAAAACATAGGACAAACAAATGTACATGGCTAATTGTGAATACATAGCACTACAGCAAATCGCGGGTGAAGTGAATGGTACTTAATCTTTGTTTGATAGTATGACTAACGTTTGGTAAATGTTTTTTTTTTTTTTTTTTTTTTTTTTTTTTTTTTTCTGGAATACAAAGCATGGGTAATACGCAATTTTCTGTGTGGACGTGAATTTAAAAGCTTGCCTTTCTAACAGGTTGTATATCTCGATTTCAGAACTTTTAATTGAATGGATATGACGATTTCAATGGTCCGACAAAAATGTCTCACATTTTCTTAAAATGTATTCAAAATGATAAATGAAATCACCATTTCCGCACTGAAACATGACGCAAATTTCGGTTTTAGTTCAAGTTAAGGAAACCGTGTTTTGCATAAAACCCAATATTTTGATCCAAAATTTTCACAGATTATGTGAATTATTCTAAATTCATGGGGGACCCCGCAAATTGGGGACCGGAGAAATACATGAAGATGGACTGATTGTGTCTCCAGGCAAAATTTTTAAACAAATGCCTATCTGATTACAGATAAATTGCTCAGAAGGCATGAGAGTGACCAGAAAAAGTGGTTCAAGTCAAACCTACCACATATATAAGCTGTTTTGGTTTACTTAGGTGGTTATATTTTAAAGCACATTTTGGGTGTTATGAAATCCTGGTGTTGGGTAGAAGTCCCACAAAATTTGAGACAATCTCCCGACATGACCATTGACTGGGACGTAATGCATCAACGCAACCAAACACACTAAAATGCAAAAAGGTTGGAAATTTAATGTTTTAGGGAAATAGTTTCTGTATGTGTTAGAGGTTTCCTTAAGCATAGGTATCACTGACCGACATATAAACTTACATGTGTTGGCGGACCCTGCCAAGATCGGACAGTTAGATTTTGCAGGACAGTGCGATGGTCATTAACTTCCCATAGTATTGGTTTATACCCAGGATGTGGTGGTTCTGCCCTATATGACATAAAGTTGTTGACTGGGACGCTAAACCGCAATACAAACAAACAAAAAAGTTCGATATTGCACTGATAGCAGACGCAAAACGCTCCTATGTGATATAAAATGCACTCTTGGTACAAAAAAAAAAATAAATAAAAGATAAAAAAAATAAAAAAGTGTCAGGTATGCACCGGCCGAGATTCGATCTCCCATTCTTCTGATTGCAAAGCGAATACGCTAACCATTAGACCACCGAGGCACATGATGCTCGCTATTTATCATATATATGTTTTATACGTAGCAGCTACATGTAAAGCCGCTAACACAAGTCTAATTAATTTCACTTGAGATGAACCCTCAGGTAAACCTCAATTTCCAATTCCTATTCAGTCTAGACTAAATCTTTAAATGTCCAATTTAGCGCGTGACTGAGGCGTGTGCCGGACGTATAAAAATCTCAAATTTTTTTATTACGTTTATGTTACGTCCCAGACACGCTAAGTACTGCCTAGGTCACACTAGCGCTTACGGATGCCGCGGATAGTTGCGAATACTATACGTAGCGATCCGCAGAATTTTGTGGGCGGGGCTAACGGTTCTTAATGAATTTATTACCTTTAAATACGAATAAATACGGGTAGTTCAGGAAAGATACGGATACGTTCGAAGATAGTTACGGATAAATTCGAATACATACGGTTAAGATACTTGACTACATACCTTTCGATACCATCTGTTACTTTTAGATACAGACATACACCTTCAGATACGTAATGTTGCGTTTTCTTGCGTATATAACGGTGAAATTTGATGCAAGAAAACGCAGGTTTTAGTCAAACTACAGTCACACTAGCACATCCGGATGCTGCGGACGCTGCGGACTGACCTTTCGTATCTATCCGTCATATCCGTAACAATTCGTATCTTTTCCGCATATGTTCGTATCTTAACGTATTGTATATGCAAGTCCGATTCCATCCGCGCCCAAATTTTGAAAAAAGTCAAAAATTGGGCACGGATGAAACATCCGTAATAGTACGTAATGACATGTAAATGAAGGCGTTGATTCGAATCTTTCCGTATCTAAACCGTAACACAAACGTATCTACACCGTAAATGAACGCATCAACCAACAATCATATGGGGTGCCATTTTACTATTTATTCCCTATTTATGGATATCCATAATTCATTTTGGATATCCAAAATTCATTTCTGGATACTTAAAATCGATTTATGGATATCCTTAATTCGTCTTAATATTGGATATCCATAAATTGATTTTAGGATATCCTAAAATCGATTTATGGATATCCTTAATTCGTCTTAATATTGGATATCCATAAATTGATTTTAGGATATCCTAAAATCGAACTATGGATATCCTAAAATACAATCCTATTTTTTGAATATCCATAATTCGATTTAAGGATATTATAAACTCGGGCTAATATTGGATATCCATAATTCGATTTATGGATATCCATAAATGAGTTATGGATATACTTCAATAGAACTGTATTTTAGGATTTCCATAATTTAAGGATATCCTTAAATCACAAAAAATGATGTACGTGCCAATGGGTGCCATTTTACTATTTATTCCCTATTTTTGGATATCCATAATTCATTTAAGGATATCCATAATTTATTTATGGATATCCTTTATTCATTTATGGATACCCTTAAATAATTAAGGATATCCATTAACATTTCTGGATATCCTGAAATGAATTATGGATATCCATAAATGAATTATGGATATCCATAATAATTATGGATATCCTGAAATGAATTATGGATATCCTGAAATGAATTATGGATATCCTTATTTTTTTCGATATCCAAAATTTATTTTTGGACATCCATAATTCTTTTTTGGATATCTATAATTCATTTTGGATATCCTAAAATCAATTTAAGGATATCCTAAATTCATCTGAATATTGGATATCCATAAATAGATTTAGCATATCCTAAAACCGAACTATGGATATCCTAAAATACAATCCTATTTTTGGATATCCATAATTCGATTTCAGGATATCCTAAAATCGGGCAAATATTGGATATCCATAATTCGATTTATGGATATCCATAAACGAGTTATGGATTTCCTTCAATAGGACTGTATTTAAGGATATCCATAATTCATTTAAGGATATCCTTAAATCACAAAAAATGATGTACGTGCCTATGGAGTGCCGTTTTACTATTTATTCCCTATTTTTGGATATCCATAATTTATTTAAGGATATTCATTATGTATTTATGGATATCCTTAATTCATTTATGGATATCCTACAATAATTAAGGATTAATCGAATTATGGATATCCAATATTAGCCCGATTTTAGGATATCCTTAAATCGAATAATGGATATCCATAAATAGGATTGTATTTAAGGATATCCATAATTCGATTATAGGATATCCTAAAATCAATTTATGGATATCCAATATTCATCCGAATTAAGGATATCCATAAATCGATTTTAGGATATCCAAAAAAGAATAATGGGTATCCAAAAATATATTATGGATATCCAAAAATGAATTTTGGACATCCAAAAATGAATTATGGATATCCATAAATAGGAAATAAATAGTATAAGGCACCCCATACGTGCCTATGGGATATAATGATTTCTCCCTAGTCAGAGAATGGAGGCATCCGGTGTGGTTGAATTTACGTTGGCTTCCGTTTCGTTCAGTTTAAGTTAGCGCATGCGTATTACACGGAAAAATCATTATGGAAAAGAAATATTTTTTAAAATGAATTATGGATATCCTAAAATCGAATTATGGATATCCTTAAATCAGATCATTATGGATATCAAAAAAAAAAGAATCATGGATATCCAAAAATCGAATTATGGATATCCTAAATTCAAGCTTATTTTTGGATATCCTAAAACACATTTAAGGATATCCTTAAATGAGCTATCCATAATTCATCGTGATTTTTGGATATCCAAAAATGTATTTCAGGATATCCATAATTCAATTATGGATATCCATAATTCATTTAAGGATATCCATAATTCATTTATGGATATCCATAATTCATTTATGGGTATCCATAATTCATTTTAGGATATCCAAAAATATTGATGGATATCTTTAATTATTTTAGGATATCCATAAATGAATTAAGGATATCCATAAATGAATTATGGATATCCATAAATGAATTACGGATATCCTTAAATAAATAAATTACCTGTATAATAGAAAAATGACGGACATTTTTGTCAAGGTGGCTATATATTCCAGAAACGTTCTTGTATTATTCATTCAAGCATTGGATACAGATTATGTTATGCCCAAACACTCAGCTCTAGAGGGCTCAGCCACATGCTTATTAGCATTGTTCAAGTTGCATCCTGGTTTGATTCCGTTTTCATACGTGTGGCATGCTGTGTAAACTTTAGGAAAACCGTAACATTACGTGTTCGTATCTGAACGTATTAAATTGTATCGAAAAGTGTGTATAAACGACAAAGACCGCAACCGAACGAAACAGCACGTATGTAACAGTATCGATCCGCAACAAATGCTTGATCGCGGAATGATACGTTTAGATGCGATTAGATACGGACAGATTCGAAAAAAGGCCTTCAGTTACGTACCATTGCCTACCATTACCGATCGTCCATCCGCGCATGCACTTTTGACAGTTATGAAAATTTGCCCGCGGATCTACCGCGCCCTGAGGATACGATACGTACAGTTACGGACATTACGGATGAGATACGAATCGTTACGGATAGGACGGACAGATACGGAACACCTATCCGCAGCGTCCGCAGCGTACGTAAGCCCTAGTGTGACCTAGGCATACGCGCTATAGGCGCGAAGCAAACGTTCAACGCGCGACACGCTACTGAAGCAATATCTCTCAAAATCGGAACGCGCATGTAGCGTACACTGGCTTGCTTTAAACGTGCGCCAAACGCGTTCAAATCGATCATTGCCTACTGAGACCTTTTTCAACGCGAATGTAACGCGCGTGGAACATATTCGAAACGTATAAGGCACACGCCCTTCTAGAAAATTTTTAAGCATGTTTAAAAGTGTTTTTTTTTTTTTAGCCCAAACGCGCCCGGAGCGTGCACCGACCTACATATTTACCGACGTAAATCAACGTACACCAAGCGTATAAAACATGCGCGTTTCTAACGTGTCTCGGACGTGCCCCTGACGTGTGTTGAATTCTACATTTTTGTCAACACGCGTTTGGCTTATACGCTAATGTTTGACTGCTGTTTTAACCATGATTACTTGCATTGGCCGGTCAATGATTAGTTCTTTTTGTGATAGCAACTCGCCTATAAACCTTACAAAGCGGACGGGTTCATGACTGTGTTCATATTATCTTAAATGGTTTATATGTTGTCAGCAGTATTTGTTGTTAATTCTATATACATGCTTGTATCTAGAGAATTATTGCCGACCACTCAAATAATACAGTCTAAGGGTTTGACGCCCTCTCCGTTAAATCTTGACTGCATCAAACTCGAAAGGATAATCATACAAAGGCTTGCTAGTCGGAAATTATACATGATCCGGAAACAAAGCAAAACATTCAGCCCAGAAATCTGTCAGAAGTCTTATTTTGTCAGGTTTGTAAAATCGACATGAAGACCAAGGGAGGCTTAGAATGGCAAGAAGAGAACTGTTACCCATCAGAACCAGTATTTGTAGCCAAACCAGACGGAACAGAAGAAGATGACGGTACGCTAAATGAACCACATGATGTAACGTGTGGGTCTGAACTAATGAAATATGGTGGCAGCGCGTATATAAAAAGGTACAAGTAGGCAACGATCAGGAAAAGGCGCATTCAGAAAGATAATCCCTCTCCAAAAACCGAGGTGTGAAAAAAACTAAATTAAAAATCAGGCACTTATACCATGAAATTAAACATAGATCGTAAGCCGAATGAGCAGATATTTTCCCCATAGGTGGCCACTCAGTTACCTAAACTCAACTAAAAATATGAAAACATACATAAGGCGCCAACAGCACAAAAGTTTTAACACCAAGACATAAAACAATAAGACCCACCAAAGAAGTATCGCCTTGGAACGATCAGTAACATAAAATTACTGGCGGGCTTAAATCGAATTTACATGTATCTAACCTCACCCTCAGCTTCTGCAGTGGTTCACCACATTTAGCTAGTTGTTCGGTCCCCGTGGTGAATCTCTAACCTGTCAATGAATCATCAAGGACAAACAAATAAATCATGGTAACCACCATGATGAATCCTCTTTCAAGTAACATGGTAAACAACAACAGTGAGTCATCGATCGATGCAGATATTTATGGTTATTTTTTTAGCTTGTCCGCGAATGAAGGCGGCTTCAAAAATTCTATATAATGCACAAGATTTGGAAATTGATTATTTAACTTTAGATACCTATGGGTATGTTTAATATATGTACCATCGATAATCATTTTTCCAGCTTCACAAGCTTAGGCTTACGTAGTCGGTACGCACGGTTCTTCTTTGTCCACTCAAACGAATACAAACAGTATTTCATTCGTAAATGGAACGGCACTCTACACTGAAAAAAATTAACTTACGTGTTATTGATTTGTCTTCAGGTGTACTACTGGTAGCTGTCAACAGAACTGACTTTGACGAGGGAAATAATGCATTTTTGCTGGTTCTAGATGCAACGACGATGCAAGAAATCGCTCGGGTAGACTTTAACATCCCACGGTTTCCGAAGGATTTTCATGGTTATTTTCATTCAACTCAGTGAGTGACAGAAACAATTAACTTGCTGGCCAAGTTTATAATTTCCACCAATTTAGTAACGGTTCAATGTCAAAGGTCATACCTGCTTGATAGTCTCGATGTTTGTGACTTAAAGCTATTCATTGTGGTTGACTGGGACCGGAGATTCATCTTCTGCTGCCTGGGCCAGAGAGTTATTTTTTGCTTTAGGTTTCTAATTATGGCGTTCTTTGGCTGTCCGGATATCTCCAGTTGCAATATCTGTCTAGTCCTAGTCTTTGACTTACCATGGTAATGCTATTACATTTGATTTGTTTGACCGTGATGGTTCATTGGCTAGTTAGTAATTCTCATTTATAAGCTAAGAGAGAATTTGAGGACCCAGTAATATAAATGTTTGATCCTTTGGAAGCAATGAAAACGTTCAAAGGGAGGTAGTATGGCAATATTGCGCATTTTCGGGTATTGAACCTTCATCAGTGACCCTTTATAAACCGGCGACGATAGACAAAAAAAATATACTGCAATTTCAAAAAGGGGGTGTTACAGATGTGCCCACGCAAGGATACACATAAGTAGGTCATCATATATTAGATCAGCTGGCTAACCTGCACTCCGATACACTTCGTGACCTCGCTCCTCTCCCGTGACAGCTTAGCATAGGTTGCCTTTAAACTATGGTCGAACAGATTATGGATTTCGTAAGAAGCTTATAGCTGCTTTATTTGGTGATAATTGTTAGAATTTTTGTTATGTTTTGTTAGAAAATGCATAAATCGTTTAGTAAACATCTGGTTAGCCTGCAGAATTTCAATAAATTTGCAAAAAGCAATCGATTTTCTACTTTTTGTCTAATATTTTACAGTAGTCTCCCCTTATCTATTTATATAGACGTATGTGATACATGTATTTTCAACAGAAAACACGAAGTATTTTATGAATCTGCGTCATTATACATCTGGAATATATATAAATTAAGTCCTATCAGTCAGAAAAGATATAAAATAACATAATTTTCAATTCCTTTGGAGTCTTCGATGATTTTTCATTTTCGACTAAGGGTTCAATAGAAGTCATTTCCGTCGGTATGGAGAGGTCTAACGGAATACCGGACCGGTGGAAATATTCCGTCTAATCATATATGAGCTATGAAAATATATATATTGAATTAAATAATTAATTATAGGACTCAGGAGGCAACCCTGGATCACTCTCACAATGACATGATACCTGCCCTCATCATTGTGCGCCCTAAATCTTCAGTTTTATAATATTCTAAGATTTGTCATGTCAATTGGCTCGAGAACATCTCATGCATTATACCGTAAAAACAGTTTACAGAAGTATTATATTGCTTTCCTGATTAAATAATTATAAAATCTCTCAATTTTTTCTCTAAAATTTACAAAAATTACCAAATTCAACTTCAAAGATAAATATGTTCCAGCCTTTGTCAAGATATTATATTTGCATATAAATATGTCATATACGAGGGGGATTCAAAAAGTTCGAGGAAAAGTGCTGCAAAATTTGTAATTGTCATGGGAAATTCGCGTTCTCTGTGCATATTGTAAATTTACGTATATTTAACATGTGCACAAAATTTGAATAAAATCGGATGAAAATTAGGCATTAAATCACGTGCGTTTCTAAGGTAACAACAGTAAAACCGACCCACCGTCATAATAACGTCATGCTCTACGCATTCATGCCGCTGTTGGCTAGCTCTTAAGTATTTTGGAATCTACCTAGCAAACGGGCGTCTAAGTGTCAGTTCTGTGTGTATAATTCGATGAATTGTGCCGAAACTACAATTCGATTTGTTGTGCATTGTAGGAATTCTTCTCTTTTCTATCACGCCGAGCAGTTTCGATAGTATGACGTTATTTGACGTTACGCTGCGCAAGTCGACATGGACGCTTTTCTGGCCGTGTAGAAATCATGCATACTACTTGTTGATTGCCGTTTTCTTAATTTCCTTGTTGCCATATGCGCTTTCTGATCTTAGCAGTGTTTCTTTCTTTTATAGTCCGTTCCAAACACACAATTTATCGAATCTCATTGTTCCCTTCGCATTTTAGGCATATCCACTAAACAATATGGCCGCTGTACGCCCAAATGACGTCACACACTTATATGACGCCATGTGCTCTACGCAAACATATTGAACTTTGGTCATACAAAGTTTGGTGAAAAAAGCACGGTAAACTATCAAATGCAACGTCATCATTTAACATTGACTTTTTGCAAAAATGAACAAAAGTGGGCCGGAAATCGTGATTTACGGTTTCCATAGCAACCACTGTTAACATTGTATTCATGCCAGGTCAGCAAAATTTGGCGTATATGTACAAATAGTCTTTGTCTATATAACTGTAATAGTTTAATTCAGCTGATTTACAAAATAAGAATATGGTGGCACTTTTCCGCGAACTTTTTGAACGCCCTTCGTATGATTTGATTTGAGCAAAATTTCATGATAATTTAAAACCGGTAACATTGTCATTTTTCACATTATATACATGTAGGGCACTTTTCATAATTTTAACAAAATGTTGAAATTGCTCCTAAACATCACAAAAAGGTTTTGATCATTATGCACATTTTTGACACACGTTGTGCTAAAACAATCCTGAATGGCATACATTTAGTAACGTTCATGTAACTGAGTGGCCATCTGTTGGGAAATAGCCGTTCTCTTGGGAAACTGTACATTCTCTTTGTACACGTAACTTTTTGTTATTTCGCTTGTTTTCCCAATAGGAGTTTAAGTTGAACCTTGGTTCTAATTGCAGCAGCTCCTGGCCATTGCTTACTTTTGCCAAAAAGATGTTATTCGTGATGGTCTTCTACCATCTGTTTTTTCACACTTTACTGTTTTCGTTAGGTTTAGAACGATATAAAGTAATTCTAAAATAGCAATGAGACCAAATGGCTTAAAGTTTGCCTTCAGTTGAATCAATTCTAAAAGCTCTAAATTATTCTAATGAGGAAATAATAGAAGATGTTTAACTTTGTTTAACTGTTAATCAGATGTATATAGGAGTAAGACAGGGAGATCCATGTTCACTTGTCTAGTGATAAACTGAATCTGATATTAATATTTCTTACTCTTGAAATGATAGTATTTTATTGTAAAATGACACAAGTGGAAATATAAACAAATGTTCACTGTATATTACTTTAACATACCAATTCCAGGTTTTTAGTTTGAGTCCCTCTCATATACCTTACTATACTCAAATCTTAAAACTTTGATTTTCAACATACACTCTGATTTCGTCTTTACATAAGACTAAAACAGACCATAAATTCTGTAAAGTCATATGCCATGAGAAACTTTAAGCCTTCAGTCAAATGCAACATCATTGCATTTCATATGTTACTCACATAAATGCTTGCAAAATAAACATCAAACAAAAATCTCCTATAAACTGTATGCATTTAGGCTAATAATGAAGTATGCTACATCGTTAAGGCAAATCCACTTCCTACATTCACATTCCTATGAACCTTATTCAGCCTTTTAAACGTATATTGTACGTTACATACATTACATCCTTCAAAACTGAATACTAAAGTTAATATTTTCTCAGTAAAATAAATTTAGTAAAATACGTTCTGTCATATCGTGACAAACATTTTGTAGATAATGATGTTCCTTTCATACAAATACAAACATTGATCGTTCATATTATGTGTTCTTATCGGTTACACAATCCTGCTAAGTACTAAGATAGGGTTCGCATCAAAATAAAATATGATAAATAAATGTCAGAAAAACAGATTAAGTAATGAGCTTATAATCTTTTCTTAAGATTAATATCTTGTTACATATATTGTGATGTTCAATGAAATGTAATTTCTTAATTTGTGTGCGTGTGTGTGTGTTTTCTTTTTGTAGTATGCTAATTAAATAAGGATAAGATGAATGCAATCGGAACAACTCCGTGGTTTAGCATGTGTATTAACTAGTTACATATAACATAAAATAAGAAGAAAATGTTCAACTCTTAAAGATCGTATGATATGAATTTTTTACAGTACATGTTTGCGCTAAATGTAACATATGTAACAGATTGAAAAGATTACTCAGACAACTTCTGAATTCAGGAAAATCAATTATTTTGCATTTTAAACCCCGCAGTCATACAAATAAGATGTTTAAAACACAAAAGTTTATTGAAATCTATACATTCTTTTAAGTCTGTCCAAACAGTAACTAATGTAACAGAGCATAAGGTCTGTAGGTTGGGTTTCATTAAAAGCATGCTATAGTAACATGAATTGCTTATAATAAGCCTGCAAGAAAAATTCTACAGTCATAAATCATTTATTAAGGTACTTTCTTATTATAAGTGAACAACTTCACATTTTGATGAATAAGGGGTTCATGTGTAATTAGTGTAACAAAGCACCATGTTACCGGTCCACGATTTCCTTACATATGTTGGCAGTTTTTATATTAAAATGGTGTCTTGACAAAGACTGGAACACAGAAAATTTTTAATTCAAATTCTACCTCTTTTAAAATAAGCAGGTGAAAATTGGGGTTACTTGTACATACAAATGACAGCCCCACCACTATCTTGATACTTACAAAGTCATTTATAGTATCAGCAAACTTACCAATGGCTACTATAATTCTGGAAGGATTTCAACATTTGCTTCATCAATCGTTGATCACTATAGAAATGTTTAAAGTGGGGGTACCCTCAGCCATGGCAGTGACGTCATATATTACGTCATAATTTGCCAATGAATTTCATTTAAAAGGGAATACATCATTATTATAGCAGTCATAACTAAGACAATTAATGCACATGATTTCATAAAATTCCATGCGTGGGTAAACTCCCATGTTAATTTCCCATACCCTGTAACAGGTCCTTTACACAAGGTAAGTCTAAATCAAAGACACATGCATTAACGGGGTCAAATAATTAGAACAGTGTTTAGACGTAAAATTTTAATACTCTGAATATTCTAACTGATCTCAAAGGACCGAAAGAAATAATATAATCTGCACTATGAATGATGTACGGGGAGACTTTTTACGGCCGCTACACGGAACAACGCCAGCTGCAGTAATAGCAAATGAAAGGGAATTTTGCAGACATATCCTATCTTAAAGAACAATTCAAGCTGACTCGAATAAGAGATGTTTGCACCCTGAGCGTTTGGGCGTTATTCTGTAACAGCCTGTTACATACGTTACCTTCACAAAATTAAGAAATTATGATATTGTGTTTCCAGCTTCAGAAAAATGACAATATTTTATCATTTTACTCAACTTTTACATAATGTCTGCTTGCTGTATGTCTATACTACATATTAAAACCGAATGAACAAAAATTTGACCCACAATATATGTAACGTACGTAACATAAATTAAAAACCCCGTTGAAAATAACAGTTTTGAGTGATATCATTTATTTTTACAGTTGCACTATGCATTTTCCCAAAGATTTGAAATTTATTTCCATCAGCTTATTCAACTGACAGATAGAAAACTCAAGGTTTATTTTCCTATCTTGTATACATTGCCTCAAATGAAGTATTTAGTAGCCCTACCCCCAATTTCAAATGCGAAATGTTCTATTGCAATGAACGTGAAGTATGTAAAATACTTGAAACTGGTGGGTAATCTCACAGTTTCATACCTTCTTGCTTATTTTATCATGAGCCATGGCTCTAAGGGTCTGTAACCAAGTATCTATGATCAAAGATTTGAATCCAAAATGCAACAATATATAACAAACATGTAATGAATAACGAAGGACATTGTACATAGCAGGAATGCCAGTACATGCCGGTCTAATGCTCTATACCATAAGAAATTTTGCAAACATATATCTTAAAGGACAATTCAAGTTTCCTCCAATAAGAGATGTTTGTTCTATTTACGTTGGGGTGTTTGTCTGTTACAATTTGTTACATATGTTACCATAAAATGTTTTTAAAAGAAATATAGATTGAGCGTCAAAAAATAACATTTTTATTATTCTAATCACCCTTCTCATATAGTCTGCATGAAATATGCCCATTCTACACACCTTTTTGAAAATAATCTGACACCTTCAGTGTTATGTCTGTAACGTATATTAAAATTACCCTTTCAAAATTAGCATTGTGAGTCACATCTTTGGTTTTTCAGTTTTACATTCCAATTTTTTTCCGAATGTATGTGATTTTTCCATTTTCATGTTCAATTGACAGATGGAAAATTCCTATATTGTATGTATTATACTAAACGGGTTATTTAGCAACCCTACCCCCAGTTTCATAAGCCAAATATTGTATTACTAATTACGCAAAATGTGCAAATACTCATTTCTAATGGTTATATCTAATGTCGACATTTATTTGCTTATATTCCATGCTTATTGAGAACCATTGTTCTGAGTGGGTAATACAAAGTATCTAGGCTAGGACATCTTAATGAGGAATGTAACGTATGTAACATATATGTATGAAGAAAGAATGGCATGGTCTACAGTAGATATATATGATGCTATTTCAAAAATAGTGTCAACACTTCATGTTTCCTCTGTGAATAATTTAGTTTTTGGTGTAAAACAAAATAAAACTAGCAATCTTATTCATTTCTGATAATCATGTCTTTGGACCCGATAAATGCTATTAAATGCTATTAATAAGGACAACATCATTACGAAACCTTGCCCATGCAATAAACAGAGATTTTTAAATTTGTAAAAATGAGAATTTTCAGTAGAATTAATTTGTTTGATATTTTTCTTATTTTTGCTCAAAACTATAGATTGTGAGTACACGTTAGAACCGCCTCGGCAGTTCTAAGTGATTTTCAAATTCGGAGGCAAACCGACAAGGTGTAAGAAAAGGTGTAAGATCGGGGATACACGTTAGCGCCGAGGCGGTTCTAACGAGTACACACAATCCATGCTTTGGAGCAAAAATAAGCAAAAAGGTATACCCATGCAAACGCCAGTTATAAAACTGGGGTTCAAGGGGGTATACTTTACATGAACATGTTTTCCTGATGTTTTCAGGGGGAGGGGTGATGGGTAAAAATCGTATTTTTCCAAAAGTCTATTTTAGATATAAAATTATTGACCATCAGGAAAACGTGTACCCCCTTTAACCCCAATTTTATACAGCGAAAATGGGGTATGTAGGGGTATACCTATTTTTCTTATTTTTGCTCCAAAACATAGATTGTGGGTACTGATTAGAACCGCCTCGGCGAGGTGGTTCTAACATGTATCTACAATCAAAACTGTTTTGAGCAAACATATTAAAAATATATTATTTCCTATGAAATTTTCGATTTTCACGACTGAAAAAATATCTGTGTATTGTATGGGCGAGGTTTCGTAATGTTACATCGATCGTTACATGTAAATGAACCAGTATAAAGACGGGGGGAATGGCAGAATCGATCGAATAGGGTAGGTAGCAGTGACAACTTCAATTAGGGGAGTTCCATTGTTTCTGCAAGTATATGAGAAGCGACCACAGAAAATGCGAAAAAGATAGGAATTTTAGCACAGTGATGAAGTGGTCATCTGTTTTTCACACCTTTAACAAACCAACATAATTTCATGTACTCACTGTATCTGTGAAAATCCTTGTTTCAATCTAAAATGGTTTTATGATAGATTTCCTTTTCAATTATTCATACAACATTCATTCATGTAATAATCAAACTGGACAAACTGGATTAAAGAACCTTCTAAACTGTGAATAGTGCTATTAGGCACAAGACTTTCAAGTGTGTTCCAATTATTCAATGAAAATGTTTTTTGAATGAATAAATAAATAAATAAATAAATTTGCAATATTCTTTATTTCTGAATTAGACCCAAAGGGATAGATCATCTAAATTATCAAAATGATGATGACAATAATCATAGATAAAATACTATCTCTGTTATACAATACATATTTCACAGGTATTGACTTTAGGTTCCCTTTCATGGCCCCTACCTGTAAAGCCACAGTTGCATTACCTGTGATTTCTTATCAGTAGTCAGCTGAAGGTCATTAGGGTGCTATGTCTTTTAAACATCTAAAGCAAAATGTTGGTTGTTAGATTACCAGTATGTCCTGTGAACAAAATTTGAGGTTTGATCCCTATCAAAATTTAAGAAGTAGCTAAAACAACAACACAATATGGGAAGAGGAAAATTGTTCGAAGAGAATGACCTTTGTTGGTATTCCGTTGTGAGCTCATTATAGAACGTTTCTAAAACCAATTTGACGAACTGTCAAAATTGTCGAGTCGCGCCATGAAAGCATTTCCCATCGCCTCCAATGTTAATATTCGATGAAGGAAATATAACGAATTTCTTGTTTTGTTTTTGTACCTAACCTTCAAGCGTGTTCTTCAGGATTTCAAGCGGCTTGTACTTTTGTATCTGTCTATTTCGATTCTTAGAGGCCAGCCTCCGTTTGTTCGTAGTTTGGTACGCCAGATTTTTTTGGGAAACTGTGACAACTGATACACAAACAATAAATTTCAAATCTCTTTTGAGATTTTCAAATCTTTATTATGAGGAATGAGAAAAGATTTTGATATCTAATTTGTGGAATTATTCTCCCAAAAGGCTTTTAAGTCCTGCAAGGAACATCATTAATACTGTAATATGATTTTACACATTACGAAAACTTGTCCATGCGGTATATAGGGATATTTTAAGCAGAAAAAAGGAAAATTACATCGGAAAACGTTTTTAAAATATATTTAAACATTGATTGTGGGTACTAGACACGTTAGAACCTCCTCGCCTCGAGTACCCGTAATCTATGTTTTAGAGTTAGAATATGTAGTCGGCATTAATTTAACGAGTTGAGGTCTTAACCATGACGTTAAGCTAACAAAGCCCCTGGTGATTATTTCGTATTTTGAATCTGTATATTACTTAAACTACATGTAGTAAAGGATGTCATGCATATTTTTATTCTAACTCTTTGACCGTGCCGGATATCCTCTCATGATAATTGTTGGTAAATATTAGTGAATGGGTTTCTTCTCCCTTTAGACAACTCGTTAGATAGAAAAGTGTTGATTGATTGATTGATTGATTGATTGATTGATTGATTGATTGATTGATTGATTGATTGATTGATTGATTGGGGTTTAACGTACCACCAACAGCAAGGTCATATGGAGACGGGACCTCGGTTTATAGTCCCATCCGACGGACTGGAGAAACCCAGGAGCAAACCTGCGACCCCTGATTTACAAGGCGAGTGACATAACCACTGCACCACGGAGGTGTGTGGACATGTTTTTGACGCGGTCAGTTTGGCATAATTTAATATGTCTGTTACAAGCAGTCTCATCAAAAATACATATCTGCCAGCAAAAGTTAATCGGCATAGATAGCAAAGAAACTGTCCTGTACTTTCGCAAATGATTTGTTTATTTATAATTTTACCGACGTCTATTATAAAGTGAGCCTACGCATGAGAAAACCAACACATCGCATATGCGAAAACAAAGGCGCAGATCAGCTTCGCGGTTTCGCTACACACAAAGTACAATTCCTCTTCTTCTTAAATCCAAAATTTCAAGAATCTAGCCTGCTTTTGTGACTGTACAGGCTGGTTTGTGTCGGAACTGGTCAGAACTCCAATTGTTGGTTTTCTCACGCACAGGCTCAAGTAATAATATAGAAAACACACTTTGACCGTTCCGGTTTACCTCGCGTGATCATCAGGGAAAAAATTCCGTGTCATAAATGCCTCCTTAATTCCCACTTTTATATAGCAAAACTGGGGTTTGCAGGGTTATACCTATTTTTCTTATTTTTGCTCCAAAACATAGATTGTGGGTACTTTTTAGAACCACCACGGCGAGGCGGTTCTCAAGAGTACCAACAATCTATGTTTATTTTGAGCAAAAATAAGAAAAATATCAAAAATTTTCTACCGAAAGTTTTCGTTTTTTACAACTTAAAAATCTCTGTATATTGCATGGACAAGTTTTCGTAATGATAAAGTGTTCTAGGAAAGATGTTTAAATATAAGTATTAACAACGTTTTATGTATTTGGCACCTTTCAGATTATACTTTGTATCGACTTCCCTCGGTTGGAAGTTGCAAAATTACAGTAACTCCATTTGGCTCCATGTTGCCAAATCTACAGGGTCATTGAAGAGGCTTTAATAGCCGAAACAGCGGTATGGCCTACCCCTTTTCCCATAATATTTTCACTGCTCTTTAAGGGTCTGTTTTAATTTTATTGCTATTACTGCAATTGGGTTGTGCCGTGTGGCGGCTCTTAAAAGTCTCACCGTACACCATCCCTACTGCCATCCTTTGAGATCAGCGAGGGTATTCTGAGAAATCAGAAAATTATTATCGGCAGTCAAGGACCAAAAGTGTTTCCACAACGTCGGGAACTCCATAGACTTGCATGTATTTTCATGTTTGGAAGAAAAATTATCCTGCGTCTTCTGGTCATCATATTTGCATGATTTTGGTGTCATTTGAAGGTTAGATACTTAAAGCAATATACAAAGGTGATTTTGTGAAGTTTCAACGTTGCATTTTCTATATACAACAGTTTGAAATTTTAGGAAATTTTGAAAAAGTCACTTTCCCATTGACGTCAATGGTGAATTTGCCCAAAAAATGGTCAAAATAAATATCACATGTTGTTTAAAAATTGGTAGCCTTAAAGCGCATGCATGACATTGATTGAAAAAATACCTTGTTTATTGTATTATTCGTTCACCTTTCAAATCATGAAAATATGTTAACCAAGAGAGACAGGATAACTTTTCTTGTAACATGAAAATACATGTAAGTCTACTTGGAGTTCTGACGTTGTGGAAATACTTTTGGTCCTTGACAGTACGAGATACAGTCGGAAAGTTCACGGAATGTACTTGGTGTGTTATTTAATGATTGTAATTCAGATTTTAGCTTTCACTGGATGACGAAAAACATTAGGCTGTTTTAATGTCGTGAAGCCCGAAGAGCTTCTCGGAGAAACTTGAATTTACGTTTAATATTATCATTAACGTCATTGCGATACGCGACCGACGTCACGCCAACAAGAGTAAACAAACAAAGTCACTGGTTGATTTTGACGTCGCCCTACCCATAGGTGTGGCCTCTAAGATCACGTGACTTAATGTTTTTCATTGGGAAATGAAGAACATCAAGAAAGATACTTTCATCTAGGGCGATTGCATTCAATATGTAAATATTGTTTTTAAAGAAGAAAGTCAAACCTTTGCACACAAGTTAGACTACCTTTTTATAGCGACGCTCCTGCGTCGCTCTTATGGTAGAACGTGGTAAAATGTTCTGTCCTATTCTGCTCTTCTGTACATTGATAGAAAAAAATATTTCGTCAACAAAAGTCAAAAAGTCAAGTCAAAATTTTATTCAAGACCCCCTAACCGAGGGTATATGAATTTAACAAACATGTAAACAACAAATACATAACAAGTGATGGACATCAAAGTAGCATGAGTACATACAATACATAAACTTGCATAATTTGAAATGTTGCAATTATTCTAATTGATGTTAAATTGATGTATAAGGGAAGGTACAATGAGTACAAATTTATTTGAAAAGATTCAAAATTATTTTGCAAAATTTAGCTAAACGAAGAATAGTGTTGTAATCAGAAGTATTAAAAAGATCATGGTATTTTTGAGTGTTATGTTTTTTTATAGTATTCTACAGGAATAAATTTTTTTCTGTAAGATTTTAGAAAATCACATTCAAACAAATAATGGTATTCATCCCCTAGATTTGCACTATTACATAAATTGCAGATTCTATCATCCCTTGCAATACCTATAAATCTACCTTTTTCAATTGGTAACGTGTGATTCACACATCTAAATTTACTTAAAGGTACTCTTAAATCCGAAGGAAGTATAGATAGATAATTTTCAAAACAATGGTTTCTCTTGAAAGTTCTGTAATTAAGACATTTTGACATTTCAAAAACTGAGTTATACCAATTTTGCTTAAACTGATCTATTAATCGACATTTAACCATTCTTGCCAGACAGCAATTATCAGGAACGTTTTGATGAATCCAATATTCAGAGAAACCACAGTTATTTAATGTACTTTCTACACAATTTAGCCACTTGGAAAAATAAAAGTTCCTAGTATGCATCTTGTACATTAAATTATACAGTATACAAGATATTTTATCTTGTTTACCACAAACCAATCTTTTCCAAAAACCAACCATACGTGACTTAATTAAAATATCAGCCGGATAACGGCCTAATTCACCATAAAGAATAGCATTTGGTGTACACTTCTTAAAACACATAATTATCTTATAAAATTGTAAAAATAATGATTCAATTATATCAGATTTCTCATAGCCATAAATTTCAGCCCCATACAGTAAAATTGGTACTACCATGCAGTCAAACATTTGCAGTTGCATATCAACAGGTAGATTTAATTTTCTAGTTTTTCTCAATACACTAAACATTGCTTTCCTACCTTGTTCTAAAAGATGTTTTTTATGCTTGATAAAAGAAGCATTGTGAGTGAAGGTAAAACCCAAATACACAAAATCATCTACAACAGCTAAATTTTCACCATTATAAGTAAAAACAGGCTTTTCCTTAATTTTTCTTTTAGAAAATATTACTACCTTAGTTTTTGCTGGATTCACTTGAAGTTGCCATGTTTGACAATACAAATACATAGAGTTTAGTGCAGCCTGTAATTGTTCTTGAGACTCAGCCAAAATGACTGTATCATCAGCATATAACAAGAGATAAAGCTTAAAGTAAACTTCTATATCGTCATTGTCACAGAGCAAATGTATGGCATCAGTAATATCATTCAAACCATCAAACCCATGAGAAATAAATTCCACTAGATCATTCAGAAACAGTGAAAAAAGAATTGGAGATAAATTTTCACCCTGACGAACACCTATATTGCTATAAAAGTAATTTGATAACTGCTGATTTTGTCGAACACAAGACTTTGCACTATCATACATACTGTAAATAATCTTCAACATCTTTCCATTTATATTCTGTTGCAAAAGTTTTTGCCACAGTGCTAAACGGTTGACTGAGTCAAATGCCTTTCTATAATCAATAAATGCACAAAATAAGTGCTTATTGCGATGCAAATATAAATCAACTAAACATTTAAGGTTAAAAATATGGTCCATGGTACTGTAACCTTTCCTAAAACCTGCCTGTTCTTCACATAAAACATTCATACTTTCCAAAAAGGTATTAAGTCTGTTGTTCAGTACTGAAGTTAATAGTTTTCCAAAAAAGCTCAAAATAGTTATACCTCTATAGTTATCAGGGTTACTGACATCTCCTTTGTTTTTATAAATGGGACAAATTATACCTTCAGTCCAACTACTGGGTACAATTCCTGATTCAAAAACAATATTGAACAATTTACAAAATACTTGTAACATTTTCCCTGATGCACATGTCAGAAATTCATTCAAAATCAGGTCATTGCCACAGCTTTTATTATTTTTCAGTGCTTTAATAGCCTTTAATATGTCAGCCTCAGAAAAAGGTCTGTTTAGTTCACTGTTTTCATTGCTGTTGATATTGTGAATATCAAAATTGAAAGCATCATTATCATTATTTTCATTATTGAGATTTTTGAAATGATCATAAAAGGTTTCTTCCAATGCAACTTTATTTACAACAGATTTTTGTTTGTCTGCAGATTTATTTATTAAAGACCAGTATGATTTAGGATCTTTTGTTTTCATGCCTCTCAATTTTGAGATGAAATCATTTCTGTAGGCATTATATTGTTTATTTATCTCTTTTTTATAAGCTTTACTACAACGCACAAGATTAGTTCTATTCTCAGCTGATTTGATCCGCCAGTGTAAATTTCGAGCCGGAACCGGAATTGTTATTTTCGACGTCATCGTGACGTTGCAACATGCGCTGCTGCATTAAACTAATTGATCAATTAACTTTCCATATAGTTTTTCGTCGCCGTCACGTTTCAACACGCGTTGCATTGTACTAACTGATAAACTAACTTTCCATAATTGTAATGGTCGGCTATGGTCACCAGGGTGAGGAACCTGTCATATATGTAGCTTATATTGGGAAATGAAGAACATAAAGAAAGATACTTTCATCTAGGGTGATTGCATTAAAAATGTAAATATTGTTTTTAAAGAAGAAAGTCAAACCTTTGCACACTAGTTAGACTTGTACAAATCTATTACCTTTTTATAGCGACGCTCCTGCGTTGCTCTTATGGTAGAACGTGGTGGAATGGTCTGTCTTATTCTGCACTTCTGTACGTTGATAGAAAAAAAGTCTTTCGTCAACTGGAATCGGCATTGTTATTTTTGACGTCATCGTGACGTTGCAACACGCGCTGCTGCATTATACTAATTGATCAATTAACTTTCCGTCACGTTTCAACACGCGCTGCATTGTACTAACTGATAAACTATCCATAATGGTAATGGTCGGCTAGGGTCACCAGGGTGAGGAAGCTGTCATATAATAATTATATTATACATATATGATACATATTATGTAGCTTATTTTAAAATTATTCGCGCAATGAGAGTAGAGTGTCGCGACAAAGGTAGTGCCTTATTTCATATTAATTTTCTTCTTTTTTCCATTTTTTGTGTCTTATTAGCTCACCTTAGCCGAAGGCTCACGGGTGAGCTTATAGTATACTCATGCTCTGGCGTCCGTCCGTCGTCCACCATTTTCAAAGATCTTTTTCTCTGAAACCGCTTGGCCAATTAAAATTAATTTTATAAGAATCATCTTTAGGAAGGGGGAACCAATGTGTATATAAGAAATCTAGGTCACATGACCAAGATGGCCGCCATGCCCATATATGGTAAAAACCCTTCAAATATCTTCTTCTCCAGAACTGGTGGACCGATTTCAACGAAACTTAGCATGAAGCATTGATGGCTCAAGCACTACAATAAATATATAAATCATGACCCTGTGATGACCTTGACCTATTTTACGGCAAGGTCAACATAGGTCACCAATGCATTTGAATGGGGAAAACTTTTAAAATGTCATTTAAAGTGAAAGTATTGTAGGAAATGGGCAGTAGGACTAAATATTAATGATTTTGAAAAACAATTGGACCCCAGGGGCTCATATGCCCCCACCCCGGGGCATTATACATGTATATTACCACAATAATCAATTCAATTCAATTCTTTATTCAGATTGCCAAATACATTTTAGCGCATCTACAAAACATTCAATACAAATACACAAATACACTAACTTGACATATTTTATCGTGAGTACTGGATGACCGCAAAGCAAATGTTGAGGAATGCTGATGCAGTGCCCAGAGCAGTTATACTAATATGGCATCCCTGATCTAGGCTGTGTCTGCCAGCAACCATAAAATTGCGATCAGATCGGACATCCAATACGCATGAAAAACAGATACATGTAGGATGATAAGCATATGAATGGTAATATAACAAGATTATGACATGACGTAGGTGGCATCTCCAAAGTAGTATATCAGTGTGTTTCAAAAGTTACACATAATATGAACTAAGCTATAGTGAACTGACATAGACTGAACTGAAAAACTGAAAATGTTACAGTTCCCTACGACATGACTATATGTATATATTTAAACATATATATTAGTAGTTACTACTTCATTGTAACAAAATCTATCAGAAAAACAGATGTTTCTATGTAGCGGCTATTATAAGAAAATAACAATAGCCAAACCATCTACTTATTTTGTGGACACTTTCTAATATGTAAAGCGTCACCAATAAAATTACAAAAATAATCAAACATCTTCTCCTCTGAAACCGCTTGGCCAATCAAAGCCAAATTTTATGTGAAGCATCTGTGGGATGGGGGAATCAATGTGTATATAAATATTCTAGGTCTCCATAATTTTCAAACATCTTCTCCTCTGAAAGCGCTTGGCCAATCAAAGCCAAATTAAATGTGAAGCATCAATAGAAAGGGGGGACCAATGTGTATATTGATAATCCAGGTAACATGACCAAGATGGCCGCCATGCCCATATATTGTAAAATCCCTGCAAAAATCTTCTTCTCCGGAACCGGTGGACAGATTTCAATGAAACTTGGCATGAAGTATTGATGGCTCAAGTACTACGATGTATATATAAATCATGAACCTGTGATGACCTTGACATATTTTACGGCAAGGTCAACATAGATCGCCAATGCATTTGAATGGAGAAAACTTTTCAAAAGTATTTAAAGTGAAAGTCTTGCAGGAAATGTGCAGTAGGACTGAATATTAATGATTCTGAAAAGAATTGGACACAAGGGGCTCATCTGCCTCCACCCCGGGGCATTATACATGTATATTACCATAATATTCAAACATCTTCTCCTCTTATCAAAGCCAAATTTTATGTGAAGCATCTGTGGAATGGGGGAGTCAATGTGTATATATATAATCTAGGTCACATGACCAAGATGGCCGCCACGCCCATATTCAGTAAAAAAAACCCTTCAAAAATCTTCTCCGGAACCGGTGGACCGATTTCAAAGAAACTTGGCATGATTATTCTGAAAAAAGAAAATAGCCCAAGGGCTTCATCTGCCCCTGCACTGGGGTTAAATACGGTAATATTCAATTATTTATTGGTATATGCAGCAGATCTCAGGTGAGCGTTTACAGGACCATTGGTCCTCTGGTTTATTTTCCTCTCATTAATATAAGAAAACCTTTGGTTGAAAGTAGTAATTCCGAAGCTATCAGAGAGGTATACTAAGATTTTAGAAAATTATTGTGATGGTAAAGAATAGAGACTGAATATCAGTCTACACATTAGTAGGAAAAACATTTTTCTACACAACAATATATAAATCTAAGGGCTTTTTCATTAAACCACCGACAATTTAGGGCTCAAAGTATGGCGACTAACAACGTACGGAACACTTTGACGTCAACAAAATTACCTGAGCTTGGCACCAAACGCAGATTTCAGACGAGGAAAAATCGCAAAGATGCATTGGGGCTAAAGCAGGGCTGTCGAACGCGTGTCGTTGTATCTCGTGCTCTATGAACGTGTTCGGTGTATCTCCGATCGATGAGCTGCTGGTGTTGTCTTGGTGAAAACTCCGATTTTCTATGACAAAGCCCGATCGTTTCTTCCCTAGCCCCCACCCCCACCCCCGTTGTTGCGATTCTTGTTAACATCCTCGGGTCCTTGGCATATCCCAGTGGAACACAAGACTCCTCACCATTTTCTATGCACTTTCCTTGGGTTTTATGAATTTCCAAGTGTCTGTAGGGGTCTTGCCTGCTCTTTTACCATACTTGATTACCGAACGTTCCCGCGACGTCGGCTTTTTTACGCTTGGAAATTCATCAATCTCTGTCTAAAACAATGCCAAGATTGTAATTTTTATGTTATCACTCTGATTCTTTGTAGTTAAATCAAACTACTGTTGATATGACATCATGCAAAATATCACGCTTTTGTGGCTCTGTTTATAATGGAATAGACATGGTAGAGGTTGCCTATGAATAACGTTTATTTAATGTTATGTGAACTTCGAATGTTCAAGGAATTTCAAAATGTTTTACTGGGTCCCAGTTTGCGAGTTGATGCGCCATTTCGCTGCTAAACACGTACTTTATGTACATCTGGCACTTTCTGTTTCTGGCTTTGTGACTTTCATTTAACTTTTTTGATGTTTTGATGTCTCATGCTCAGGCCATCACTTATCAGACACATGTGTGAACATGGCATAATTTCAAAAGGCTATTCCAAAATACAAAAGAACGAAACAGAATTGCGAAGGCAAAATTGACTTTTTAACAGTTTTGTAAGTGGTGCGATTTCTTTGGATATAAGTACATGTATACGCTGAAGTAGACGTTTGCTTTGCTTTGCAAAGTTTAATCATCAAATCCTGAAGTCGTGTCCCATCAAAGGCATATCGTACATAGACAGAATGACGTCAGCATCAATTCTATCCCTCTCTGATAGCAGCCTACTCGTTGTGTGTCCTATTCGAGCACGGCTTAGAAGTGATTTCTGTTGCGAGTCTTTGTCAAATGCAGCAAGAGCTGCATCGATATTATCAATATCGATCCCGAGCGTCTGGAAAATCTTTGTACAGGTATCGACTTTTTCTTTGATCAAATCTTCATATTTGACTGGCAGAATGTTATTATCATGTTCTATTGCGTCTCTTGCTATCAGCATATAATTAGCCCACATATACGTAAACATCGTTACGCTGTTGAAAACTTTGGCTATCGTGGCATCCTTTGATTCTGTAAGCGTGCGTATGAAATGGACCTCTGTCTTCTGTTTGAAGTATGGTTTAACCACGGTGAGCCATTCGCTGTCTAAACAAACTCGACCAAATCTTGTAAATGGAACTGAGCTAAGAAGGGCTAGAAAGGATGACACAGTCTCCTTGCAATTTCTGTACATGAATATTTGATTGATATCTGGGAAAAGCTTCGAGATGGGCCTCATCATGCTAATACACGTTCCTCTGGTCTTGATGCAGATTTTGGAAGCTCCTGGATAAGGTTTATACAATATTCTCACTACGGAAATAACAAGCTGATTCATTTCACTCTCGGATATTGTTTTCTCTTGCCACATGCAGTCAATATGAGCAGGCGCGTCTGGTTCAGAAATGACAAGCGTACCAGGTACTTTCTCCAAAATTTGACCCAGGAGAGTCGAGCCACACCTTCCAGTTTGTGACAGCCAAACTGTAGACATGGACGGGTTTCCAATCTTTTCCGCCAGCGTATGAAAACCGCTGATTGGCATTTTGATGACATTGACACTATGGTCGAACTGGGCAGCATTTACAAAGGAACTTACATCAGAACTATAAATATCAATACCTGGTGGTGTTTCGACAAAGGTGGCTTCATTCTTTGTGAGAGCGTATAGAGACACAGTCGGCTTCAAAACATAATCTTGGTCTACATATGATGAAAATATACAGAGAAAATCACGGACTGAACAGAGCTCTAGTTCCTGAACTTTCCGCTTCCATAGAATACGACCGAAAAGAGCTTTCGGTTTGTTTGTTGGATTTGTTAAAACTATCCGGATTATGCTGTTGATAATATTCAGGATATTGTAGCTCAGGGAAAATATGGCATAGATCACTGAGGACATAAACAATTGAATAACTGTGAGGAAGAAAGATTCACTTGTAGAGGACATTCTGTTTTGATTCTGAAAACAAAGAAAAAGGGAAACAAACTGTACCAGGTCATTATATTGTAAGAAATTGGCGTCCATGAAGTAATACAGTTAAATCTAAATTCCCAACCCGAAGCTACGAGCAGAAAAGAAAGAACAGCACAAGGCAACTTTATTTTGACAACACACATGAAGAGCAATATACATTATTGTGCCATCAGGAAAACATGTCCGTGTAATGTATACCCCTTTAACCCCAGTTTATATGCGAAACTGCAGTATGCAGGGGTATACCTATTTTTCTTATTTTTGCTCCAAAACATAGATTGTGGGTACTCGTTAGAATCGCCTCGCCGAGGCGGTTCTAACTTGTACCCACAATATATGTTTTGAGCAAAAATAAGAAAATTATCAAAAATTTTCCACTGAAAATTTTCATTTTTACAACTTAAAAAATCTCTGTATATTGTATAGGCATGTTTTTGTAATGTAGCTCTTTACCCATGAGGTAGTCATCCGGCTAGCATAAACCAAAAGCACGTTACGAAAACTTGCCCATGCAATAATTAGGGATTTTTTTAGCTTTAAAAATTGAAAATTTTCAGTGGAAAAAATTTGATATTTTTCTTATTTTTGCTCAAAACATAGATTGTGGGTACACGTTAGAACCGCCTCGCCGAGGCGGTTCTAACGAGTACCCACAATCTATATTTTGGAGCTACAATAAGAAAAATAGGTATACCCCTGCAAACCCCAGTTTTACTATATGAAAATGGGATTTAAGGGGGTATATATTGCACGGACTTGTTTTCCTGATGTTTTGAGCAAAAATATGACGAGCACAGTAGAAATACAGACAATAGTACAGTCGGTAAGTAGGGATTTTCATGAAAATCGTTCAAATTGTGATAAAAGTGTGAAATTTGGCACAAAGCTTCATTATATTATTATAAATCAAAACAGACCGGGACACAAGTGATATGAGCATTTTAGTGGCGGCCATCTTGGATTTCAAGATGGCCGTCATGAAAAATACAAATATGACAATAACCTATAATTCTTTTCGTGTTTTTGACTGGATTTCAATTCCGATTTATGTATTTTGGTTCAAGAAATGTATTAAATAAGATTATTTGACTCAATTGATGTAAGAACGCCATGTAACGCTCCACAGCTACCAAAACGGTACGTGCCACTGCAAGTCAAAATCAACAGAATGACATTTAGATTTCAGGGATTACTAAATATCAGCCTGGTTGCCTGTCAAGTTTCTGAATATAGTTTTCAGTCTGAATTAAGAATGTTAATGTCATAGACAAACCCATTTAAGCCAGTGAAGACTTTTACCAGACTGAGTGGATGCTTAGGGTGATCCATTTACTTGTACTGACATATTGTTGATATGGTAGTAATATTGAGAATGGGGACAGCGTCCCGACATGACCATAACTGTTGATTGGGACATTCAGCAACAAATAAAACTAACAAACAGACAAACAAGCATGATACCTATAAGCAGCATCAGTCTTATCTCATTTTCAGTAGTTGTATGAGTTGTAGCGGTGTGCTTACACTCAGAGCGATTTTGCAATAGCGCACATTGCATCTGTCACAGTGGTAGAGTTGCAAGAAAATCATCAACAATTTTATGTTTTTGTCAATTTGAAGGGTCTTGACTGTTTGTGTTAAGAAATAACAGTCCCCAATGTCAATACAGTGTAAAGTGATAGATCCTGGAGAAGGCTGTACTTCTGTAAAACTGGAACTTCTTGATATGCAGTTAGTTCGCTCTTTATGTAAATTTGTAAATCATGTCAAGGCAATGGTATCAGCCTTTGAGGTATCAGGAAATCCCTTCAATGAAGGTCGTCAGAATCTGGTTACCTTAGATTCAAAGGAGGTTATGAGTGAAACGGCTGTTACCTCTATACGTGAAGTTCAGACAATTGCTCAGTCACAGTATGAGATGTAAGTAGATGAGAGGTTGAAGCAAAGATCGGTTCTGATTTCAAACATCATTCCTAAAAACTATGTCTCCATCAGGAAAACGCAACAAACTTATCACTCCAGAACAGCCCATGAAATCAAATCGTTGAAGAATAATTGCAAGTTATTCAGCAGAATGTACATATCATGTCAATCAAGAGATAGAGATATGGATGATTATTTCCGACATGAAAATCAGGAAATGCCCCATCACTTCGAGACATGGGAGATCAAAGACCTGGTACAAAGTTTGATCTAATGGGGTCTCTTGAAAGCCTTATTACAGTACCACAGAGAGACATGCCCGAGGTTTAAACAAAAATTGTTGATGGGTCTGTGGTTGTCAATATGCTTGAACCTAAAGCTTCTACCACAACTTTTGGTGACTACGCTGAAGTTGCGTTCATACCATATCTGGTCAATCTACTGCAGACATCGGAAGTACGCTTTGGTGTTGTTTGGGACCGTTACATCGAGGGAAGCCCTAGAAGTTCCACAAGGGAAAAGTGCGGTTCAGGTAGTTGGATCATTGTGAAAAACACAATGCCAAAGAACTGGCAAAGCTTTCTTCGACTTGATGAAAACACAACTATCTTACAGATTGCGTATCGGTTTAACCAACCCCAAGTTTATTGCACCAGGGACACAGATGTTGTTTCTACCAGCGACAGTGAAATTGGTGCTGGTATTGCCCCATGTAATCACAAAGAATACAACACTCGACTGACCATTCATGCTCTTCTTTGTGCAAAACAGGCTCATCGCAGAATTTTGATTAGGACTGTAGACACTGATGTTGTGGTCCTTTCGATAGCTATGTTTCATGATTTGCATATTGATGAGCTATGGGTTGCTTTGGGGTCAAGAAGCAATATAGATATATCGCAATACAAACGATTGCAAACAAACTAGGACAAGAAAATTCCAGAGCCCTCCCTTCTTCGTTGTCTTAGCAGTGTCGGAAAGAAAACAGCTTAGGAAGTATGAAGTTACCAATACTTTCATAGATCTTGGCAATATGCCACTTTCACTGTCGGACGTGACTATGAAACATCTGCAGAGGTTCATGATTCTACTTTATGACAGAAAAAGTCAGACCACACAAGTCGATCACAGTAGAAAATTGTTGTTTGCCAAGGGAAGGCAAATAGATCGCATACCTCCAACTGAGGCTGCTCTGAAAGAGCATGTCAATCGTGCAGTGTATCAAGCGGGGTACTGTTGGGGACAGACCCTTGTTGTGAATCAGGAGTTACCGAGTCCTGGAGAATGGGACTGGAAGAAAAGCACAATTCTCCTATGTCACTTCCAGAAGCAGCCAAAGTGTGTAAAGAGCTTGTAAAGAAAAGCATGTCGGTGGCCATGCAAATGCGTGTCTATTTCACTTCGATGCGCAGGGCTCTGCAACTGCGCGGCAACCTGTTATCAATAAAAACATATTAGATACATGTCAGTGGGCATACATTCATGTACATGAATTATTCAATGTCAAATATTTACATTTCTGATGCAAAGTCTTAAATGAATCTATAGAATTGCAATGCGATTCATAGTTCCATGAACAACATTGTGTCACGCGATGTCACATGATCAAACCTGACGTCATGAAACAACATGGATCTCACCAATGTGATTGGACGTTGTAAACGTCATTACGTCGTTGACGCCGTTCCGCTGTTTCAACAAACACTGTGTGTAAATTCTGTATTTGCTTATAAATGTGATTGCCTTGATAATTTTTCAACAAGCGAGAGAGAGAAATGAATGCAAATATAAGCAATGAGTTTAATTTTTCTGATGTTCATGGAACTATGAACAACAGTGGGTCGCTAGCAAAGCTAACATGAACCCCTTCGGGGTTCATTCACTTTGCACGCGACCCACTGTTGTTCATAGCTCCATGAACATCAGAAAAATGAAATTCATTTCTTAAGTAATTACTCTGTCCAGGTTACATCAAAAATTAATATATAATTGTTTTAGTGTTATCTTTAACCGTAAAAATGTTTTGTTAAAGATTACACCTCAATGCTCATCTTTACAGTGGCTTTATTTAGACAAAATACTCTATGTAGAGAATTTTCATACACAACCTGTAAAATAATGCTTTTTCTCTTCATTTTTCTGGCTTCCTCGTGTGTCAAAACATATAAAATGACATTTAAATCATGTCTCTATGTAGTCTGAGAGCCGAATTATTCACTTGACAACTTCTTACTGGCGGCCATTTTGAAATTCAAGATGGCCGCCACAATTTTTGTCATATCACTTGTGTCCCGGCATTTTCTTAAATCAAATGGTCAAAGCAGGTATTGTGCCAAGTTTCATACTTTTATCACATTTTGAACGATTTTTCCCTCATCTCTCATACTACAATAAAATTAAGCCACCTAATGAGAAAACCAACGATGTGGTTTTTGAACAGGTCTGACACAGACCGAGCTGTACAAGCACAGACGATTGCTAGCTAGAAGCTTGACATTTTTGGTTTAGAAAGAAGAGGAATTGTTCTATCTGTGTAGCGAAAACAAAGGCGCTGATCAGCTTCGCAGTAACTGCCGAGGTAGCGAGGTAGCCGAGTGGTTAGCGTGCTAGAGGTCCCGGGTTCGATCCACGCCGGTGGCGAGGAAAATTTGATGGTCCGAACTTGCTTCCCTTCGTGTCATTTGCAGGAATGACATGATCGGGACGTTAACTTGGAGACCCCCTGTGCAGGGACAGTCACCCCCTGTGCAGGTTAAAGATCCCTACACAGGTTCTATCCTCATGCATTTAGGCTCATCCTGCAAACACTGCGGAGTGTACAATGTACACCTCCCAAGAATAATCAGAAATTGATTGATGGGAGTAACAAGAAAACAAACAAAAACTGCGATGCTGATCTGCGCCTTTGATTTTTTATATGCAGTTTGTTGGTTTTCTCATGAGGCGGATCAAATAGCAAAGTTTAACGTGACGATAAATCACAATCGAACTGTTCACGAATATCCAGTGTAGAAATCTGGGGGCTCAATTCAATTTAAGGAGCTCAATTTATAGCCCTTATTTAGTATTTGTAATGTAACAGCAAGAATGTGTTCGGTTCTAGTAGAATTCTGTCTGGGATAAAACAGAATTGAGCCGCATCGTGAGAAAACCGGATTTTTGCCTAGGCGAAAACAAAGGCGCAGATCAGCTTCGCCTTTGTTTTCGCTACTCGGATAGTACAATTCCTCTTCTACTTAAATCCGAAATTTCAAGCTTCTAGCTCTTTTCTGAGCTTGTACAGGCCGGTTTGTGTCGGACCTGGTCGGAAACCCCGAAGACCGGTTTTCTCGCGTCGCGGCTCAATTAATGGTGAAAGCACATACCTTACAGATCTCCCTCAGTATCGTATGTGACACAAATATGATGTTTAGTTTAATGGCCACTTGCTCGCCTATTCTAATCGGGTGATAAGCCATCGATAAAACTGACTTCAGGTCATCGACCCTGCGCATAATGCACAGTAATGAGGGTGACGCAGTATCAATAGATAGATAGCATATAGCTCCCGGACGATTGGAGTAGACTTACGTCACAGGTCTACCGTTATACATACATGTATGAATGAAATGAATGTATTTGACCAATAGGAACAGGTGTTATAACGATAAATCTGTGACGAAAGTCTACTCCAGTCGTCCGGGAGCTATACCGATCACTTCTCAGTTTGGCCAAGAGGTGGTTGGCTTGCGCAGTTGATCCGCTGTATCGGTGACCCGCCGTTGAGCGCTCTCAGTCAAACCTGCTCAATAGCAGGTTTATCGGTTAATCAAGCCTAATTTTAACAGATTTTATCGCTATTTGCCATTTTGTTAGTTTTGTTTAACTTGTCAGTCAACAATTCTTAAGTCATACCGGGACGGAGCCACTGCTTTTTGTGTATTAACCAGTACTTTTTGGGGCAAATGTGTCTAGCTAAAGAACACAACACTGCACCTGTAAGAATCGACCCTTGACATCTCTATCCAGAGTCCGACGTACTAGCACCTAGGCTACCGCCCCATTACCATCAAAAGAAAGAAAATGCATTTGAAGAATAACAAAACAAAAGGAACAAATGATATTAAAGGGAGATGATAAGTATACTTTCCGTATGCGATTATTGGGACTTTGGAGCGAGATTTCGTTGTAGATTTAACCGAAATGATGGACTGTCAGCTGGCTAACATACAAATGAAGAAGCAGCGCTCCACTCACTTATGCGAGAATTTGTGACCTTAGGTGTTCAGGTTCAGGGTAATTTTCAGGAGGGAAGTGTTTAACCGTAGTATTGACCTCTCCATATGTTTTCAGTATTCTGTCAATCATTTGACGTAATAAGGCTCCTTATGGGTTTATGAAGGTGCATTTTCCATAACTGTTTCAATCAGAGACATATACAGCTGTACAGATACATCTTTATCTCAGTTTCAATGCACGATATTGAATTCCCTTTCCTTCGAGGCTAGACTAGGCTCGAGTTTGTTTTGTCGGCCATTTTTGTCACTTTTCATCACTTCGATAAATAAATCTACGAGATCAGTAAATACGATGCTTATGATAAAATTAAACTGGAGATATATTGTTTAATGATATTAAGTAGTGTTGCTTATTTTCAAATGTTTTAAATCATAAGATTTGGACGAACTCTCTCGATCGTTGACCTATTTATCGGAAAACGATCCATATTGAATTATGTTGTTTCCAATACAGTGTTCTCGTACAGTGTCCGCTTTCATAGATGATTGACATGCGGTATCACGATCTACCGGATTGGACCGAAACTGTCCGAAACGAACCGATATTGTCCGAGACGGACATAGATTGTGATAACAAGAAAATTATAGCATGTTACTAAAAATTATAGCATGAATGTTTGATTTTGTTAGAGCCAGTCAGAATAATACTAACACAGAATCAAGCAATAATGGAAGGACGAGGTGAATCCAGTATGGTTCGAAATTTTAACCACATAGTAGCATGTGAAGCATTTTATGTGCACAAGAATATTGTGATTTACTTAGAACGCAGGAAAACCGTACCCGAAGAGTTATTGCACCATGGATACATGTATCCGTCATGTAACCAGATTTCTTATAGTACGGATTTATGCTACATCACACGACGCCACAAAAATTAAGTTTAGCCTCACTTCTAAGAATATACCATTTGAGTCATATGATAGCAGATTTTGGCTTATACCTCATAACCTTATATTTAAATTATATTTATAGCACATTTGAAACTGGATTCACCTTGTCCTTCCATTATTGCTTGATTCTGTGGTAGTATTATTCTGATTGGCTCTATCAATCAAACTTTCATCATGTATTTGAAATTTTTGTTTGGAGACTCAGAGAATCTAAAATAATCAAGTTAGGCACAAGCACACTATACAACTTTGGGTCACTCAAATAGCAAGAATATATGTTTGGAATTTTAAATAAAATCTTCTTTTGCTGGTGAAATTTTACATATGTTTGTTTGTTTCTTTTAAGTTTTAATGGTCAAGCCAACAATTTTTCAGACGTGGTGATGAAACCATTACGGTTTAACACAGTATCTGTTTTATTTAGTATCAAAATGCACTAAACGTTACTTATTAAAAGGAATAATTCTTCTTGTCGGTGTAGATTAATATCACAATCTCATATTAATTTAAACTTCCAAATTTCTATGAACCCTTCCGTATAGCATGTTACTAAGAACATGCTATAATTTTCTTGTTATGCTTGTTGACGATTCCTATGGAATTTTATAAACTTCGTGTGCACTGTGTCAGTGATCGTAAATATGTGTTTGAATGCATTGCTATAGCAACAGATTTAACGCTTGTGGACCCCTTAGTCACCCCTTTCAAAGATTCAGGGCCGCTTGCTCTTTAGATCCTTGGATATTCCACAGATCACCCCTGACCGGGGGATCAGTTAATCCGTCGATAATCCAGAGTTGATCTCCTGATCCCACGACTTTCGCACATGCGATTCAACAGAGATTCACATGAGCAGAAGATGATCTTCGATGTAAAAGTGAATTATAACACAAGGCAAAAGAAATAGCTATCATTTGTAAAGAATGAGAGTGCGAAAGGGTGCCATCTTCATGTCACATGAAAGGAAGATACTGCTGGAAGCCAATAATGAATTGTAGAAAAAGGTCAAAATAATGCCAAACGTATTAAAGAATGAATATTGGGGGTCGGCAAGCGTAAACTCTGTTGCATCCAAACACATATATATTTACGATCACTGACACAGTGCACGAAGTTTATAAAACTCCATATCTTAAAAAGTACCCTGAACCTGAACACCTAAGGCCACAGTGAGGGGAGCGCTGCTATTTCATTTGTATGTAAGCCAGCTGACCGTCCATCATTTCGGTTAAAGCTACAACGAAATCTCGCTCCAAAGTCCCACTTATCTCGTACGAAAAGTAATTTTATCATCGTCTTCATCATTTGTTCATTTTGTTTTTTCAACCTTCAAATGCATTTTTATGGTAATGGGGCGGTAGCCTAGGTTTTAACTAGTACGTCGGACTTTCGATAGAGATGTCAAGGGTTCGATTCCTACAGGCGGAGTATTGTGTCCTTTAACTAGACACATTTGCCCCTAATAGTACCAATTTATTAACAAAAAGCAGTGGCTTCGTCCCGGTATGACTTAAGTTAAACAAACACATAAAACTAAAACAATGACAAATAGCAATAAGAATCTGTTAAAATTAGGCTTGAGTAACAGATAAAAAGGTACAAGTAGGCAAAGATCAGGAAAAGGCGCAATCAGAAAAAGATTCCCACTCCAAAAACCGAGGTGGGAAAAAAACAAACTAACAATCAGGTACTTATACCATGAAAACATTTCGTAAGCCGAATGAGCAGCTATTTTCCCAATAGGTGGCCACTCAGTTACCTTAACTTAACTAAAAATATGAAAACATACATAAGGCGCCAACAGCACAAAATATTTTAAACACCAAGACATAAAACAAAAAGAACCACCACAGAAGTATCGACTTGGAACGATCAGTAACACAAAGTTACTGGCGGGTTTAAATCGATTTTACATGGCCATAACCTCACCCTCAGCTACTGCAGTGGTTCATCATAACATTTAGTTAGTTCTTCGGTCCTCGTGGTGAATCTCTAACTAGTCAATGAATCATCAAGAACAAACAAATAAATCATGATTAACATCCTGATGAATCAAAAACCAGGACTCACAGATTGAGTAAGCTGCCCAACGATGGAGATCCCTGGGCGCCGAATAACTTACTAACTCCGGAGCAAAAGAAAAACATCAGTTGGACCCCGGTGGGCCAAGCAACAGACAAGAAGCTCCGGCCCCAACCAACTAAAATGAATAGCTTTAAGTCGGGGCCATCATAGAGTCTGACGCCCGACCCACCGGCGTGCAATTAAAGAAGGCAGCATAGTTATCAACCGTGATTGGGTTAAAAACTAACCATGCAGACTGTCGCATAACATTCAAGTTATAACCTATACGTCTGTAACGTGTTATGATTTTTCTAAACTGAAAAGAAAAATCATTACTTCCTATAAGTTTCTTAAATTTGTAAACCAAGTCACCATAAAATTCTGGTTCCGAAAGGCCCGCGTCTTTAACCCAACATTATATTTGGAAATCAATTCATAGTGTCTACGATAAAATTTAGAAAAGGTTTTTCGAAGTTTATGATACCGATAGCCCTGTTGGAGAAGTTTGGCCGTTAAACATTTATTTCGAGCGTTGAAGTCTGTAACATGATTGCAGACTCTAGCAAACCTAATAAGTTGCGAAATGTATACACCATAAGAAGCACGACGAGGAACGTCACCATCCAAAAACGGAAAATTTACTATATCAAAATCAAAGTCATCGCGCTTATCATAAATTTTAGAAGAAACAAATCCATTTGCAACAGAAAGATGTAGATCTAAAAAGGGGGCTTCGGTATCCGAGACATTGGCTTTGTTCAACTGTAGTTCAGATGGATAAATTTGATTGACCATACCTTCAAAATAAGGGTTGTCAATGTTCAAGAGGTCATCAAGGTACCTAGAAGTGGAATTAAAAGCCTCGATAACATCAGCTTGATTATCATGGTTAAGAGAATCCATGAAATCTCTTTCGTAGCAGTATAAAAATAAATCAGCTACGCAAGGTGCGCAATTTGTACCCTTCGGAATTCCCACAATTTGTTTGTATAACTTGGTCCCTACTCTAATATAAATATTATCCAGGAGATAGGATAAGGCGTCGCACACATTCTGACATGACCAAAGTGTATACCGACTTTGGTCAGAGGAAGTGAAAAAAGCCTTTCTGTCATTACATGCCAAATAAAGTGAACCATAGTTTTTTAATGCCCTTTTGAAGGTCCACTCTATCAAATCCAGAAGTTTTTCTTTAATTAGATTATGTGGTAAAGTTGTATACAGAGTAGAAAAATCATATGTGGACAAGCTTGTCGCACGGAACCCTCTACACTTCAATTTATTGAGCACCTCACCAGAATTTTTTATTGACCAAAACCAATTTTTATTTGAAGTTTCATACACTGTCTCACAGTATCTTATAACATGAGATTTGATAGCAGTAAGACAGGAAATTAATAATTTAGAAAGTTCAGTAGTAGTACAAGAGCTAGAATTTGCAATAAATCTAGCTTTGTATGGTCTTTTGTGAAGCTTAGGTAACCAATACATCGTAGGAAGTTTGTCTTGGCCTTCATTGACACAAACAGAAAACTTAACAGGTAAATCGTTTAAGTGGGCATTAACTACAGACATTTCATCAGTATCTGTCTCCAGATAAGCCCTGGTACCATCAAGCTCCTGTTTTAAGGTGTTAACGTAGTGAAGCCTACAAACAACAACAACATTGTTTGCGGCTTTGTCTGCCGGAACCAAGACATACTTTCTGTGAAATTCTTGGATACCCTGCTTCAAATGCCTAAATGACGATTTAGGTTTAGGAGGTAAAAGATTAGTATTTTGTGAATAAAACTTTATACGTTTATCCACGATAGTGAAGATACTTCTTTTCCATTCTTTAAGAGCATTATCCTCAACACCCTCTCGTTTACACCATCGATTACCGAAATCATTCAATGCAGATGCAATCTCCTCTCTACATTTGTCGAAATTGATGTAGGAAGGGAATCTATATTTCGGACCTTTAGAAACAATTTTACGAATTCTAGAATCCGAAATTATTCTTAAATCTCCAGTAACTATATGTCCGGCTGGTTGATAAACAAATTTAGAATCTTTACAATCTCAAGACTTAGGAGTATTAGCATGGATATCAAGATCAGAAACAAGTTTATTGAAATTAAAAATAGTATTTCTGATTGGTTTATTATATTTGTAACAAATAATAGGAGGTTCTGAATTTTGGAAGTACGTAGGTATAGACTGTATCACTGATTTATCCTGGAATATGCTTGGTAAATCAATAAAGTCAATTGCTTTATTAATGAAAGGAATTTTAATAAAACTTCTAATGTGATTAGATTCGGAATCGATAAATGGACGAAGAGCATGCTGAGTATAACATCTTGTTAACAGTGCAGCGTCATACATTTGATGATTTCTATCGTAAAAACTATTAGCCTCTGCTACTAAGCAGGTTTGACTGAGAGTGCTCAACGGAGGATCACCGATACAACGGATCAGCTGCACAAGCCAGCCACCTCTTGACCAAACTTTCTAACGGTATTTGAGAAGTGATCGGAATGCGAGTCGATGACCGTTGGGTCAGTTTTATCGATTGCTAATCACCCAGCAAGTGGCCATCATTCTTTAATATGTTTGGCATTATTTTGCTCCTTTTCTACAATTCATTATTGGCCTTCAGCAGTATCTTCCTTTCATGTATCATGAAGATGGCACCCTTTCCCACCCTCATTCCTTACAAATGATAGCTATAATTTCTTCTGCCTGGGGTTATAATTGAAGATCATCTTCTGCTCAGTTGAATCGCTTTTGAATCGCACGTGCGAAAGCCGTGGGATCCGGAGATCAACTCTGGATTATAGACGGATTAACTGACCCCGGTCAGGGGTGATCGGTGAATTATCCTCGGATCTAACGAGCAAGCGGCCATAAATGATGAAAATATATTTTGAGTGATATGACCACTTGCTCGCCTATTCTAATAGGGCGATTAACCATCGATAAACCTGACCATACGGTCATCGACTTGCATACCGATCACTTCTCAAATACCGTTAGAAAGTTTGGTCAAGAGGTGGTTTGCTTGCGCAGTTGATCCGTTGTATCGTTGATCCGCCGTTGAGCACTCTCAGTCAAACCTGCTCAATAGCAGGTTTATCGGTTACCCAAGCATAATTTTAAAAGATTTTTATTGCTATTTGTAATTGTTTAGTTTTATTTGTTTGTTTAACTTGTCAGTAAACAGGTCTATAGTCATACTGAGACGGAGTCACTGCTTTTTGTGCATTAACAAGTACTACTTTGTATTAGGGGTAAATGTGTCTAGTTAAACACTGCGCCTGTAAGAATCGAACCCTCGACATCTCTATCCAGAGTCCGACGTACTAACACCTAGGCTACCGCCCCATTACCATCAAAAGAAAGAAAATGCATTTGAAGGATGGCGAAACAAAAGGAACAAATGATAAGGGAGATGATAAATATACTTTCCCTATGCGATGATTGGGACTTTGGATCGAGATTTCGTTGTAGCTTTAACCGAAATGATGGACGGTCAGCAGGCTAACATACAAATGAAGAAGCAGTGTTCCCCTCACTTATGCGAGAAATAGAATTCGTAACCTTAGATGTTCAGGTTCAGGGTAATTTTTAAAGCTTGTTGACAATTCCTATGGAATTTTATAAACCTCGTGTACTGTGTCAGTGATCTAAAATATATATGTTTGGGTGCATTGTTATAGCAACAGAGTTAACGCTTCTGGACCCCTCAGTCACCTCTTTACAAGATTCATTTTTAATATGTTTGGCATTATTTCGTTCCTTTTCTACAATTCATTATTGGCCTCCAGCAGTATCTTCCTTTCATGTGACATGAAGATGGCACCCTTTCGCAAACTCATTCTTTACAAATGATAGCTATTTCTTTTGTCTGGGGTTATAATTCACTTTTAGATCGAAGATCATGTTCTGCTCAGCTGAATCTCTGTTGAATCGCACGTGCGAAAGTCGTGGGATCCGCAGATCAACTCTAGATTATAGACGCATTAATTATCTGGGGTGATCGGTGAATTATCCTCGGATCTAACGAGCAAGCGCCCATAAACGATGAAAATATATTTTGAGTGATAATATATTCGATTAACGTTATCTTGGATTTTGATAACTAAAAACACACATGTTTAGTAAGTCGGTCGACACTTTTTTCATAAACGAACACCAGGTAGCATGTCCTTAACTCTAAAGTTAAACTAATCATGATTACCTAACAAAGCGACATGTTGTACTTGTCGCCCTTCAGCTGATTAAAAATACCGCGAGATGAAGAGTTGGTCAGTACCGCTCCTGCCTAGAATACGACTACTTGTTTATTGGTACACATGTACCGGGATTTCGCTAATTTCGTTTGCCTTGTGTCGTAACTCATCAAATGGCCGCTTGCTCGTTAGATCGGAGGATAATCCACCAATCATCCCTGACCGGGGGATCAGTTAATCCGTCGATAATCCAGAGTTGATCTCCGGATCTCACGACTTTCGCACGTGCGAATCAACAGAGGTTCAGCTGAGTTCGGTCTTAAAGTTAATCATAACACCAGGCAAAATAAATAGATATCATTTGTAAAAAATGAAGGTGCGAAAGGGTGTCATCTTCATGTCACATGAATGGAAGATACTGGAGGCCAATAATGAATCGTAGAAAAAGAGCAAAATAATGCCAAACATATTAAAGAATGAATCTGGGAAAGATATGACTGAGGGTTCCGCAATCACTAACTATGTTGCTATAACAAAGTATCAAAACACATATTTACGATCACTGACACCGTGCACGAAGTTTATAAAATTCCATAGGAATCGTCAACAAGCTTAAAAATTACCCTGAACCTGAGACCCTAAGGTCACGAATTCTCGCATAAGTTATAGGATTGCTGCTTCTCCATTTGTATGTTAGCCAGCTGACCGTCCATCATTTTGGTCATTTTGGTTCAAGCTACAGCGAAATTTCGCTCCGAAGTCCCAATCATCGCATACGGAAAGTAGATTTACCATCTCCCTTATCGTGTGTTCCCCTTTTGTTTTGTCATCGTTCAAATGCATTTTCTTTCTTTTGATGGTAATGTGGCGATAGCCTAGGTGTTAGTTTGTTGGACTCTGGATAAAGAGGTCAAGGGTTCGATTCTTACAGTCGCAGTGTTGTGTCCTTTAGCTAGACACATTTACACCCAGTAGTACTGGTTAATACACAAAATCAGTGGCTTCGTCCCGGTATGACTTAAGAACTGTTGACTGGAGGATAATCCACCAATCATCCCTGACCGGGGGATCAGTTAATCCGTCGATAATCCGGATCTCACGACTTTCGCACGTGCGATTCAACAGAGGTTCAGCTGAGTTCGGTCTTAAAGTTAATCATAGGAATCTTCAACAAGATTACAAATTACCCTGAACCTGAGAACCTAAGGTCGCGAATTCTCGCATAAGTTATAGGATTGCTGCTTCTCCATTTGTATGTTAGCCAGCTGACCGTCTATCATTTTGGTCATTTTGGTTCAAGCTACAGCGAAATTTTGCTCCGAAGTCCCAATCATCACATACGGAAAGTAGATTTATCATCTCCCTTATCGTGTGTTCCCCTTTTGTTTTTTCATCGTTCAAATGCATTTTCTTTCTTTTGATGGTAATGTGGTGGTAGACTAGGTGTTAGTATGTCGGACTCTGGATAAAGAGGTCAAGGGTTCGATTCTTACAGGCGCAGTGTTGTGTCCTTTAGCTAGACACATTTACCCCCAGTAGTACTGGTCAATACACAAAAACATTGGCTTCGTCCCGGTATGACTTAAGAACTGTTGACTGGCAAGTTAAACAAACAAATAAAACTAAAACATTGACAAATAACAATAAAAATATGTTAAAATTAGGCTTGAGACACCGATAAACCAACCTGCTACTAAGCAGGTTTGATTGAGAGCGCTCAATGACGGATCACCGATACAAGGGATCAACTATGCAAGCCAAACCATCTCTTTACCAAACTTTCTAACGGTATTTGAGAAGTGATCGGACCGTCGTGTCAGTTGTATCGATGGCTAATCGCCCGATTAGTATAGCCGAGCAAGTGGCCATTATGGTCGCTTGCTCGCTCGTTAGATCGGAGGATAATCCACTAATCATCCCTGACCTGGGGATCAGTTAATCCGTCGATAATCCAGAGTTGATCTCCGGATCTCACGATTTTCGCACGTGGATTCAACAGAGGTTCAGCTGAGTTCGGTCTTAAAGTTAATCATAACACCAGGCAAAAGAAATAGCTATCATTTGTAAAGAATGAAGGTGCGAAAGGGTGTCATCTTCATGTCACATGAATGGAAGATACTGGAGGCCAATAATGAATCGTAGAAAAAGAGCAAAATAATGCCAAACATATTAAAGAATGAATCTGGGAAAGATATGACTGAGGGTTCCGCAAGCACTAACTATGTTGCTATAACAAAGGTACAAGTAGGCAAAGATCAGGAAAAGGCGCAATCAGAAAAAGATTCCCACTCCAAAAACCGAGGTGGGAAAAAACCAAACTAACAATCAGGTACTTATACCATGAAACATATCGTAAGCCGAATGAGCAGCTATTTTCCCAATAGGTGGCCACTCAGTTACCTTAACTAAAAATATGAAAACATACATAAGGCGCCAACAGCACAAAAAATTTTTTTAAACACCAAGACATAAAACAAAAAGAACCACTACAGAAGTATCGACTTGGAACGATCAGTAACACAAAGTTACTGGCGGGCTTAAACCGGTTTTACAGGTACCTAACCTCACCCTCAGCTTCTGCAGTGGTTCACAACATTTAGTTAGTTCTTCGGTCCTCGTGGTGAAGTATCAAAACACATATTTACGATCACTGACACCGTGCACGAAGTTTATAAAATTCCATAGGAATCGTCAACAAGCTTAAAAATTACCCTGAACCTGAGAACCTAAGGTCACAAATTCTCGCATAAGTTATAGGACTGCTGCTTCTCCATTTGTATGTTAGCCAGCTGACCGTCCATCATTTTGGTCATTTTGGTTCAAGCTACAGCAAAATTTCGTTTCGAAGTCCCAATCATCGCATACGGAAAGTTGATTTATCATCTCCCTTATCGTGTGTTCCCCTTTTGTTTTGTCGCCGTTCAAATGCATTTTCTTTCTTTTGATGGTAATGTGGCGATAGCCTAGGTGTTAGTATGTCGGACTCTGGATAAAGAGGTCAAGGGTTCGATTCTTACAGGCGCACTGTTGTGTCCTATAGCTAGACACATTTACCCCTAGCAGTACTGGTTAATACACAAAAACAGTGGCTTCGTCCAGGTATGACTTAAGAACTGTTGACTGGCAAGTTAAACAAACAAATAAAACTAAAAAATGACAAATAACAATAAAAATACGTTAAAATTAGGCTTGAGACACCGATAAACGAGATGGCTCAACGACGGATCACCGATACAAGGGATCAACTATGCAAGCCAAACCATCTCTTGACCAAACTTTCTAACGGTATTTAAGAAGTGATCGGTATGCAAGTTGATGACCGTTGGGTCAGTTGTATCGATGGCTAATCGCCTGATTAGTATGGTCGAGCAAGTGGCCATTAGATTTCGTTAGATCTTCATACAAACCCTGATGGATAGTAGGAACTCAATATTATTGTCAGACAGTTCTCTCCCTATCTCCTACTTCTGTAAGATTTGGTACCAAGTCGTACAGACAAGCTTATTTGTCGAGGCGTCCCTAAAAAGTCTCCTCGTACATCATCCATAGTGCAGATCATATTTTTCTTTCGATCCTTTCACCCCCCCCCCCCGCGGGGGGGGCTACTTTGACCTATCTGGCCTACACTGCAACCCAGACAATTTTTCATGGGTCCCAAATCGTTCATTGGGACCCCACAAATGCAAATAATTTTGTCCTCAAAGATAAACGTTTTTGCACTTTGAGAAAATGCATGATTTCCATGGCAACCGTTTACGTGATTCTTGAGCATGGGGGTGTACATACAAAATTGGCCATATCTCCGCTGTTACTTATCCTAAGGGGGCAGCACACGGTTTCCAATGGCCGGCCAAAGTTTTTACGACGGCTACTCAATAAATTACCCCTTGCAACAAGACAAAACATTAAAAGCCCTTCGTATATACTCACAGTCAATTACAAATGGACCAGCAATTAATCTTAAAGTAACAAAGACAGTTTCTGCTCACTGGAACCATCTCTGTGCAAATGTAAACATTACCCCACCCCCCTTACTAAAAGGGCAATTTTTGCACCAAAAGACACATTTTCCTTGAAGTGTGACATGCCACTGGCACATGCAATGACCATAAACTGCATACCCATGTGTAGATACACCCTAATGCTTAATTTCTATGCACATTTGAATACCTGCCAGCCGTTGACTTATCATAGTAAATTCCACTTCAAAAAAAGAGCCATTTTTGAACAGCTGATTTCCGGGGTTGAGGGTAAAATCCAGCAAGTTAGTTCTGCACTAATAAAAATACAGAAGGTCATGTGACCTGACAAAAATCAATTTAAATCGTAAATAACAACTGCTTGAGTGAAATAAAAGTCAAATACTGCTTCAAAATATTTTTACATACATTTATAGACCAAAATGTAGCCATACCCCTCTATATTGACTTTTTTGCCCAGGACAAGTGGGTAAAAACCGCTTGCTGCACCCTAAACCACTGAACCTGGAGCCATTTTCAGCAATTCAGCCATTCATTTTAGTTAGTATCGTGTTTGTTTCTTGGCTCGCTATGATATAACGGCATTTTTCAGATTTCGCTGCATCTAATAATCACTCGAGCAACATCGGTTACTGACACTGAAATATTTTACAATTTAAAACGGCTGAACGCTTAAAGTTTGAAATGTAACGAATGTAACAAAAGGATTTATGCAAATACAAACTATAGCGAACAAAAAAAGAAACGCAACAATTATATTTCACTAAATGAAATCATTGCATTTTCTAATCAGACTTCCAAACTTCCAAATGCAAAAAAAAAAAAAAAAAAAAAAAAAAAATATATATATATATATATATATATATATATATATATATATATATATATATATATATATATATATATATATATATATATATATATATATATATATATATATATATATATATATATATATTCATTCTAATGAGTATTTCAGGAGTAATTCGATGTCAACCACGGGCATGCTGAAACATGCAGTAGTAAACACACAGTGCGTATGCGCAAGCATTAAAAAATAATGGTTCGATTTAAATTGGCTATAAACCCCTATTTGAAATCAACATATACCGCTCAGCAGATAACTCACACGTTAAAGAAATAAAATGAATAAAAATGAATAAAATCAAAATATCCTCCTTTCAATTAAACATATGGGGATTTGTTGGCCATGGAACTTTACTTATTTTTCATGAATGTTAGAGATGGAGCAGCTGACATTGTTTCTTGATCATTTGGAGGTTGAAAGTGTGCGCATGCGCAAAGCAAATCTTTCCCGATTTGCTTTTATAAGACGGCAAAACCCTAATTTCTAATTCAATTTTAATCGAAATGAAAATCAGTTTTTACATGTTATACCCCAATATCACATGGATAGGAATCATACAGCAACAAACCTGAAACAATCCTCGTTGGCCTATCGTTGCGTTTCTTTTTTGTTCAGTATAGTTTACTTTCGAAACCTATACGTATCCATATGCAACATTTAAGACTCCATTATCATGAACTAGAATACAATAATATGTCCAACGATTTTGACTCCTTAACTGATATGGCACATTCGACGTACATGTAGATGCTCGCAATCTTTCATTACAAAAAATGCACATGTAATATACAGAAATTTTTTAACTTGTAAAAATTGGAAATATTCATTAGAAAACTTTTTTCTTATTTTTGCTCAAAACACAGATTGTGGGTACAAGTTAGAACCGCCTCACCGAGGCAGTTCTAACGAGTACCCACAAGCTATGTCTGGAGCAAAAATAAGAAAAATAGGTATACCCCTGCATACCTCAGTTTTAAATCGATTTAAACCCGCCAGTAACTTTGTGTTACTGATCGTTCCAAGTCGATACTTCTGTGGTGGTTATTTTTGTTTTATGTCTTGGTGTTTAAAATATTTTTGTGCTGTTGGCGCCTTATGTATGTTTGCATATTTTTAGTTAAGTTAAGGTAACTGAGTGGCCACCTATTGGGAAAATAGCTGCTCATTCGGCTTACGAAATGGTTTCATGGTATAAGTACCTGATTGTTGGTTTGGTTTTTTCCCACCTTGGTTTTTGGAGTGGGAGTCTTTTTCTGATTGCGCCTTTTCCTGATCTTTGCCTACTTGTACTTTTTTACTACCTACATGTATATAAAAGTGGGGTTTAAGGGGGTATTTATTTCACGGACATGTGTACCTGATGGTAATCTTTTTATGTCTCTTGGACCCGGTCGCAGCAGCACTATCGATCGCGTGCCCGCTGGAATGTGGCGTTCACTTTTTACTCCTGTGCCACAGATGAAAATTTGGATGTTTTGAAATATGAAACCATGGCTAATCTATTAATGGGGGAAGGGATATCCACTTCTAATCTAAGTTTAGACTATGCTCTGTATCATTCTCCTGTCAGCGTAGGTGTTGAAAGATCAATTATAGAACTAAACAAACCATGAACAATCCCTTTGTTTTAGACTCAAGTTTTAGGTCAAAGAATGTTTTACACATTTAAATTTTGTTCTACTAAGAGATGAATATTATGGCAGAAACTGAAAGAGAAATTATTTCAAATTCATGTTTATATTATGAGCTGCTTCATGAGAAAATCTTTGTTGTTTTTAGCTCACCTGAGCCGAAGGCTCACAGATGAGCTTATAGGATAGGTAGGCACCCGGCGTCCGTCCGTCGTCGTCCGTCCGTCGTCCACCATTTTCAAAGATCTTCTTTTCTGAAACTGCTTGGCCAATCAAAGCCAAATTTTATATGAAGCATCTATAGGAAGGGGGAACCAATGTGTATATAAGAAATCTAGGTCACATAACCAAGATGGCCACCATGCCCATATATGGTAAAAACCCTTTAGAAATCTTCTTTTCCAGAACCAGTGGACCGATTTCAACGAAACTTGGCATGAAGCATTGATGGCTCAAGCACTTCAATGTGTATATAAATCATGGCCCTGTGAAGACTTTGACCTATTTTACGGCAAGGTCAACATAGGTCGCCAATGCATTTGAATGGGGAAAACTTTTAAAATGTAATTTTAAGTGAAAGTATTGCAGGAAATGGGCAGTATGACTGAATATTAATGACTCTGAAAACATTTGCACCCCAGGGGCTCATATGCCCCCACCCCGGGGCAATATACATGTATATTACCATAATATTCAAACATCATCTCCTCTGAAGCTTGGCCAATTAAAGCCGAATTTTATGTGAAGCATCAATAGGAAGGGGTAACCAATGTATATATACATGTAAATAATCAAGGTCACATGACCAAGATGGCCGCCATGCCCGTATATGGTAAAAAAAACCTTTAGAAATCTTCTTCTCCGGAACCGGTGGACCGATTTCAAAGAAACTTGGCATGGAGCATCGATGGCTCAAGTACTACAATGTATATATAAATCATGACCCTGTGATGACCTTGACCATTTTTATGGCAAGGTCAACATTGGTCGCCAATGCATTTGAATGGGGAAAACTTTTAAAAAGTAATTTGAGGTAAAAATCTTGCAGAAAATGGGTAGTATGACTGAATATCAATGATTCTGAAAAAAAAATGGACCCAAGGGCTCATATGCCCCCACCCCGGGGCAATATACATGTATATTAACATAATATTCAAACATCCTCTTCTCTGAAACCACTTGGCCAATCAAAGCCAAATTTTATGTGAAGCATCTATAGAATGGGGGATCCAATGTATATATAAATAATCCAGGTCACATGACCAAGATGGCCGCCATGCCCATATATGGTAAAAACCCTTCCAAAATCTTCTTCTCTGGAACCACTGGACCGATTTCAACAAAACTTGGAATGAAACATCAATGGCTTAAGTACTACAATGTATATATAAATTATGACCCTGTGATGACCTTGACCTATTTTACGACAAGGTCAACATAGGTTGCCTATGCCTTTGAATGGGGATAACTGTTGTCGGTTGAAGGGAAAGACTTGCAGGAAATTGGCAAATGGACAGGATATTGATTATTATGAAGAAAAATAATGGACACCAGGGAATCATCTGCCCCTTTACTGGGTCTTTTTTTCCATAATATGCAAACATGTTTATTTGTATATACAACAGATCTCAGGTGAGCGTTTACAGGACCATTGGTCCTCTGGTTTTATTATTATTATTGGTTTTCGAACATCTCTGACACAAACAGGAAGGTGACAATTTATTAGGCCTATCAGGTAATTACTTTGCAGCTTATCACCGGTTTTGTTTTTGAAATGCAAAATATGTTTTCTGGCCATGCACCTCATTAAATTAATATGTCCCTCTGAAATAGGGATCATAGATCTAATAAGTTCAAGAAGAGAGACTTTGATGAATTTATTGCATCTGTCAACAATTAAGAAAATTGTCATGGGTGTGAATATATTAAAACTAGCAATGTGTTTGTAAAACACTATGCCCCCAACCATATGCTTGTGCCTAACCTGGCATTAATTTCATTGGGGTTGGTTTCATTTTCTGGTGTAGCAGTCAGGATCCAGAAACAGAATGCAGGCATTTTGACAAAAAAAAATTCAAAATGGAGTAAAAGATCAAACCTCTGTAATTCTGTCAAAAATTGACAGAAACTTCTCAAAAGTAAAGTCCAATTTGCATGCGCCAAATACACACATGTAAATATACTCCGGTGTGCAAATTTTACGCGGGGTAAGCAAATGGCGTATAGGAACGCAAATACACACCGGAGTATATTAACATATGGGTAAATTTACTCCTGGGTCTGACCAGATGCAAATTTTATTTCTACAAATACACACGTGTAAATTTACTATTTTGTCCCATGCGAACACATAGTAAAATTTACCCATGAGTATTTTTATTTCAAGTCAATATTCTGCTTTTAGATAACAAATTTTCACATTTTTGTTCCTAACTGATTATATGACAGTTGCTGAAACTGTGGACATTGTTGCTAAATAAAAGTTTATTGCCATTCATCGCATTTTAGATCATATGGAGTGCAAACAGCCACACTATTTCTTTATCATTCTTGGTGAGATTCTTGGGGCATTTTAACAGTAATTCCTTGTGAAAGGATGATAAAAGGGAACTGTATAAATGCTTAGATTATGCCTGACCATTACTGACATGATTCTCCTCTGCTGCGAAAGTCTACAAGAACACCTTGAAGCTGCCTATTCTTGTTTAGCAAATACAGAAAACTTAAATGAACGGGTTGTTATCCAGAAATGATAAATTTACATACAAAAATACTCCTGGTGATAAAACCCATGTGAACGCAATTTAAATTTACTCACAGGTTGATAAATTTTTGCACACCGGAGTATATTTACACACGGAGTATATTTACATGCGTGTATTTTTTGCGCATGCGAATTGGACTTTAACCTCAGCTCTCAGCACCAATCAGTTTACCAAATATGAAGACTGTCGCTAAAATACATTTTGAGATATCTTGCACACAAGATTTTACAAAATATACAAAAACAGAAGTACCTTCTAGGAATATGAAAGACATTGAGCAACAACAGAAGAATCGTTTTGAAATATGAAATAAATGAATGGCAACAAAAGTTCTGCCTAGTAATGTCTCATCCAAAGGACTTTAGTAGCCTCGGTTGAACCCAAGAAAAGCTATAGGGAAAAACATATTTATTTGAGTTGAGGATTTTGTTTTAGTAAACAAGTTTTCCAAATCACGATATAAAACCATTCCTCTGAGGAATTAACTTGTAAGGGATCCAACACGATGCCGACCTAGCAGATATGGTACTCGCAACAACGAATGGAATTGAATGTTATACTCTGTTTAGATGGGTTCTAACCAGGTCCGGTCCAAGTTAGTCCGGAATAAATCTTTCTTCTTGATGCAATAAGCTGACATGTTTTTTTTCTCATAGGCGTGTCAAATGAGTGTGTAAGATATTTATTTTAAGAGCACAAAACTTCGCTAAGAAACCATTGGACCATCCCAAAATTTTGGAGCGAACCAAATGAATTTGTCTAAATACTTGTTCCGAACCAGCATACAAGATTATGAGAGAGTGTTGACCCCTTAACATACAGCCTATTTCACTCGAGTCTGCCGTTTGAGCATTTAGGTCATTCAAGTTTGTGCGTAAATCGGGTAACTTTTTGTTCTACTTTAGAACTGAAACTGTGTCCCATGTGCCAGGTGTTCTTAAAATATATTCAGCATTTATCTTTAGGTAATGATGTTGCCTCTTCTGGTAAAACTTTAATTGTGATTGTTTGGTTAAAGCACATTTTTATTTCAAAATTCTTTGCACAGCACATACAATGCATATCTTGAAATTGGATGGGGACAAGAGCAGAACTTTATCAATTTTATCTACATGACCAAATTTCCACATACCTGTAGTAGGATGAAAATTTCACTTGAATTTGCCATTTTAAAGTCATTTAGTTTGAAACTGTACTCAGATAAGCAGATCAATCAATCCAGATGTCCTTGTGGACAACATGAAAAGAAACTCAGATCTTCAGAACACAGGGTCTTCATGCTCATACAATGAACTCGAGTGAAAGTGGCTGTTAACATGTAAAAGGCAGTAGAAGTATTTCCATGACCAAGTTGTTACCAAAACATGCACCAAATAGATGGGGTTATATTGACCCCGGTCCGCATGCTTTAGTCGAATTTTGACACTCCTGCAACCAATGAGTAAGACTAGTTTTTAACTCAATCGTGTTCGATAACTTTACTGTCTTCTTTTATTCATATACCATTTCGCTTGGCATCAGACTCTATGATGGTCCCTATTTAAAAGTATTTTGTGGTGGTTCTTATGTTTTATGTTTTGTTGTTGAATCTTTGTGCTGTTCATGCATGTATTTTTAGACAAGTTGCCACCTATAGGGATGATAGCTGCTCACTCGGCTTACGATATGTTTTCTTAGTATAAGTACCAGACTGTTAATGTTTTTCTTTCTGATTGCACCATTTCCTGATCACTGCCTACTTTTACCTTCATTTTTGTTTGTTGGTCTAGATATTTGAAAAATATGAAGTTGGAAGTTAAAACATGCCATAAACAAATGCAATAATACATGTTATAATAATAATAATAATAATAATAATAATAAAAACAACAACAACAATAATATTATCTTGCTATTTTTCAAACTTTTGCTGAATGGACTAGTGACTGCATACATCAAGTTTTATCTTGATTAACCAATTCATGCTGCCATGATACATGATTTTGTTACAGGGGGTACAACATTATACAGTTAGTGGTCATTTTTATGAAGCCATATCTGCAGTTTTGATATGGTGACCATATTTTATTTTTATGAACAGGCTTATCAGAAATTTCTTAGAAAATTCCGTCAGAAAGTTGAGTGAAGCCTATGGGACTGATAAGAATGTAATGAGCATCATCCATACTTAAAATAAACAGCAGTGCAGGTGTACGACATACAGCCTTTTTATATTACGATGTTGATTGTTTTCCATCTAGTTAGGTCAGAACCTTTCTCTGATTGTGCCAGTTCCTGGTCATTACTTTATTTGTAAATTCTCTGTATACTTGTATATGCAGTGTTCAAGTTTTATTGAAAATGCAAAACTGACTACTAAAACTTATTAGGTTACACCCCTCTTATAATTGGCTTGCAAAAATTGGGCTTGATTTATGTGTTTTTTGTAAACCATAAGTCTGGTGTGAGAAAACCTTTCTTCATTAGTCAGACCCTGATAATCACAAAGGATGCTGCACAGCTTGAATGCTACCATTGTTACCAATTGAAAAATATAAAACTATTTAAAATGTAAGAGTATTATTATATCATGGCAGGAATAGTAAGAACTCAGCTCCAGCACATCTGATCTGCACCTGTGATTTTGCACCCACATAATACAAAAACGCATGTGCATCGGCTCAGCATTGATAAGGCAGCTTGCCTTTTTAGCAAACTGGTAATACAGACTATATTTTATAAAAAGACGCTTACATTTTCTGAATCATTGGATATAAATAAGCTTGCTGAGTTTCAGCAGAAGAGCTAGCTGAGGCCTAGGAGTATTTTGGCAAATTGCAGATTGCTGCATGTATGTGTAGTGTACATGGAGTTATATTCTTATATTTTTTTAAGATTATTAAAATCGAGTGATGTCTCTTTACCAAATTATCCACACATGAAGCCAGCTCATGTCACACGTTTACATTTTAGCCACGACGCGAGAAAACCGGTCTTCGGGGTTTCCGACCAGGTCCGACACAAACCGACCTATACAGTCACAGAAGTCGGCTAGAAGCTTGTAATTTCGGATTTACAAAGAAGAGGGATAGTACTATCCGGGTAGCGAAACCAAAGGCGCTGATCAGCTTCGCAGTTAGCGCGAAGCTGATCTGTGTCTTTGTTTTCGCAAACGCAAAAATCGGTTTGTTTGTTTGTTTGTTTGTTTGTTTTTTTTTTTTTTTTTTTTTTTTTTTTTTTGTTTTTTTTTTTTTTTTTTTGTTTTTTTTTTTTTTTTTTTGTTTTTTTTGTTTGTTTTGTTTTTTTTATTTTCATGACGAGGCTCATTTTATCCCAATAATAAAATATGAAATTTTAAAACTATAAAAGGTGGCTATGATCCATTATGGCTATGCTTTATAGGCTTTATAAAAATGATAACATGTAAAATAAAGGGTAACAAATCGGTCTGGTAACTTTGTAAAGTGGTAGTTTATGTATGTATAGATGAAATAAATGTCAGTTCTTCCTTAGATTAACTTGCAAAGTTAAAATGTCACCAACACGTTGTACCAGTGACCTTTCATCGTCAAAGAGCTAACGCTTGTCTAACCAATATACAACTTCTTTTCTGAGGCAGGAAACATGCGCGGATCCAGAGGGGGGGGGGGACCGGGGGTCCGGACCCCCCCCCCCTGGAATTTGAAAAATTTACCTAAAAAAAGGTAATTTCGGGATTTTTGAGGGTTGGACCCCCCCTCGTCTGTGACCAAAAATTACCATTTTCGTTGGACCCCCTCTCATGAAAATTTCTGGATCCGCACATGGGAAATAATGTGAAAAAAAATCAGTTGAAAGAAAAAAGAATATAGTTTTCTTATTATTACGGTTACTCAAAAAGTCTACTTTTGAGCAAAAATAAGGAAAATATATAGCTCGGCAAATAGGTCACTGTATGGTCGTTACCTTATGAATACGTTATTGGGTATGGTCTACTTTTGACCTAAGTTGAAAGACACAACTCACACGCTGTCCGTTAGAATGAAAATCCGAGTTTGTCTAGTTTACTGGATTGGACAAAATAGGTAGCTGATCTTTAACGGTAAAATATGTGACAGCGCTCTAGGCTGACTGAATTCGACTTCTCTATTATCTCCCTACTTGAACAGATGGACCAGCCGACCACGCCCAGATATGAATATTAAAGTTGCCACCCATACAGTGACCCATTTGCCGAACTATACCCCTGTAAACCCTAGTTTCACTAAACTAAAATTTTATATTATGGGGTATACATTACGTCGACATGTTTTAACCCAAACGAGCATATTCCACAACTAGAAAGTAGTTGGATCATTAGTGGTAAAATTATGAACAGTTTGTCGAAATATTACATCAAAATTTTATATTTTGGATTCACGGCTTCTACGGCGTTTGTCAGGCTTTTCAGGGGCCTAATAATCACACGAGCAACATAGGACACTGACACGTACTAAATTCTTTTACAATTTAAAATGGTTGAACGCTTAAATTTTGAAATGTAACAAAAGGTATTATACAAATACAAACTAGTTTACTTTCGAAACTTAATCCGCATTTATATGCAACATTAAGAATCCATTATCATGAACTAGAATGAAATTTATGTCCAAATATCTAATGAGGTAAATGCACGTATTTCTTTTAATGTCTTTCAGAACCTGTTGCAGCAGCACTACCGGTAACGTGCCCGTTGGCTTATGTGACGTTTACTTTTTGCAAATTACGTAGACACTTAACCCCTTTTGACGAATATATTCGCCTATCATAATCAATTGGTTGAGCCCACTTTCATTTTAGGGGCGTTAGAGGTGATTTTTAATTTTTGTCTCATTCTTCGATGAAATTTCTCATAGCAAAAAGAAAGCCCCAGATTAGACACCGCGATGTGCTATACAGCTTGCTTACCGGTATGTACCATTAACAGGACACCAGGCTTATTATAAGAGCCAATATCCTGGAAAAATGTGCTTAATAAAAAGCAAATCATATTTTTTTCATTGAAAAATTTTAATATTTTTTAATATTTTTGCTCAAAACATTGATTCTGGGTACTCATTAGAACCGCCTCGTTTAGGCGGTTCTAACGAGTACCCACAATCTATATTTTGAATCAGCAATATGAAAAATAGGTATACCCCTGAATACCCCAATTTTACCATATAAAATGGGTTTAAAGGGGGTAAAACCTTTCATGGACACGTTATCCTGGTAGAAAAATAGTGCCGCATTACTGTACAATTCACAACATACGGGGGTCATTCAAGAATTAATGACAATGGATCCATATCTCGGAAAGTATAACTAAGCTCGGCTTTATTTGATATGGTACATGTGGACACATATATTATGCATTTGTGCTGAAAATTTTGTGCTTTTATCATGTCTAGATTTGACGCTATGCTAATTTGAATATGGCTCCTGAAGTGTCCATGGACGCGAAAAAGTCAATTTTTACTTATTTTTGTATGGGGGTAGGGTAAGTAAAACGTGTAGGATTGTTGCTTGGACAGTCTTATCAGTGATTTCTTATGATTAATGAAAGCACTAGAGGTCAGCAAGGGCAACCATAACATTTATGTCAATTTCCTGATTTGCAGCACGCTTGGTTGCTAAGCAACAGCAGAACAGGACAAAATAAACCCATTCTGAGCCTAACAGTGTGTTTTAAACCAAATAATGAAACAATCAAATAAATTCCAACAGCTAGTGATGTGTTTAATCTTAAATGTATTCCTATGGCTTCTACACAAAAACGGAAATGAAAAAATCTGAGACTGTTATGGAACAAGTATTAGATTTTAAAAAGACTAGCTAGATTTGATACAGTTACATTTGAACTGGGGACGGTGCTTATTCATTTTGAAACTCTGTGTACACTGTCATTGTGATCAATACCATTGACAGTCATGCTTAAAACAACCACATATTAAATCCTCATGAAATGTTGTTAACATATCCAAGATACTGGTCTTCCATCCAGGCAAGTACTAGCTTTTATAAACAGCAATATGTCGTGTCCAAGCTCATTTACCTTGTATTCTTTGGTTGCCTAGCAACCACAGAACTGGCATCTTAGCGAACTTTTGGAGGAACCATTGAATAGCATACATCTTCAAATTTGGTTATTAGTATATGAGAAGTACACAAGTGTTAAGAATAAAGTTTAATGGAATCATTGTCATTAATTCCTGAATGACCCTCGTATTCATACCGCTTAGTCAGCGACAAGCAATGCGACTGAGAACAAACAATTTACCAACAGCTTGAATGATCCGTTCTGCTGAGTACAATCTGGGGCTATACAGTTTGCACATGTCCCATAAATTATACACATGCTTAAATGAATTAAGAAGGCTGTATCAAAATCATCAGGTACATGTTTGTTCGTGTTGTTGCTCATTTAATTCCATCCGACACCGGCAAAGTCATGAGAAACCTTTCATGCATTAAATGTGTTTAACAATATGCAGATTTACTGCTCCGCCATTACAACCAGGCTGATCAGTTTCTTGGTATGCGCTACCAAGATTGTTATCATTTGGGTTGCAACTCACGACTGCATTAAGTACTTTCTGAGTCGGATTTGGTCTGAAAACCAAAACAGGCCGGCTTTCTCTTAATCAGACTCAGTATTTTTTTTTTCTTCTTGTTATTTTTTTTTCTTTCGCGAAAAGCATTACCTGTCTATTTGACCTCTTTTTTCAGCAAAGTCAACAGTACAGTACCGCTGACCTGCATTTACTATACAAATTACAAATAACAATAAAAAACATTCTTTAGTCAGGACTAAAGGTTATGCTCTGTGGATTAAAATAGCATATATGGACGCTTAAAATTGTATACAATATATTGTACATAATACCTCTTCATCGAAAAACGAAAAAAAGTATAATAACAAAACGCTGAAAAAAACACTGGCAAAGACAGTGATTTACTGAAACATTAAGAAGGATAACAACAGTGAGGACGGAGTATTATTTTGTTCGAAAGGTTTGGATAGTCAAAAATGAATTGGAGGCGCAGCAAATTCACAATCTTTGCAATTATTTTGCAAGTTTTGTTCATCATCATTTTCGGGATACTAGGAGACTATGCTGAATCCGCCAGGCCCAAGAAGCCCAAGATTGCCGACTTCGTCAATACGTATCCATGTAAGTAAAGCAAATAATTTTAATAGTTTCTGTTTATTAACGGTGTATGACTATTTCACTAAGTGGACGGGTGTTTGCTTCACATAGAAGTCTTAGGGGCGCCCGCGACTGTATGTGACCGTGTCCCAAATTAAACCGCCTTGTCCGGACTTTGAAAGTCACTGGTCTTCAAACAATTTTAGTTCGACATTCAGATGTCATTTTACATGCAACTCGTATTTTGTCAAAAGCCTATGAAGTCCTATGCATCTACTTTTGATTTTGTATATAGTTCCTGGCAAAGTAAAAAATAGAATAAACATTTATCAATAATCACATCTGTTATACTTTATATTCTAGTCAATAGTAGTCATTACTGCAAATACTAGAAAATTGGACAAAATCAAATAAGTATTTAGACGTTTCCTTATCTCAATCATGCCCAGATGCAACATCTTGTATTTCTAATAAAAGTAGATGAATAGGCGCCTTCATAGGCTTTTGGTATTGGTCATAAGGTAGCTCAGACTATATGAGTTCAAAACATGTTACATGTAATGAATTTTCAGCCTTGATTTCACTTTTTGCTTTAATGTCCTTGAGTCATGTCAGTTGTGGATAATATGATATTAATGCAAATTGAAAATACTATAAACCACATTAAAGGTCACCCATGCCCGTTTCATATGATAGTATAGTAGTTTTGTTTTATTGTTCTTCAACAGTTTCAATATCAGCTCAAGAGTCTTTCATCTTGCAAGAACGCTGTTTTCGAGCAATATATTTCAAATACTTGTACTCTACACATGGTATTTCGAGATCACGTTATTTTGTCGTTAACACAAACACAAATCGGACACAAATGCCGCCACAAATGTCAAAGACAATCAGGATCTGTAGCCCGAATTTGATTCGATAACTGCCACCCAAGGCTCGGTAAAGGGTAGTTCGCGTAGTATCGTGCCTGCAGCGTGAACAGGTTTTATTGATGTTGCAACGGTTTATTTTTCAATGCGCTTTTTGGCTGTATGCTTACACCAGTTCCTTGCAAATGATATTTTATTTCTCATTTAATATGCATATATACAGTGTATACATTCTTGTCATATAGTAGCATGTTATTGCTTTAACCTTCTTATTTTGCTATAATGTTAACCTTGGTTATAACTAACTATATCAAAACAAATGAAATCATCTCATACATAATTTATGAGCAGCAGTTGTCGCAAGGTCATACATACGAGTAGCAACGAATGGCCCAAGTAGCAATCTTGCAAGTATACCTAGTCTAATGCTTTCATCTTGTTAATAACGATTGTTTCAGTTTCTAGCCCAGTTTTAACTTTAAATAGGGATATACGTTCATTCTAATGCTGCACTATGCATGCATGTACATATAGAATTGGATACGCATTAGAGTAACACTATGTACTGAGCGAAAATGGGACTGAAATACGCCTCAAAAGTCACCATTTACATGCAATGGGCAAGGTAGTATGCACTATTCTCTATATTTATGTGCATACATCAGTCGATCGAAAAAGGCCGACTACACAGAAATATTTCCTTTAAGGGAAAGCAATTTGGCATTTATGTATGCCTTTTCCACAGGAACATTTTCAGTTTAGTTACAAAACTATTTTACTCCCAAAATGGTTTAAATAACTGAAGGTCATTAAAATGAAATGAACTTTACTTGAATTTGGTTTTGAATTTCAACTTAAAATGTACAAAGACACCGAGGTCCTGTATCGTGTAACACATAGCTTTTTGAATGAAAATGCAAATCATCATCAAATTCTTAATCTGATACTGTGGTTACCTAGTGTTTCTCAATGTTACGTTGAAGAATGTTTTGTACTGGTTAAACGATATTTACGGCAAACCGGTAATTGGTGAAAACAGCAACAGCACCAACATACAGTATATGAGCCGCCGCATGGGAAAACCAACTATGCATAGACGAAAACAAAGGCGCAGATCAGCTTCGTCGTAACTGCGAAACTGACCAGCGCCTTTGTTGTCGCTACACGGATACATGTACATGTAGTACAATTCGCATACTTTCTAAATCCTAAATTTCCAGCCTCTAACCATTTTCTGTGACTGTACAGCCCGGTTTGTGTCGGACCTGGTCGGAACCCAAATTGTTGGTTTTCTCACACACAGGCTCATATAAAGGAGGATGGGGCAGAGGTTTGGAAAGAACATTGTGAGGGTCATCTCAAAGTTGATTTCCCATAAAATTCAATTATATTGAAGGAATGGAAGGTCCAGAGAAAGTCTCAATAAATACTTATCCAAAGTCTGAGGAGTAAGAGGAAAATCTATTGCACACAAATGAACTACAAAAACACACGCAATCTGTGCCACGTAGAAAACTCAGCTTTCTTTTCCCCGAGATAATGTCTTCCATAATATTGGCGACACCATCAAAAGGCAACACACACAACGCACAATAAAGAAGGCCTTTCGATGGATAACCCAGTTGATGACAAAAGCGACCATCGAATACCTTCGAGATGAATACATACATGAAAAAGACTATATCAGCAAGATGGCCTGGCTTAGCAATTGGGCCACCATAATTTGTCGATGACATGCGGAAAGCTTCTTTCTATCCATGCTAATACTCCTGAGTATTGAGATTGTAAAGATTCAAAATTTGTTTATCAACCAGCCGGACATATAGTTACTGGAAATTTAAAAATAATTTCGGATTCTAGAATTCGCAAAATTGTTTCTAAAGGTCCGAAATATAGATTCCCTTCCTACATCAATTTCGACAAATGTAGAGAGGAGATTGCATCTGCATTGAATGATTTCGGTAATCGATGGTGTAAACGAGAGGGTGTTGAGGATAATGCTCTTAAAGAATGGAAAAGAAGTATCTTCACTATCGTGGATAAACGTATAAAGTTTTATTCACAAAATACTAATCTTTTACCTCCTAAACCTAAATCGTCATTTAGGCATTTGAAGCAGGGTATCCAAGAATTTCACAGAAAAAGGTACAAGTAGGCAAAGATCAGGAAAAGGCGCAATCAGAAAAAGATTCCCACTCCAAAAACCGAGGTGGGAAAAAACCAAACTAACAATCAGGTACTTATACCATGAAACAATCGTAAGCCGAATGGGCAGCTATTTTCCCAACAGGCGGCCACTCAGTTACCTTAACTTAACTAAAAATATGAAAACATACATAAGGAAAAATATGAAAACATACACAAGAAAGTATGTCTTGGTTCCGGCAGAAAAAGCCGCAAAAAATATTGTTGTTGTTTGTAGGCTTCACTACGTTAACACCTTAAAACAGGAGCTTGATGGTACCAGGGCTTATCTGGAGACAGATACTGATGAAATGTCTGTAGTTAATGCCCACTTAAACGATTTACCTGTTAAGTTTTCTGTTTGTGTCAATGAAGGCCAAGACAAACTTCCTATGATGTATATTGTTTACCTAAGCTTCACAAAAAACCATACAAAGCTAGATCAGGAGCCTATAATCTCTCCCGGAGCTGGTAGCTTTCTCTATAGTATTGCGAAAGCCTAGTGTGATGGCAAACTCTCCAGCATTGGATTTCTAGAGAAAAGATTATCAGGACTCTATCAGCATCACTTGTTTTATTACCCATTTTCAAGTTCATGACATGACTAGTGTAAACATATTTTAATGGATAATCCACAGCTGGGGCACTTTATTGGCCACAGTCTGGCAAAACAAATTTGATGTGTTAGAACTGTCAGGAACAGAAAAGCAACAAAATGCACTATTTACATCACCTTTCACATGAAGTGGATTAAAATTGTGGAATACACCAGTACTCAACCATAATTATCTGAATACACTTTGAATTAAATGCTGAAAAATTCCCAGGACAAGGCTTTCTTTTGAAATGGGCCTGTTAAAAACTAACAAATTGACAGATACATTGCAATCTCTGCTGGAAACAACAGCCAATAGACCTCTGTCTTCCTAAGCGTAACACTTACACCAGGTGATAGCTCCGGGAGAGATTATAGGCTCCTGGCTAGATTTATTGCAAATTCTAGCTCTTGTACTACTACTGAACTTTCTAAATTGTTAACTTCCTGTCTTACTGCTATCAAATCTAATGTTATAAGATACTGTGAGACAGCGTATGAAACTTCAAATAAAAGTTGGTTTTGTTCAATAAAAAATTCTGGTGAGGAGCTCAATAAATTGAAGTGTAGAGGGTTCCGTGCGACGAGCTTGTCCACATATGATTTTTCTTCTTTGTATACAACTTTACCACATAACCTAATTAAAGAAAAACTTCTGGATTTGATAGAGTGGACCTTCAAAAGGGCATTAAAAACTATGGTTCACTTTATTTGGCATGTAATGACAGAAAGGCTTTTTTCACTTCCTCTGACCAAAGTCGGTATACACTTTGGTTGTGCGACGCCTTATCCTATCTCCTGGATAATATTTATATTAGATTTGGGACCAAGTTATACAGACAAATTGTTGGAATTCCGATGGGTACAAATTGCGCAACTCTCGTAGCTGATTTATTTTTATACTGCTACGAAAGAGATTTCATGGATTCTCTTAACCATGATAATCAAGCTGATGTTACCGAGGCTTTTAATTCCACTTCTAGGTACCTCGATGACCTTTTGAACATTGACAACCCTTATTTTGAAGGTATGGTCAATCAAATTTATCCATCTGAACTACAGTTGAACAAAGCCAATATCTCGGATACAGAAGCCCCCTTTTTAGATCTACATCTTTCTGTTGCAAATGGAGTTGTTTCTTCTAAAATTTATGATAATCGCGATGACTTTGATTTTGATATAATAGTAAATTTTCCGTGGTGACGTTCCTCGTCGTGCTTCTTATGGTGTATACATTTCGCAACTTATTAGGTTTGCTAGAGTCTGCAATGATGTTACAGACTTCAACGCTCGAAATAAATGTTTAAAGGCCAAACTTCTCCAACAGGGCTATCGGTATCATAAACTTCGAAAAACCTTTTCTAAATTTTATCGTAGACACTATGAATTGATTTCCAAATATAATGTTGGGTTAAAGACGCTTTTAAAAGAGGGCCTTTCGGAACCAGAATTTTATGGTGACTTGGTTTACAAATTTAAGAAACTTATAGGAAGTAATGATTTTTCTTTTCAGTTTAGAAAAATCATAACACGTTACAGACGTATAGGTTATAACTTGAATGTTATGCGACAGTCTACATGCTTAGTTTTTAACCCAATCACGGTTGATAGCTATGCTGCCTTCTTTAATTGCACGCCGGTAGGTCGGACGTCAGACTCTATGATGGCCCCGACTTAAAGCTATTCATTTTAGTTGGTTGGGGCCGGAGCTCCTTATCTGTTGCTTGGCCCACCGGGGTCCAACTGATGTTTTTCTTTTGCTCCGGAGTTAGAAAGTTATTCGGCGCCCAGGGATCTCCATCGTCGGGCAGCTTACTTAATCTGTGAGTCCTGGTTTTTGATTCATCAGGATGTTCATCATGATTTATTTGTTTGTTCTTGATGATTCATTGACTAGTTAGAGATTTACCACGCGGACCGAAGAACTAACTAAATGTTATGAACCACTGCAGAAGCTAAGGGTGAGGTTATGGCCATGTAAAATCTTTTTAAACCCGCCAGTAACTTTGTGTTACTGATCGTTCCAAGTCGATACATCTGTGGTGGTTCTTTTTGTTTTATGTCTTGGTGTTCAAAATATTTTTGTGCTGTTGGCGCCTTATGTATGTTTGCATATTTTTAGTTAAGTTAAAGTAACTGAGTGGCCACCTATTGGGAAAATAGCTGCATTCGGCTTACGAAATGTTTTCATGGTATAAGTACCTGATTGTTAGTTTGGTTTTTTCCCACCTCGGTTTTTGGAGTGGGAATCTTTTTCTGATTGCGCCTTTTCCTCATCATTGCCTACTTGTACTTTTTTTCGGAAGCTGACGTAGCTGAGGTGCGATTAAGAAAATAAGTCCCAGAGATTGGTTCCCAGATGGCTGACAAGAGAGCTTTATTTTCAGGCTTAACGCTTTCACAGGTAAATATACGAGCTTGGTTTTGAAATTAATTGCGTGTATTAGAAAGATGCACATTCGAAAGATATTGAGGATCTACAGTAATTGAGCCGCTGCATGGGAAAATCAACAATCTGCATTGGCGAAAACAAAGGCGCAGATCAGCTTCGCAGTAACTGCGAAGTTGATCAGTGCCTTTGTTTTCGCTACAAGGATAGTACCATTCCTATACTTTCTAAATCTAAAATTTCCAGCCTCTATACATCTTCTGTGACTGTACAGCCCGGTTTATGTCGGACCTGATCAGAACTAAAATTGCTGGTTTTCTCACGCACAGGCTCGTGTGTCTTCATGGCAGGCGGTTGGGATGCAAATGCAGCGATTATAGTAACGTTACATCAACTACAAGAGCAGCATGTGGCTGCAAATAAGCGTCTCTAATACATTGGATAAGTCGACAGGATGGTATTTGATGGACAGTGTGGAAACTAATTATAGGCATTGGCGATTGGCTAGTCTAAGACTATCTGGTCCCACTTGTATAATAACGCACGATGACACGAGACAACAATGGAAACAGCGAGTAATTCTTATCTGTCATTGTGATTGGGGTTCTATTCGGGGGTACCACATCGACTATCAACGGGAGCTGCTGTATACGGATGACTTACGATTGAGTGTTCTGTCCATGGAGTAAGTGGCGGCAAGGAGTTTCTATACCTGGATGGCTTGAAACTCCTTGGTGGCGGTTAATCGGACGACATAGAAAAGAATCATGGGAATAGCAAATCGCATGGTCTCTGGCAACGTCTGATTACATCTGGAAAACATTTTGTGGCGTCTTTCAGACATGGATGGTAGCTGCTTGGGCTGGATCTTCACGTGAATCAGTGACATCGTAGGTCACGTCCACATTGACCCTGAGTGTAGAGAAGGTGCGGGTTGATGACGAAATGAGCCGCCTCGTGGGAAAACGAACAATGTGGTTTCCGAACAGGTATGACACAAACAGGCCTGTAAAGCTACAGAAGCAGGCTAGAAGCTTGAAATTTTGGAGTTAAGTAGAGGAGGAATTGTACTATCCGAGTAGCGAAAACAAAGGCGCTGATCAGCTTCTGCACCTTTGTTTTCGCCTATGCAGATTGTTTGTTTTCCCAAGGGGCGGCTCAAATGTTTGAGGCCGCGTTTATCAGAGATGTGTTATCTGGTAGAATTTATCTCGGCAGGAGGTGACTGTGAACTAGCAGCAAATGCTAGTGCAAGTGCCACCAACTGCTCTCGAGTTTACCCACCAACATCACCAAAATTGATCTTCCACTTTCGCCCGGTTTGGGTTTATTCAAGTGTTTTAAGGAGATATAACGAGGAGGCCATAACACAGTTCGGTTAAATGAACTAATCCTAGGTCTCCATGTACTTACATGTAACAGCACCATTATGATTGAATACACGCTCACAAACTGACACGGTGTGCGAACTTGGCTTGGCATCTAGAGTATGGAATTCGATCTACTGAGAATCTGTTCATTATAAAATGTATCAGACCGCCATAGATAAAATGGGTTAGGTTTAAGTTTAGGGCTCGGTGCCACATATGTATAGATCTAATTTAATAAAGGTGCAATTCTTATGTAGAATATATCTACACCCCAGCTCGAAATCCATGAACTGTGCTTTTCAAGTATTTGACCCAAGCTCTACCCTTAAACATGTACATGTATGCCCGCACTATTTATAAGCTGACAACTTTTAGTGGGAAGTAAATAACATTGAGAGGCATTTTAGCAATAAAGCTTAGTTTAAGGTCAGCTATAAACAATAAGTCTGTTCCTTTATTGTATACTGAACAAAAGCAAGAAACGCAACAATAGGTCACCGAGGATTTTCGAGTTTTAGTGTACAATAATGTTAATTTGAAATTTGATGCTGTATATTCCTGTTCATGGGATATTAGGGTATAACATGAAACAACTGATTTTCATTTCGATTAAAACTGAATGAGAATTTTTCCGTCGTGATTTTTTGTCAAATCGGGAAAGATTTGCTCTGCGCATCACGGCGCACACTTTTTAATTTCCAATTAATCAAGAAACACTGTCAGCTGCTTCCTCTCTAAAAATCATGAAAAAGAAATAAAGTTCCGCGACAAACATTAATAATAACAAGCTCGTAATCAAAACCATCAAAATCCCTATATGTTTAATTGAAAGGGGGTAATTTTAATTTTATTCAATTAATTTCTTTAATGTGTGAGTTATCTGCAGAGCGGTACATGGTGATTTTGAATAGGGCTTTATAGACAAATCGTGCCATCATTTTAATGCTTGCGCATGCGCACTGAATGTTATACTACTTTCAGCATGCCTGTGGTCGGCATCGAATAACTCAGGAAATACCCATTAAAATAAAAATCGATTTCTTGCATTTGGAAGTCTGATATCTAATGCAGAAACAGAAAAAACAATGATTTCTGATTGTATCGTAGTTTGCTCAAAATTTAGTGAAATATAATTGTTGCGTTTCATTTTTTTGTTCAGTCTATTTATATCTGCAGATAAATGACACTTATATGGGATATGATATTTGAACTGACCTTTAAAATGTACTGAATTATTATTTCCAACGATTATAATAGCCTATGGTGGACATCCGGTCATTCAAATATGCAAAAATAGACTTTGAGAAGTTCAACGGAGAATGTAGCCGAAATGGCTGAGCGCGGAAATTATTTCAGTAAGACTTACAATGGATACATTCAAGTAACTGTAGATACTGAGTCGTCAATATAAAGTTTTCATTGAAGCCATTGTGATATGCACACCCAAACCAAAACCAGCCATAACAATCGAAATAGCGACTACGTTAACATGAAACCAGCGCACAAGGCACGGTTCTTGACAAACCACTGGACGTCACATTAATCGTATGACGCCCCTTTCTTACACCGGTCTAGACTGAAGTTATAGCTTGCATGTTTCCCAGACTGCAACATTTTAAAAGATGCACAGCTAAAACACACATATATAATATATTTTCATAATTTTAGCAGTACTAACAACGCCCTTGTATTAGTTTTCCTCGGCGGGTCAGATAACTAAACCAGTGTCACGTTACTCCTAATTAACCGAAATAGTTACCGTCCAGTAGCTATGAATAATGAACCTTTCATGGATCTTAGGATGTACCACACAGATCGACTGATATAGGTGTCAAAAACGGTCAACCAGGACAGTTTTAGGTCACCAAATACAGTGAAAATTCTGATCAAATCTGTACATCGAAACATGAAATGAGCAGCACGTTGTGAACATTTAAGACTGAATGGAAACTCGACCGACAAAAGCAAAGAGATTCGTCTGTGCAACAAATCATCAATATATCTCTATACGGAGCATCTTCTACAAGCTGAGAAAGCCGGTTTGAATGCACGTGTCTTTAATCTAGAAGGAAACATTTATCATGTTATGAGCAAACCATTTGCCATGAGGAACCTGCTTGATGCGTTTGCGCTGTAAACGAAGACGAGGATCAGCTGTGCAGCTGATCAGTGCTTTCGTGTTTCCTTCAGCGAATAGTGCCATATGTCTCTTCTTTTTTGATCTGACCATTTTTTGACTACTGGTGTCCGTTTTGACTGTTGTTTTGTTCACGGGTCATGGGCTGTCATAAACATTAGAAAACTCCGAAGAAATAAGACAAACAGGTAACAGGTAACAAACAGCTACACGAAGTATATTTCAGAATGCCATATATATACTTTCTTATGTGCGTTGTATAAAAAGTTTACTTTTGGACTAACGTCTATACCACTAACTTTTATATGGTACAGACGACATGCAGTCTTCACAAAAAATCAAGTTCACTGTCACTTTGTTAACCAATAGGTATAACCGGTATAACAGGAATATTAGGAACACTGTGTGGAGCCGTCTTCCTTTCATATACCATATCCACTTCCATTTTAAAGGTTAGTTCCTCAACTGCATAGTTAGCACCCCTTCCAAATACGATATAGGACAAATACGTCTTTGCTTCAGTGTCATTGGGATTAACGCCAATCGGTATGGTATATTCAAGCGGGGATAGGATTTCGAATAAGAACGTGTCTTTAACGTGTGCCGGATGGAGAATCCCGTGCATTTTGTTTGACGCCAGTAGCAGCGTGGTGACGTTAGACGCTACAACGACATCTGGGAAAATCTTGTTTTCATACGTGCCTTCGAATTGTGACAAATTGGTGACGTTTAGTGGCTTGGGTAGCTTCTGGAACGGCGGCGCTGGCCTACTGAACCACGGTTTAGGAAAGGTACAGGCAGTCGTTTCATTAAGCCAGGATTCAAGTCCAAGCAAATGGTCAACCATATAATAGAAAACAACACTCAAATGTCTTGCAGGCTGTGCTCCTCTACCTGGCCCGTTAACACTTGCAAAAACCGCTATATCAGCGTCCGGAAAAGTCCACATTTCAGTCTGAAAGCCGCCTAAGGAACCATCGTGCCCAACAATTCTGTACCCTCTATATTCCTGTGTCCACATACCATAGTTATACCCCAAGAACATATGTGCAACAGGGAACAGCGGTTTGATAAGGGTGTAGCTTTCTAACGGCGTTGTCACGTGGTGTATTTCCTCTAATAACTCTGTCTTGAGAAGTTCTTGCCCGGATTCCGTCTTCCCTTTATTGAGATGAAACTTCATCCATATCGCCATGTCATTTGCGGTTGACATTATAGCCCCAGAGGGTTCTAAAGGGGGGAGAATGTAACTTTCAAGGCTCCCATTTACTAGTTTGCCATGTTTGGTCATATACGGCTTGGCAGTATTGTTTTTAGAAAAGTAAGATGTGTCGTTCAGAATAATAGTGTTATTCATACCAAGAGGTTGAAAAATTCTGGTTCTTATCAAGTTTTCCCACGTGTCGTTTCCAAGGACTTCAGCCACGTGAGCCGCCATGGTTACCATGTAGTTGTTATAAATGTATCCATCGCGGAATGGAATTTTCTCTGGGAGATACTTCATGCGTTTACAAAGTTCTGTCCTGGAAACCGATTTTGGGAATCCCGCGATTACACCGCCGTAGTCAAGTCGTGCCAGCCCAGTTCGATGCGATACTAAGTCCTTTAGCATCATTTCTTTCGTTCGGTAAGGATCAATGAACCCGTATTCTGACCCTAAGATGTCTGTCACTTTTGCTGTCCATTTCAATCCGTTTTCGGACAAAAGTATTCCTAGAAGCGTCACGGTAAACGATTTTGTCACCGATCCTATTGAAAATCTAGTATCAGGGTCCACTGGTTTGTTTGCCGAAATGTCAGCCATCCCGAACCCTTTGGACCAGACGTCCTTGCCTTTGACAACCGAGAGAGTAAACCCAGGCACATCGCGACATTTCATACTTTTATCGATAAATGAATCCAGTTCCTTTTCAAATGTCCCGTCGAAAACGGTTGCATGGCTTAACAACAGTGAACCAAGAGTACAAAGTAGATATTTGACGAACTCCATTTTCATTTTATTCCTTCTAATTCCACAATGTATTTTGCAAATGCTGTTTATGGCTTTCTACTACAGTTTCACTTTTATATGCAGAAACATGTGGGACATATTGCGAAAGTACCACCGTTTTGACACAAACTCATGTGATTATAGGGTTCATCAGGAAAATTTGTCCGTGCAATGAATACCCCCTTAAACCCCACTTTTATGAAAAACTGGGGTTTGTAGGAGTATACCTATTTTTCTTATTTTTTGCTCCAAATCATTGATTGTGGGTACTCGTTAGAACCGCCTCGGCAAGGCGGTTCTAACGTGTACCGACAATCTATGTTTTGAGCAAAAATAAGAAAAATATCAAAAATTTTCTACTGAAAATTTTCAAATTTTAAATCTTAAAAAATCTCTGTATATTGCATGGGCGTGTTTTCGTAGTGTTCCTTTGTAGCAACCGAAGAATCGCATATGACCGTTTCTAACTAAGGAGCAAAATGTTTTATCATCATTATATGCATTTTATTGGGGCATACGGATATTATGAACATACGGCGAGGTGGTAGTAGCTTGTTAAACAACTGGTTTTAAAGACATTGATTTCTCCTACCACGGTCTGTGCAGACCTACCAGATCACATAATACTTTTGTCCCCCTCCTTCTCCCCATATGAATGACTTTTGTGTGTGTTTTATTTCAATGCGCGCATGGCACTTTCTTTCTGATAAAATCAAAACAAAATTGTCTGCGCATGTGCGTTTGCAAACTTTGACGACAAAAAGCTTTAACCACCGAAAGGAATGTAACTTCGATATTAAAAGAGATCATGCAATGACGCTCCATCTAATCGATTTTCTGGATGTCTGGGAAATAATATGACTTGTAATCTTACTCAATACCTTTGGGCTAATAGTTAGTCAGTAAAATAAAGATTCTTAATGTAGCGTTTTCACTTTTGCTGAGTACAGTTTTTTATTGGAATCTCCGCATATTTTAACCACCTCAGTGCCACGACTCTACTCAATGACCCCATCACATAAACTGCAAGGTGGCATGGTATGAAGCGATTGACAAATAAATTCACGTTCAGTTTTGAAAACAAAATTGATGGCTGATTCTTAAACAAAAAAGTTGTTTTTATGTATTTGTTGCTGGTTGTCTCGGTGACAACCTAATTGGTGTCGCCACAAACGGCCTGCTGGCTTGGGAAACAAGACAGCTCATTTCATAGATTTGGTATTTAAGTGTTTGTTTTATGTGAGTTCCAGACATATTAAAGTAGATATGGTGGTATATAATGTTACAATCTTATATCAGCACAAAGCTGTGGTATGCTAAGTCTGTTTATAAAATCGGTCATCCATATTTTAATAGACTGTAGATCATACCATCTTGTTTTGTAGGTTATAAAATTTCATTAATAACACAACTCCTAGTACATGTACCAATTGAGTCCCATAACGTACGCTAGTATTTCAGTTGACTCTGCAAAAAGTGAACTACTAACAAGTTAAACATATTTAAACATGGCATCGACAGCAACTGCAGTTGCTACGTAATTGTAGAATAGATGAATAGACTGAGCTATTTAACGAATACAGTAATTCAAATATATCAAATGAATGATACTGGCGACATACCTATTCGCTTTTGAAAATGATACCCGTTTCCTTCAGTGACATTCATGGTTTCGAATTTCATAAAGTATTTAATAGGTCCTAGAAAAACGTATAACTTTAACCTGATGTAATGTTCTGAGATGAGGTGTGTCGAAATGTAATGCTGAACTAATCAAACCGATTGTGAACAAGAACACCATATAACCAAAGGGCATTGGATTTCTTAAAGCCCGAACTGTAAATTGTACAGATTCTTACCCTACGGTGCACAATGTATGAAGGGTGATATGAAAATGTGCACTTGAGTTGCACACGAAGTGCACATGGTCGCTAAGGTCAAAAATTACCTTATTACCTCATCGAAGGCAGTGTATCTGCGTGTGCAGCACTAAAGCTCGGTACACACTCAGAGATTAATCTTAAAGATTTTTGTATCTGATACAAATCTTATAGTGTGTACACCCCTAATACATGTATCATGAAACTTTTTCGAGTTTCATGAAACTGTATTTGGTTTAGGACACTGCTCTATTTGCTAAGATTTGTATTAGTGTATTAGCCAATCAGAACACTGCATTTCCTGGAAGGAATGTTACCTGTTGACCTACTGATGCTGGAAGATAAACTCATGCAGACGAAATAACATTATCAGGTGTAAACACAGAACAATCCCTTTCCTTCACACATAAAGCATGGCAGACAACGTTTTTTCAAATACAGATATTGAAAAACTAATAGAATTATGGCGCGAAGAAAAAAACCTGTGGAACTGCGCATCACCTGTCGTCCTTCCAAGTTTTGCATGGCAACAGCCATAATAATTAAACATAATGCAATGATAACTTCATCTTCTTCTGTAAGCACCATTTTGACAGAAGGCGGGAAAATACCAGCATATTGATTGACCTTGGTACTATTTATACACAATAGCATCATTTTGGCGGGAGAAAAAATTAACAGGTAGGAGGTGTATCATGAGATTTGTATCAGTGTGTGTACAGCAGTGTTTCATGTTACAAAAATCTCAGAGATTAATTTCATGAGACGAATCTCTGAGTGTGTACCTGCCTTAACACTTTTCCGAAAACTCCAAATATTGAGAATCCTTTTACGTGTTTTAAAGCCAGATCTAATAACTTGGTACTAATATAAAGGTTACTGACCCGAGCCGTTGGTATTGTAATTTGCCAGAGGTCAAAGACCGCAACCTTTATTGATGGTGTCTATAAATCACATTGAAAGGTGAGCTAAGGTTATGTTTGTTTCCCATGTTTACACACTCTCTCTCAACCCTGAATGCCTCTTTTCCCACTACTATCAAGTTGTACCCTTGAACATGCCACATTGAGTTACCATGACACTGGTGAACTCACAGGAAGCGGCGACCCCGTTCCAACAGAATTGGTATCTTAAACCACATGGCTTGAAACAAACAAATGCAAAACCTCTTTACAGAAAAAACAAGTATAAAAAGCTTGGTCTGCAAAAAGCACATGACATACAAAAATGCATAAGTAGTCCCTATAGTTTACCGGTATGCTAGCATGTCAACTCTTTGTCTATAGCGAAATTATTATTTAATTCCCAATCCCTACGTTGGGCAGTTGAGAATGGTTAGAAAAGAAGCAGACGAAGAACAACAACAACGACAGAAGAAGAAGAAGAAGAAGAAGAAGAAGAAGAAGAAGAAGAAGAAGAAGAAGAAGAAGAAGAAGAAGAAGAAGAAGTAGAAAGAGAAGAAGAAGAAGAAGAACAACAACAACAACTACAACAGCAACAGAAGAATAAGAAGAAGATGATGATGATGATGATGATGATGATGATGATGATGATGATGATGATGACGACGACGAATGAATGAATGAATGAATGAATGAATGAATGAATGAATGAATGAATGAGGAACAAATGTTGACAAAAACTCTAATTCCGTTCATTTTTCATATTTTCCAGTGTTTCAAGATGTACACGTGATGATTTTTATTGGTTTCGGGTTTCTGATGACCTTTCTGAAGCGCTATGGTCTTGGGGCAGTAAGCATCAACATGCTGATAGCAGCCTTTGTCATACAGTGGGCTTTCATTGTGCGGGGTATTATTCACCATGTGGCTCATGGGGAGGCGCATTTTACAATATCGGTGGGAGAGTAAGTAAAATAGTTTTTACTCTATTATATTTGATTCAATATTCACAAAATAACAACCGTTCCGTGCTGTTTGCAAGCACTCTAGAGAAGTCTACTTTGAACGAGTCATGCCGTAGAGGCGGTTACATGTAACAGTCACTAGTAAGAGAGAAGTACAACATTCAGTTCGACAGTCCAGAAACCTATATTAGACACGGCACGGATATGCTGCAGAGACATAGATTGAGGCAAAGTTACAATGAGTGCCAAATGTAACATGCTGAAAATTTGCGCAGTGTGGGGGTCGAACTATAACCTTCTGGGTCCAAGGTTTCCACTCTACGCCGCACGGTGTCGCTATAAAAGCCTGTTTGTACACAGTCAAGATAATCACAAATGTGCATTATACATGTAAGGGAGACCGGGTTGAATGAATCACGGGTTGAATGAACCAGGGGCGATAACTTTTACTGTAACAAGACAATTTAACTGCCATCTGTAATACTAAATACGCACTTTGCATATCCAACATAAGTATTTTTCGTAAAATAAGCAAACCAAAATGTGTTCTGTCACCACTAGAAAAGGAACCGGTTTCCTTTGAAAATAAAATTTGCAAACGAAGAATATTTTAGTGGTTCATCCAACCCTACATACAAGTATGACAAAAACCAGTCTGCTACAGGGTGATTATATATAGAAAAGTTAAAGATCTGATTTTAACCTTAACCATTGTCGTACAGAAAATATACGGGTACCTTTTCTCATAAAGGTATCCCAGAAAAGTTTTTTTCTGGTCAACCTATAACTGGTTCATTCAACCCCAAGAGCCATGGATCGTCATTTTAAAGCGTCATCCTGTATAAAAAGGAAGTATCACCTAATCAGTCTAGGGACTAAGTCCTTTTCAGAGCTCCGATTTGAGCCCGTAAATATCAATAGAAAAGATATTGTCAGAATATATTCTCATTATCACAGAGGCTTTCTGGTTCAGTCACTGTTCCTGTTACTGCTCTGTTATAAGTCACAATCACCATTTATTTTCAGTTTAATGATTCTTTTCCTTTCAAAAATGTTAATTTGGTATTTTAGTGTAAAAAGACCGTGAATAGACTGTTCATACACATGCTGTTCATTTTATGCACTTTTATTTTCCAAAGGATTCGTTTTATGTTAACTGCAGCTTGTAAATGTATCATTTGATTAGCTGTTTTAATACCTAGAACTTTTCTATGCTAGGGTATATGGCTATCTAATAGCTTTATCTTTCTGTTCTTGATAAATTGTAATTGTTTCAAGATAAAAATTGTCAGCTGAGTTGATTTATGCAATTTTGGTTGGGGCACTTAGTCTCTAGACTGTAATGTTAAATAGCCTATTAATAAAATTTGAGCCAACAAAATGTTCTTTCTATGATTGTACCTCAAAGCTCTGTGACCACATTGATAACATCAGATTCGGCAAAAATAAAAAAGTGGCTCATTCAACCCCAGTCTCCCCGACAGTGTATCACTACTCAGCCAGAACATGCTGCTGAACGTACCCCAAACCGCAAAATATGAGCCGCCTCGTGGGAAAACCAACAATGTGGTTTCCGAACAGGTCCGACACAAACCGACCTGTACAAGCACAGAAAAGAGCTAGAAGCTTGAAATTTCGGATTTAAGTAGAAGAGGAATTGTACTATCCGAGTAGCGAAAACAAAGGCGCTGATCAGCTTCGCGGTTACCGCGAAGCTGATCTGCGTCTTTGTTTTCGCCTATGCAGATTGTTGGTTTTCCCATGAGGCGGCTCATATTTTAGCTCAGTTTAAATCTAACTTTTTTAATACCACATGTGTGAGCTTTTTTTGCTGCTTTGGTGTGGTTTATGGTATTATAATGCTGTTTCCTGTTAGAGAACGCGAGAACTGGGTTAAGTGCACATTTTATATGCCAGCTCACGTTTTGCCCTTCGCGTATCCTCGAAAACGTTAACCTAGACAACCTACCTCTGTAAAATGCAGCAAAAATTTGACTTTTCATTTGATCTCGATGAAAATATTTTGATAGGAAAACGATCTCTTTTTTTTTTTTTTTTTTTTTTTTTTTTTTTTTTTTTTTCAAAGAATGCCTATGTGGATTTTATTTACTCGTACTTTGGTACTGTGGGGTATTCATAGTGTACTGTTTTTCGTAGAACCCCTGTTTGGGTGCAAAAGGATCAATACAACTTAGACATGTTCACATGATTTTACTATGGTATGTTGTTTTTGGCAAACACACACCATTTCGGTAATATTATGTTACTTTAACAACCCAAGATAACATTTGAGCCGCATCATGAGAAAACCAACATTTTGCATATACGAAAACAAAGGCGCATATCATATGAGCAGTTATTGCACAGCTGAGTAAGGCATTTGTTTTCGCCACACGGATAGTACAAACCTTCTTCTTCTACTTAAATCCGAAATTTCAAGCATCTAGCATTCTTCTGTGCCTGTACAGAGCGGTTTGTGTTGGACCTGGTCGGAACCACAAGCTGTTAGTTTTCTAATGCAGCGGCTCATTTATCAAAAGCAGAAAAATATCAGTTTTCAACTATCAGTATTCTCTCTAAACATGCATTTTGAAACCCAACACCTGAATTTCTGATAAAAATTCTGCTGTAGCAGACGAAAAATTCTACTGGATCCCCAAAAATCAATACTTGATATCTCCAAACCAGCTTAGCAGAAAGCGGGGACCAGTACATGAAATTTGGCAAAAACACACATTTTTTACAAGAAAATGGGTGATTCATTTTGCTATAACTTTCCTTAAACTGCACCCAGGACTGCAAAACATGTCTTATAATGAACTTCTGTTTATCTACATTGCAGATACAGAGTTTAACTACAGCTGCGAGCTGTGAATCAATCAGATCATTAATTAATTTACATGTACCCAAATTCTTTACCCCAAAGAGCCCCATTATTAACTGCTTTTTTGACACCTTCATTCTGAAATTAACTCATTTAACCTTGGCTAGATCACATGTACAATGATACAATTTATCCTTGTAGTAAATTCCATTCAGCTGTGTGTTCTTATTTTAGAGAGATTCAGGACAAAAGGCGGTCCATAATAGAGGAAATTTCCTTGATCACCACCTACAAACTGGGGCTTCTGTATTCATTTAATAAAGGCAACACCCACATTTTAGCTCACATGTAGTTGCATCTATGTATTCTCTGTCAGTTAGTCAAATAGCTCCGCCTCAGACACCCATGAATCAGCCAGATCATTAATAATTAATGAATAACGGTACCAGTTTGATGCCCAGTATCTATGTAGGTCATAGTGTTTTTGGCTTTATTTATTTATTTAATGGTACTTTTGGGTATTTATGTTAGAGATCTTCAATAGATGTATCACATGCAGTTGAAAAAAAATAAAATTGCAATTATTATTTAGATGCAATTGCACAAAAAAGATCAATTACAACACACCTGATGATGTCAGAATTCAGTGCAAGTTTGTGTATTGTCAGTGATGTCCAAACAAGTAGGGGTGTCAAGTAGCATTATGTTATCAAATTCTGTTGTGCCTCATAAAAACATAAGTAATTTATACTAACTTCATCTATCTTAATAAGATCAACATACTACTTTCTTAAAACAAATAATATAAGCATTAATTAAAAAAATCAATACAAAGTACATTTAGTAACCATCACCATGGCATGTGGTTGTCTGCCAGCTGGAAATATATGTGAAAGTGAGGCTCTAAATCAGGTCATTAATGTTTTGATTTGTACTAGGTTGAAGACTGTATTTTACATTTTCAGTCTAGGGACTAAGTCCTTTTCAGAGCTCCGATTTGAGCCCGTAAATATCAATAGAAAAGATATTGTCAGAATATATTCTCATTATCACAGAGGCTTTCTGGTTCAGTCACTGTTCCTGTTACTGCTCTGTTATAAGTCACAATCACCATTTATTTTCAGTTTAATGATTCTTTTCCTTTCAAAAATGTTAATTTGGTATTTTAGTGTAAAAAGACCGTGAATAGACTGTTCATACACATGCTGTTCATTTTATGCACTTTTATTTTCCAAAGGATTCGTTTTATGTTAACTGCAGCTTGTAAATGTATCATTTGATTAGCTGTTTTAATACCTAGAACTTTTCTATGCTAGGGTATATGGCTATCTAATAGCTTTATCTTTCTGTTCTTGATAAATTGTAATTGTTTCAAGATAAAAATTGTCAGCTGAGTTGATTTATGCAATTTTGGTTGGGGCACTTAGTCTCTAGACTGTTTTGTTAACAATAAAACTGTAACTGAAGCAATTGTCCCGATCTTTTTGCCCGATCATATGGTGCGATGTTTGCAGAGGCACATGAAAAGGGTTCGAGATTTTGTGCACAGGAAAGGAAAATGGACTCATTCAGCCGCATCGCCAGAAAATTGTATTTTATTTTCAATATACAGCATGTTTCTACTCCATCGATTGAGCCAAAGTTCCACTGTGCACTAGGATGATCAACCAATAACAAGATTGAACGTAGGGCCCACGTTAAACTTGGATGCACATTGTTTTTTTTTTTTGTTGTTTTTTTTTTTGTTTTTTTTTTTTTTTTCTTTAAAAAGCGAATGTCCCATCTTACTTTATGAGCCGCCCCATGGGAAAACCAACAATCTGCATATGCGAAAACAAAGACGCAGATCAGCTTCGCGGTAACCGCGAAGCTGATCAGCGCCTTTGTTTTCGCTACTCGGATAGTACAATTCCTCTTCTACTTAAATCCTAAATTTCAAGCTTCTAGCTCTTTTCTGTGCTTGTACAGGCCGATTTGTGTCGGACCTGTTCGGAAACCACACTGTTGGTTTTCCCACGAGGCGGCTCTTATGATAAAAACTCAACACCCTTTAATTTCATGTGGCCCTACCCTCAACTGGACATTAGGTCTATTTATATTAAAAAAAATCCATGAAAATTCCATGAAAGTGTTTTCACAACGCCATTTGATTTGCAGGATGCTGACAGCTGATTTCGCCTCCGCCACCGTTCTGATCTCATTCGGTGCTGTTCTTGGTAAAACCAGCCCAATCCAGCTACTGACTATGGCATTGATCGAAGTCGTCTTGTCACAGGTCAACGAGTGGATAGGACTCGACTTACTCGGTGTAAGTTTGGGTATGAAGTTTATTTGTGATAAGGGGAGCAATCCTGTATATCTGTTGTATTTTTAGGGTGAGTGATGATTTCCCATGTAACACAAGTAATGCACCAGTAATGACGCCGCAGAACATGGTGTCTCGTCTAGTCGACGGATTTCATCGTGAAATGAAATGAAAAATTAATAATTATCCCTTCTGATACCACTAAATGAAAGTTGGCTTAACCAAATGCTTGTAGTGGGCAAGTCCATTCATGACAAATGGGTTATAATTGTTTATTCTAGGCTGTTGACGTAGGGGAATCTATGTATATCCATGCATTTGGTGCTTACTTCGGTCTGGCAGTGGCTCGGGTGTTGTGGAATGAGAAGAACACCGAGGCCCGGGGCGAGGGAGTGGTCTACCACTCAGATATTTTCTCAATGATAGGTAGGCGTCGCATGTGAAACAAATAAAGAAATCCATGCCAGAAGAAGTAGTACACTGGATCATCACGAGCAAAGCAACAAAAATATCCGGTGTACAACTTGCTTACCATTAAAAAACCAAATTCCCACCCTTAAACCCAGGCGTGAAACAACCAAGATGCCTTGAATAAGCAGTAACTGGTTATGCAAATACAGAGGGAGCATATTGTAAGCCGAGCAAGCAGTTATTTCCATACAGGTGACTACTCAGTTACCTGAACTAAACTAAATTTTAAGTACAACCAAAATAGAAGTACTGCCTTGAAACGGTCTTCTTACAAACGAAAAAATCTAGGAAAATTGATCATCAGAGATCAGGCTTCACACTACAGTTCGTCTAATCTAAAGTCTTTTGACTGCAGGTACTGTATTCCTGTGGATATTCTGGCCCAGTTTTAACGGTGGTGCGGCTGAGGGTGACGAGCAGCACCGGGCTTTCATCAACACCTATCTGTCCCTCTGTGCTTGTGTCATCATGACATTTGCTGTTTCACAGGCACTCGACAGCAAAGGGAGATTTAATATGGTAGGTTAACAGGTTTATGTTTAAGTCTTCACATGGGAAACAAACGATCTGAATTTCCGACCAGGCCGGACACAAACCAACCATTGTAAATAGCTAGAAGCTTGAAATTTGTGATTTAGAAAGAAAATGTATGGTGCTATCTATAGTCTTCAAAACAAAGTTACTGCTCAACTGATCCGCGGTTGATAGTAGTATATGAAGCTCTTTGGGTGCATATGACGTCACAAATTACCAGGCGACTGGTTGGGTAATAAGCTTTAGCACAAACGTGCTGTTTATAATGATAATACAATTCTCGACTAATTTGTGAAGTATGTCAAATATAGAACTCTAGCAGTGACGGTCTTGAGTGATGAGTCCATGTTTGGACATTAGGTATGATGAAGATCCATTCACTGTTCACTTCTAAAGGGTATTTTAATGCGTGGGATATAACTCGTGGTAACCGTTTACAGGGCAAGTTTTAAAAGCGCATAATGGAGGCTACACGAATTATACGTTGGTCTAATTTATTTACTTTTTTATATTTCAGGTCCACATACAAAACGCCACCTTAGCCGGCGGTGTGGCGGTCGGGACCTCGGCCAACATGCCCCTTCAACCGTTCGGGGCTCTTATTGTCGGCTCCCTGGCCGGAGTTCTTTCAGTCGTTGGATTCCATTTCATTACGGTAGGTTCAAACCCGCGACCCTAGTGTTACAATAGCTTACCACATCCAATAAAAAATTATTGAACCGTATTCCAACAACTTTCGCGAGCGAGGGGGTACTTACCATATGTTATTCGTTCAAAGAGGTGCGAGCTTAAACGTTTAAAACTTCCATCTTCCACTATCAGCTTGTTCTAGGGTACACCATGATGTAAAATTGGACTTGCTTCCCATCAATTAAGATAATATAGTTGTTATTTTGAAAGTCGAAATGTATGGCGCTTTTAGAAAAAGAACATTTGATTTGCATTTTTTTTGTACCAGTCAATACATTTATCACTTTTTCAGCCATTCCTTGCTTCCAAATTGAAAATCCATGACACATGCGGGGTGAACAACCTTCATGGAATGCCGGGACTATTTGCCGGTATTGTCGGTGCGGTAGCTGCTGCCATGGCAACCGTTGATGGGTGGGGTGAAACGTAAGAACATTTTCTATAATATGTTCAACTTTCTAGTAATGTTAAATGCGCCTTCGTATATTTTTTTAAAAAAATGAATTACATGACAGGCTTAAATAAGTCGCCTTCTGTAGTCAACGATTTTTCTTACCAAATTCAAGAAATGCAACTAGAAATTGCTCATGAGTAAAATAGTCTAAGAGCGTGTCATTAATTCTGACTAAACATTTTCTTCTGAGAATATTCGTCATATTCCAGCTTATACGAAATCTTCCCTGCGGTAATCCCGGCTGCCAACACTACAGAATTCGAGGCGTACAAGACCAACTTCACTGGCTTTGGCCTCCCCATGGTTCCGGGGGCGGGGAGAAGCGGCACCACCCAGGGCGGGTTCCAGATGTTAGCTCTGGTCATCACTTTAGTCATCTCAATCGTCGGAGGAGCTCTGACAGGTAGGCATTTACGAAAACACACAGGCCTGTGCTGCTTCCATGCGTATTCTTTAGAGTGTAGTGGGCCTCTTTGAAGGACGGGGGTGTGGATGGCATTTTCAGTTTTGCATTTAGTAGTATATCATTGTTTACATGAATATATAAGATGTCATTGAGTATTTTCGCTTGAAGCATATGATTTGTTTTTATTTTATCAAATACATTTTACATGTACTAACGTGACAACATGCTATAATTATAATAGTGAAAGTACCGACTTTACTCAAGTACGTTTCCATGGCACAAAAAAACCCAAGATATGGCGTAATTTTACCTTGAAATGTACTATGATATTTCCAGGGTTGTTACTAAAATTATCCTGCTGGGACAACGTGTACGGAGACGATATGTTTGATGACAGGCAGTTCTTCGAGGTCGAGGCTCAGGGGTTCCCTAGCAACGGCTCTGCCGGTGACGACATGAACGAAACGGAAAATGACGTCAAATTGTAGGTTATTTCTGTATAGCTGTGTCTTGCAGTAGAGTAATTAATGTATTTGACCGTACACTGAAATCACTTTTTATAGATTACTAACACTTGAATGTTTCCGCAGATTATGTTCCTAATAGACAGGCTCCTCAGACCAAGGCTTTATTCCGGGTTTGAGATACAATGCACTTTACGTAATTTCAACTCCCTTGTACAACACAATACGTGTGAAGTCAGCGGGTACATGTACATCTAACAAACCAAAAGAAGACCACTTGAATCTGGAAATTCAAGTATGTTTCGGTTTCCGTCCGACATGCTTAGTTTAAATTAGAAAACTGCATTTTGGTAATATTGAGCGGTGTTTGAAATCGTTGGGCTATTTTTAAACTGAACCTTATTTTAAAACCACGAACACCATAGAGGCTGATTTACGTTTTTTTTTCCCTACAGGCGGATGATCAGTAACCAGTAACCACTCGGGACGCACAACCTGTCATGCTCTGAAGAAATACTCTAATCATAAGATGCTGCGAGATGGTTTTTGTTCTAAAATGTATTACGAGTATTACGAGTGACAAAATACAAAATATTTACCAAACAGCATCTCATTCATGTATACCAAAAGGAAAACTTGAAATTACCACAGACTTTTGATCTTGATCGCTGTAGATTACTAATTGTACATGTAACAAATACGCTTAATTGCAAAATAACTGTTTAATCGAGGACAATACTCACATCTTTGATTTTGTTTTGATACTGAGATGAATTGATCGACTCAGTATACATGTAAGAAGATAGATAAGATACAGTATACATAAAATCGCATGTTTCATGCCACTATGTTCTGTTCATGTCACTTATGCTGTTATGGGAATTGACTGCTCTGTTTATGCATCAAGTTTGAATGAAAATACATTTTGAATGGCTCATTTTTGTTCCATCTCACATTGTCCCAATAGTGTAACATGTGTGGTTACCAAGTAGTATGTGTAGTTTCGCATATTCATTGGACATAATAAGAGTTCTTAGAACCCGGCTCCTTTAATCATGTATCGATCATGTATAAGTGTACTGGTATGTATTTTACATATTTTACATTTTCCCACCTCCCTGTGTATACTTACAACACTATTTGGTAATATGTAATAAGATATAATAAAATGTGCTGACAATCAACCATTTTGTGTTATGATTTTTCACCTCTACATCTCAAGTTGGATATTCAGATACAAGAATAAATATACTGATCAAAATAAGTTTATTCCTACTTTATAATCGTCGGTAATTCTTATATGTGTGGAATGTTTCTTGATTTTGTGTTATATAGTAAATGACAAACACATTCAGGAAAATGTTCACGACAAAATTTTACTTAAAGATGGGCTTGATGCCGTTTAACGTCATTTTATCCAAATTTATACCATTCAAGTGCCCACATTTTTTCTGCATTCACATTCAATCAATGTTGCTTTAAAACATCTGGTTGGTGTCAATGAAGCAAGAATCCGCGCAAAATGTTGCAATTTGTTATTCTGACGTTAATTTGCCTTATTTTTCAGTGTGCCCAAAAACGTCCAAAACTTCTCAATTTAGAAAGTTTCTTTCTGAAGAACTGTTCTCTGTATCAAGAGCTTCTAATTATGACAAAAATTTCGTCTGCACATTTCAGGACAGTCTACTGAATAAGAAAACCTGCGTAATTTTGCGTGACTGACGTTCGTTTACGTTGAAATGAACCAAATCTAAATCACCGTTTTATTTAAAAGAGATACAATCAAAATTGTTAAATGGGTGTTAAAATCGTCAATGACGTTCTCAGTAAAGGACCCGGACGACTTTACTGTTAACGGCGGAGATCAAGTCTTTGTTCGCTAGCTTAATCCAATATTTAGGCTGCTATTAATGTTTCAAATGATCAACGAGAATACAAAATGTTTTTATCGATGACCTAAACCCAAATGATTTCCAGCCTTGGTTCTAAAGCGAAATGATGACATTTTCTGCCACAACCATTTGACGTCACTTGTTCCAAGCGGAAATAAAACTTTGACATGTACTTATTTGTGTTTAATAGAGATGCAATTTTGTAAGCGTAAATGCCTATCTATCCTTGCTTTTTCAGCAGCTTCATGTGTGAATTTTTCATATTGACCCCTAGAAGGAGAATCTGCTCCAAGTGTTTAATACCTCACAATATTGTCAAAGCACTATAGTAGGAATAAACTTATTTTGATCAGTAATTAAGAATTGTTGTAGTATGCATCTGAGTTTATTTTAAGTATAAATGGCAATGGCATTACACAAGAAACATTTTTGTACAAGTCCGAAGTGGTTTCAAGCCGCTTACCATCCGGAGGAAGCAGAATAGTACTGTTAATAATAAAACAGAACCAGAAACGAACGTCCCGTCTCTATATGACCTTAGCTGTTGGTGGGACGTTAAACTCCAATCAACCAAAAGAAACGAACGTGCTGATTCGTTATACACAGTGCTAGAAACAAGTTTATAATAGAATACCAGAAACGATTTTTTCTACCATGAATTAAGAATAGGCAATGATCAGAAATGGCTCAATTAGAAAGAAATACCCACTCAAAACCCGAGTGGGAAAAACAAAATAGACAATCATGTACTAATACAAAGAGAACATATCGTAAGCCAAAAGAGCAGTTATTTCCCAATATATAGGTAGCCAACTTAATATATGAAAACGTACATAAGTTGCAAACTGTGCAAAACTTCAACATCAGAACATAAAACAATTAGAACCACAACATAAGCATCGCCCTCGAACGACTAGTAATATAAAATACTTAGTGGCTTGTGTGTAAGAAAACAGAATAAAGCAACAATCACTCTCCAGTATGTATGTGTGTAGATAAGCCGAATCAAGTTTCCCTAATATGCAAGAGTGGAGAACCAGAATGTAAGTGTAGAGAACCAGGGCCGAGTATGTATGTGCAGAAAAAGAGATTCGAGGTTGTCTATAATCCAGTTTTGTAAACATGTCATGTTTTTGTACTTTTAAATATCGACTAATCCTCGAAAACGGGCGTGCAGGTGAGCTGACGAAATTAGACGCGTAGTACCGGAGATTTTCGGGAAGTCCGTTATAAGTAAGTAAAGACTTTATGTAAAGAGGGTTTCTATATTAAGCATATATCCATGTACATATAAAAATTAGAGTATGTGCAATAGCTAATTTTCCATGTGGCCCTCGTGAGGTAAACATACGTATTAAATCATGTGCGTTTTCTACATTGATTCCCAGTTAAACACTTAAGCCGTGTGGTTACGAGTCCGTCGTGCATTACAACATATTGTACAGGTATGAGGATGGGGGCTGAGGTTCGAAGCCATTCATTTATTTTTTATCTTCTGAATTTTATTTGTATTCTCTCACAAAAGTATAACTTCGATTTTAATATATAATTTATACATAACTAGTAAGCAATTATACATGTACATAGTTAATTAAAATAGTTATTCAGTTTTTGTATTAATAAGGATGATGTGTTCATACATGTATATATGTACGTGGCACTTGTATTATGGACCAGTCATTCGCATCCCCGGTATAGTGGCGGCAAAGTGGGACTGAAGTGCCGGGATTAAACATTGGACGAGTCCCGGCAGTACCGGAGATTGCCGTAGTACTTATTGTCAGCCTAGGGGCCTGGATATAAATGACTGGTGCATTACATGTACGTTTTACATGTGTAATTTATTTTAGTAAAACACTCATTTTGCTTTCCAAATCGACCGATCCAGTATCCAATGTTATTCACATCATTCTACGAAGTGGAACACAGGGCGACAGAACATTTAAACATACCAACCAGCAAAGAATATATACGAGTCTTGTAGGAAAGAAGAGAGAAAAAGCGGCATGTCCATATCTTTGAAGACTGAGTGGCTACAGCGGACACAGCTCATGACAGGGGTCAATAGGCGTAGAATCCGGAGAGTTTTGCGGGACAAAATATTATAAAATAAATACAGGCAATAGTGTACTAATAAGAGGGAAAAATGTCAAAAATGGGATTCGAACGCCTACCAAAATATGATCGATAAACACTTTAATATTGATCCATGGTCGTACTATCACGACTATGACCGCAGCGTTAACTTATAATGAGTTCTTAAATGTGTTTAGCATAGAAGGGAAAACTCTTGATTCTCCGGAAAAAGGCGTACACTTTCCGGATTGCTATTTATAACATGTTTACCTATTTCGACGCTGTAAATGGAATGTGCGACCTATTGACATGACAATCAACAGTGCGCGGATTATAGCTTGCATGTTTAGAGAAACAGAATCGATTTTCTCTAGTATGTATGTGCAGGGAACCAGAATCGAGTATGTGTAGAGCTGTTCTAGTAATCAGGGTCGAGTTTCTCTAGTATGTATTAGCAGAGAACCAGAATTGAGTACGTAGCGATTCAGAATTGCACGTGCAGAGACTCAAAATCCCGTTTCTCTAGTATGTGTATGTAGAGAACCAGATTCGAGTTTCTCTAGTATACATGCGTAGAGAACCAGAATTGAGCTTCTGTAGTATGCATGTGTAGAGAATCGGGATCGAGTTTCTCTAGTATACATACGTAGAGAATCGGGAACACCTTCAGAAACAAGAAGCCACTTGATGCCACCTTGCCAACTGAAGGCTTTGGTATCGACATCCATCAAAACATTTTCTATATTACCCAAATACAGGTTCACCAAAATTGAGCCGCCTCATGGGAAAACCAACAATCTGCATCAGTAAGCGAAAACAAAGACGCAGATCAGCTTCGCGGTAACCGCGAAGCTGATCAGCGCCTTTGTTTTCGCTACTTGGATAGTACAATTCCTCTTCTACTTAAATCCGAAATTTCAAGCTTCTAGCTCTTTTCTGCGCTTGTACAGGTCGGTTTGTGTCGGACCTGTTCGGAAACCACATTGTTGGTTTTCCCACGAGGCGGCTCAAATAATTGCATGGATTGATACTTATGACGAGTGGTTTGAATTTCATTGACCAAACAACGTTAACGTCCATAATTCTGACATGTCATCGTGACGAAAAAACGAATCACCATTCGGTCGGATTATTCGATCCCCATACGGAGCACCGTCCTTGAGCAAGACACATTAACTCTGCAACTACTGGTTAATACCCAGGAAGCGCCGGCTCCGTGTCGACATAACTGGAATCCAGAGGACCAATGGTCACCTTAGATCTGCTGTATATACAACATATTTGAATATTATGGAAACTAGCCATAGTAAAGGGGCAGATAAAGCCATGTGGCAATTTCTTTCCAAAATAATCAATAGCCTGATCATTTGCCGATTTCCTGCAAGTGTTTCCCTTGAAATGACATTTTAACAGTTTCACCCATTCAAATGCATAGGCGACTCATGCTGATATTGCCCTTAATAGGTCAAGGTCATCACAGGGTCATGATTTATATATACATTGTAGTGCTTGAGTCTACATGTCAAGTTTCGTTGAAATCGGTAGACCAGTTCTGGAGAAGAGGATTTTTGAAAGATTTTTACCAATTTAATTTGAAATATGAGCATGGTGGCCATCATGGTCATGCGACCTGGATTATTTATATGCACATTGGTTCCCCCCTTCCTATTTAGATGTTACACATAAAATTTGGCTTTGATTTGCCAAGAGGTTTCAGAGAAGAAGATGTTTGACTATTATGGTAACATGCATGCATGTTGCCCCGCAGTGGGGGATGTGCCCCTGGTATCCATTTCTTTTCAGAATCATTGATATTCCTGCAAGATTTTCCCTTTGAATGACATTTTAACAATTTCCCTATTCAAATGCATATGTGACCTATGTTTACCTTGCCGATAAAAGGTCAAGTTCATCAAAGGGTAATGATTTATATACACATTGTAGTATTTTAGTCATCGAAGCTTCATGCCATGTTTCGTTGAAATCGGTCAACAAGTTCCGAAGATAAAGATTTTTTAAGTTTTTTATATATATATATGGGCATGGCGGCCATCTTGGTCATGTGACTTGTTTTATTTATATATAGATTGATTCCCCCTTCCTATAGATGCTTCATATAAAATTCGGCTTTAATTAACCAAGCGTTTTCAGAGAAGAAGCTGTTTGAATATTATGGTAATATACGTATATTGCCCCAGGATAGGGGCAGATGAGCCCCTGGGTCCAATTTTTCCATAATCATTAAAATATTCCGCCCAACTCCTCATATCCTATAAGATTTTCCATTCGAATGACATTTTAACAATTTCCCTATTCAAATGCATAAGCGACCTATGTTCACCTTGTTGTAAAATATGTCAAGCCTTCATCCTGAGATCATAACTTATATTATGGACCTTGTGTCCCTAATACTGCATGCCAAGTTTCAAGACCCTAGGTCATTGGGTTCTGGAGAAGAAGATTTTTAAAGGTTTTAGCAATATATGGGCGTGGCGGCCATCTTGGTCATTTGACCTGGATTATTTATATATACATTGCATGCGCGGATCCAGATGTGGGGACCGGGGATCCGGACCCCCCCCCCCTGGAATTTGAAAATTTTACCTAAAAAAGGTAATTTCGGGATTTTTTGGGGGTTGGACCCCCCCCCCCCCCCTCGTCTGTGACCAAAAATTACCATTTTCGTTGGACCCCCTCTCATGAAAATTTCTAGATCCGCGCATGCATTGGTTCACACTTCCTACAGATGCTTCATGTAAAATTTGGCTTTGATTGGCCAATCGGTTTCAGAGAAGATCTTTGAAAATGGAGGACGACGAAGACGACGGACGGACGGCGGACGGGCGGGCGGGCGCCGGGTGCCTGCCTATCCTATAAGCTCACATGTGAGCCTTCGGCGCTTGAGCTAAAATATTGACTGAGACGTTAAACCTCAATAAATAAAACAAAAGAAATCTTCAAGTTCTGGTAATAGAGCATCGGACTCCGAATCGAAATGTCCTTAGTTCTATTCCCACTCGGGGCTCCGCGTTGTGTCCTTGAGCAAGACACATTCCTCCCCAAGGTACTGGCTAATACCCAGGAGGCTCTATCCAGACAAAATTGCTGAGAAGTTAAAGTGTTTCGTGCTCGACTCAGCCAAGATTAAAATCCTGTCCATAAATGTTAAAAATCTGACAAATTCTGTCTTCGCTATTTTGTTGGTTTTACTTCTGGTACATGTATTACTAGCCACACATTTGTTTTGTTTCTTTTATCTCCACAAACCTTTACTAATCGGACCTGACGAAGTTTTGGAATCCCATTGAAAGGGACATTTTAAACATTTTTAAGGAATCGCATCCGCCTGATTTGTGTCTAATTTCTTTTACAATACTCAGTTTTTGACCATCGGAAGCTTCGCCGGTTATATAGCATTTGTTAAATAAGTTTAGTTCACTTCTTTCATTCAATAGCCCACCTATTGAACTTGAACTTAAACTTGAACCGTTTTACCCAAAGTTTTAATATAAAGCGATCCAAAAATATTTAAAGCTTAAGGCTTTATATACCATTACATAAATGAAGATGACCAGAATAGTAAAGTACAGAGCTGAGGTCAAGGACAGTTTTCAATAATTGTATAACGAGCCATGACGCGGTGAAATTTTCTCCATTTCCGAGGCGCTATTGAAGACTGGTCTCAACTTAGCCAGATAGAAACTTGAAATTCAAACTTTAAGAAAAAAACAAATATACAAAAATGGACAAAAACACTACAAAAATATTGTGGATATACGTTCTTAATTCTAGTTTTCTATATTTACTATAACTTCTAACACTGCGATTAAGTCCAAAAAAGTACCTTTTCTTTTTAAAGTGCTTAAAGCTGTTTCTTAATTTATTTCTTTTTGCACCAAAATGATCAAGTCAGCAAAAACTGAAAAAACAACCTTGAACGGTTAATGTTTTTCGCAACTATGGACCTCCAAACCTCGCCTTACTTTACAAAAACCTCCGAGGCTTTCCATTTCAGAAAATTATTGAATTGAACTTAAAAGTAAATTAAAGTGCGTTTCCTAGGGTCTGATAATGGTTTTTCGCAGATGTTTTACACCTGTTCAAATGTAGATGAAATATTTCCATGGCACAATTAAGCATCTAGTTTGTCTCAAAATGCAGCATAATTTTTGAAAATCGGTTGGCAAATAAAAAAGTTCTGGTCAAAAATATTTTGAATAGGGATTTCCTGTACAAAAATCTCATGTAATGCGGGTAAATTTCCCGCAAAAATTTTAAATTCTCGGTATTTTGTAATGGTTGCTCAAAATCAATTACAAAATGACACCAATGACATACCCGAGATGAACTCTTCATGATCAAGTAAAATATTTCGAAAACTATGCATTTTGATGATCATCAATTATCTCCCTTGTTAATGAAATCCCTACTCAAAATTCATTTTGGCCATAAAAACTTTATCTGTTCACCGATTTTCAAAATTTTTGCAGGTTCTATTAGGACAAACTATGATCAAGACTTTGACATGAAAATAATTTTCCTATCATCCCCCATACAGAAATTTTCTGCGAAAACTTATCAGAGGCAAGTTTTTAGACTTTTTTTTTTTTTTTTTTTTTTTTTTTAGATCTCGTTTATTTTTAATAAACAAGAAAGATAGTTGATCGGATGATCCCTACTCATACGCTAAGGTCATGTGTGTAGACGGTACCTCGGTTAAGTTTCGTCCGAAAGACTGTAGAATGCCGGGATCGAAACGACTCCTGCATTAAAATGAGATCGTCATAAGGATAACGTATTCATGAAAAATACACCTTATTTAGTTAAACGGGTGCACAGGGGTGAGGCGGTTCTAACCAGTACCCACAATCTATGTTTTGGGGCAACAATAAGAAGAAAAAAAACCTGTAGACCCTAGTTTCACTTCGTAACAGTGGGGTGTAAGGGGGTATCTATTTCACGACGTAATTTTCTGATGAACGAAAAGGCAGTCACTACAAGATGCCCCGCTCTGGCCACATGTGAGACAAGCCAAGTTCTGATTGCGGGTGTGTCAGGTGGTTTTTCTCGGGGTTCTCCCGTTTTCGCCCCACCTACTGATTGGCCCGTCTCATATGAGCTGGGACGTTAAACTGAATCAAAAAAAAAAAAAAAAAAAAAAAAAAAAATACAAGATGCAAGCAATTACTCCATTTGCGCAAAGGGCAAGCCCGACTGAACCTGCTAATGTTTTTACAGAGTTTGCATTGTAACGGTGTGCTATAAATAGTTATGGAAACTTTGTGAAGCGAGTAATTGTTGAGTAACTCTACAATTACTCGCTTTACAAAGTTTCGAGATATAGCACAGTTAACCACCCTCGGTTGGTGACCCATTCTTTTTAAACAGACGGGGTTTAGCTATTGATTGCGGTCGGCTTACGTTACAGCATGTTAAGCACGGACTGATGAGGCTAACTAAAACAAGGGGAAATAAATAAAATACAATTTTATTTTTCAATATTATTCAATACAAGTATAAGCTTTTACAAAAAGCTTGGTCTACGCTTCGCATATATAAACTTGAATGTCAAAGAATCTGACCGTACTCCCATTTCATCGTGGTTCATGTGACTGAACAGAAATAAAACGCTGCGCGGTCAAAGCATTCATAACTGACAATCGACCGTCACAGTACTGTCGGTTCATTTCATTCCGTTGTGGCTTGGATAGAATGTAATTGGCTACACGGCAGGTGGGGTGCGGTCAAAGCTTTCAGGCCTGACCATATAGCGTCACAATACCGTCGGTTCATTTCATTCCATTGTTGCTTAGATAGAATGCAGTCATGCACCAGTTCCACGAATTTAACAATTTGCCCCATTTTTGATACCTACTGCACCATTGGTACAAATGTTACCAACCAAAGGGAGGTTTGCCTGGATGTTTTGGGTGTTTACACGGTCCTTGGCGAAACGACCCGGAATCCTACTAACACGATGGTCAAGCCACTAGACTCAAACGTGCAGTTGCAGTTGTACATAGGTGTACGAGTTGTCTTGTAATTTAATTAAAAGTAGGTCAATCTCAAACTTTAGAGTAGTCTACGCGCTGGCGCGTAGACAATAAATTGATAAAATGAAACAAATGTCTACTATGGTAGAACTTTGCAATTTGGTGACGTTCTTCTTATATAAAACCAGAGGACCAATGGTCCTGTAAACGCTCACCTGAGATCTGCAGCATATACCAATAAACATGTTTGAATATTATGGTATTTAATCCCAGTGCAGGGGCAGATGAAGTCCTTGGGCCATTTTCTTTTTCAGAATAATCAATATTTTGTCCATTTGCCAATTTCCTGCTGGCTTTTTCCTTCAAATGACATTTTAACAGTTATTCCCATTCAAATACATTGGCAACCCATGTTGACCTTGCCATAAACTGGGTCAAGGTCATCACAGGGTCATGATTTATAAATACATTGTAGTACTTGAGCCATCGATGCTTCAAGCCAAGTTACCTTGAAATCTGTCCACTGGTTCCGGAGAAGAAGATTTTTGAGAGATTTTTACCATATATGGGCCTGGCGGCCATCTTGGTCATGTGACCTGGATTATTTATATACACATTGATTACCCCATCCTTTAGATGCTTCACATAAAATTTGGCTTTGATTGGCCAAGTGGTTTCAGAGGAGCACATGTTTGAATATTATGGAGATATACAAGTATATTGCCCCGGGGTGGGGGCATATGAGCCCCTGTGGTCCATTTTTTGTCAGAATCATTAATAGTCAGTCCTTTAGCCCATTTCCTGCGAGACTTTCACTTTAAATGTCATTTTAAAAGTTTTCCCCATTCAAATGCATTGGTGACCTATGTTGACCTTGCCATAAAATAGGTCAAGGACATCACAGGGTCATGATTTATATATACATTGTAGTGCTTTAGCCATCGATGTTTCATGCCAAGTTTCATTGCAATTGGTCCAACGGTTCCAGAGAAAAAGATTTTTGAAGGGTTTTTACTATATTTGGGCATGGCGGCCATCTTGGTCATGTGACCTGGATTATTTATATACACATTGGTTATCCCTTCCTATTGATGCATTATATAAAATTTGGCTTTCATTGGTCAAGTGGTTTCAGAGGAGCAGACGTTTGAATATAGTGAAGATATACATGTATATTGCCCCGGGGTGGGGGCACATGAGCCCCTGGGGTCCATTTTTTTTTTCAGAATCATTAATATTCAGTCCTACTGCCCATTTCCTGCAAGACTTTCACTTTAAATGTCATTTTAAAAGTTTTCCCCATTCAAATGCATTGGCGACCTATGTTGACCTTGCCGTAAAACAGGTCAAGGTCATCACAGGGTCATGATTTACATATACGTTGTAGTGCTTAAGTCATCGATGCTTCATGCCAAGTTTCATTGAAATCGGTTTAGTGGTTCCGGAGAAGAGAGTTTTTGAAGGGTTTTTACCATATATGGGCATGGCGGCCATCTTGGTCATGTGACCTGGATTATTTATATACACATTGGTTCCCCCTTCCCATAGATGCTTCATGTAAAATTTGGCTTTGATTGGCCAAGCGGTTTCAGAGAAGAAGATGTTTGAATATTATGATAATATACATGTATATTGCCCCGGGGTGGTGGCGGATGAGCCCCTGGTGCCCAATTTTTTTTCAGAATCATTAATATTCAGTCCTACTGCTCATTTTCTGCAAGATTTTTCCTTTAAATGACAATTTAACAATTTTTCCCATTCAAATGCAAGGGCGACCTATGTTGACCTTGCCGTAAAATAGGTCAAGGTCACCGCAAGGTCATGATTTATATATACATTGTAGTACTTGAGTCATCGATGCTTCATGCCAAGTTTGGTTGAAATCGGTCCAGTGGTTCCGGAGAAGAAGATTTTTGAAGGGTTTTTACCATATATGGGCATGGCGGCCATCTTGGTCATGTGACCTGGATTATTTATATACACATTGGTTCCCCCTTCCCATAGATGCTTCATGTAAAATTTGGCTTTGATTGGCCAAGCGGTTTCAGAGAAGAAGATCTTTGAAAATGGTGGACGACGGACGACGGACGGACGGACGGACGACGGAGCATGGGTATACTATAAGCTCACCTTGTGAGCCTGACGGCTCAGGTGAGCTAAAAAATACTGATATAATATGCAGGACGCAAGAAGCACTCGAAAGTTAACAATATAAGACACCGTTGTGCAGAGACATTAAAAACCGGTATGCGATCAAGCTGTCCGACATGATTTGGATACCCTCGGACCATTGTGTGTCCGGTCCGAGAGGGTCTACATTTTAGCTGATTACGTTGAAAACTCGCTAGAGGTCAACTTAAATCTATCGCGCATTATTCACCGAGCCCATTGGATCCTTTGCATTGCTTACTGCGTACGTAACGCATCTACAACAGGTTTGCCAATTTAATAACAGCTCAATCTCATTATAACGCGTCCCGCTATAACGCGGTTTTCAATATATCACGGCCATTGCTTTCAATTTGCTATAAGTCTATTGTAAATGACAATATTGTAACAAGAGTTCGCTTATAACACTGTTGCTTCCATGGACCCGAAGCTAGTTATAATGAGGTTAACATGCATACATGATTGATAAATGGAGTATGAAAACATGTAAAACATGCAGTTTGAGATTCTAATAAGAACAATAACTTTCATCTATTACATAACTCATGCACTAGACGCTCAACAACGCTTTACTTGTCCAAAATCGTTGTCTGAACCAAAACCTCAGTCACTGTATAGGGATCGCAATTTGAAGAGGGACGCCTATCTTCTAAGTACCCGAAGCCATCTTCCGCCACCTGGCGGGGGATTCTGATACTGGCCCCTCGGTTTGCGATACCGGCTGAGAAGTCATGGATACTGGACGTCTCGTGCAAGCCCGTGAGACGACGCTCATTGTCTTTGCCCTCTTTCGGGTCATAGGCCTTGATATGACGTACATGGCACTTGGATAGTTTGTCAATGGCGGCTTCTATTGCTCTGAAATAAATAAATAAATAAAATAATAAATAAATAAATAAATAAATAAATAAATAAATAAATAAATAAATAAAAATAAATGGTAGTTTCAAACCATCACAGTCAAATCATTTTTGCAATTACGGTGGACAGGATAAATCAAACTTCTTCGAGCTATCCAATTATGATTGACAGATGTCAGTTGGTAAATTTGCTACTGACAGACGTCTGTCACTTACCGAAAGTCGGCAAATTTGCTATGGACAGATACAAAATCTTAAAAATTGAAGTCTTAAAGATGCATTCTTGATTGTTACATTAAATTTCTTTTATTTCGTGACTAGGACCGAGGCTGGCAAATGTTACGGCTACCTTTAAGCCAAAAAGAACTTTTATTTTTTGTTTGACTTACTTTAACCCTCCTTTTTCCCTCATTGCTAGCGTACTGTAGTTGGTGTGAGCCCCCGCCCCGTTCCAATCCCCTTCCATGGGTTTCGGGTCCAGTGTAGCGTTGATCCCGAACTCCTCGGCGGTCCTGTAGAGCAGGTATCGAGCCATCCACAGGTGGTCACCCATGTCGATACCCTCGCAGGGGCCTATCTGGAACTCCCACTGTAAAGAAAATGGGCGACATGTAAAAGTTTAATCAAAGGGGAAGAGGGCGGTACATCACTAATCATATGGACATGTCCGACGAGCCGCCTCATTTTTTTTTAATTCTCATTATTTTATGACTTCTATAGTCAGAAGGTTGCGCGGCTGGAAAATCCTGAGGTTTATTTCGCACTATCTCAAGATTAGTGATGTATTCGGTTACGGATTGGCCACCTTTTGGTTTAAGCTCGTCAGCGCTTACACACGGCTGGCCGTACGCCCTCACTGTATCGGCACGAATTCAGCATTTTAAGTTGAGGAGTTGAATCCCCCATGCTTTGTTCCTGATTATTGTTATTTTCAACTACCATTTTAAAAATAGTTATCCAATTCAATTTATAGTTATGCATGATGAATTATGCAATAATAAAACATTTTCAAACGAACCTGTCCGGGCATGACCTCGGCGTTACACCCAGCTATCGTGACCCCGGCGTAGAGACACGACCTGTAGTGGGCCTCCACCACGTCTCTACCATATACACGGTTGGCACCGACACCACAGTAATAGGGACCTGCAATAGTAGGGATCTCCTATAATTCTCTCTCTTTCATAAATTTTGAACAACCAAACTAAATATGCAGTCAACAAGAATGTTAACTTTGAGGGGAAACCTGCGTTTAAGCCCACTGAACATAATATCTTGAAAACCGATGTTAGCCTACAGCAACCGGACTGTATTATGGCAAGATTGATATTCATTTATTTATTTATTCATTCATTCATCTTTTGCATATTTGTTGTTGTTGTCGTCCTCGTCAGCGTCGTCGTCATTGACTATAATAGCATATTTTTGAAATTGTATTTATATTATAGAGTATAAGAAAAAAGCAAGTGCTTGACTTGACCATTTTGTATTGTTTGAACTTTATTTTAATTGTTGTAGATATCCACGATTTTGTATTACCCACATTGATTACACACATTACCCACCTTGTGGCCCTGGGTAGCCATTCTTGGGCCATCCGAACGGGTAACCATCGAAGTCAAGCAGTGTGTACTCCTGTTCGATACCGAACCATGGCTTGCTTGTCTTGGCAGCTTCCATAACTTTCAGGCAGTCCTTGCGTTTGTTGGTCTCTGTTAAACAACGCACATAAACACTATTATTTTAACATTCAGGGGAACTATTGATTCACTGTGGCAAGAACGTAAAGCAGACAAAATGAACACCGACAGTCAATAGTGAATGGGGCAGCGTCATTGAACACCGAGGGGAACACGGACCCTGTCTGATCCAGACTGGACGTTTTTGACATTATGACGTCAATTTAGACCTCCCATTTCATGTATAAATCTAATTATGGGACTCTAGATGGCCGATTGGTATTTAGGCCGTATATGAAGAAAGCTGGAGCTATTCATATAAATAAGACATATCGTCAGTGCGTTGGTCACTACTCAACGGCCACATTTTTACATTCACAGCTAAGTTGCCGTCTCATACACGTACCTGCTGGCTCATGGTTGTATTTGTAGACCTCGCACAGCACGAGCTTGTTTTTACCCCTCCGGTAGGGGTCTCTGAAGATGGCAACCGGGTGAAGGTACATGTCGGAGTTCGAACCCTCGGACTGGTACGTACTGGAGCCGTCATAGTTCCAGACTGGGCAGTCTGCGATTTAAAAAGATGGGAAAATCATATATTAAGGAAAGCACATATTAGGAGTAAGGTACATATTCTTTTAATATGATAACTTTAAAACCTAAAGGGCTTGGTGCTGTCTAAAACTTAGCAACTTAGTATTCGTTTAGATAGACGCTGAATCGGAATAAAGCTCCGATCACCCCGCAGCCCCCGCCCCTTCCCAAAACTGCAGTGGAGCGGTCGCCGTGGCCGAGCGGTTAAGAGCGTTGTCTCTTAATCACTCGATCATCTCACCGCTGCGACTAGTGTGGGTTCGAGCCCCACACTGGCCACATTTGAGACAAGCCAAGTTCTGCTTGCGGGTGTGCCAGGTGTTTTTTCTCGGGGCTCTCCCGTTTTCGTCCACCTACTGATTGGCCCGTCTCATATGAGCTGAAATAATCTTGAAAGGGACGTGAAACTGAATTTAAAAAAATGCAGTGGGAAGCAATGTAAAATTTCCAACACGTACATATTTAATGCCAGTACTCAATTGAGCCGCGACGCGAGAAAACCGGTCCGAGGTTTCTGTTCAGGTCAGACACAAACCGGTATACGCAGCTACAGATGATGGCTAGAAGCTTGAAATAAATTAAAGAGGACTTGTACTATCCATGTAGCGAAAGCAAAGGCGCTGACATTGGTTTCCACGATTTGTGCATTTTATTTGGTCAGAGATTAATTGGCAATACCAATGGTAAATGGAACATTTAAAGTTCTAGATATGTTGCCAACTTGTATCTCAAAATAGTTGCGGATTACCGCGGATTATTCAACTAGACTCATTTTTTCTACAACTTTCAAGGTTAATAGGCAAAGTTTCCAAATTTGGAGTTCCAAAGCTCATTAAGATTGACGTCAAAGATTAATTTTAAAGTTAAAAACGTTAAACACATTGACATTAGCCTGTCGTGTGACGCATTTCCCCACAATTTATGCGTAATAAATCGTAATAATATAAGCCGGTCAGTATTTTAAAAGTTTATATTCTGAGTACTGCCAAATTCTAAAATTCATGTTTTGCACTTACAGTGTATGCAACACTCAGTTGCAACATATGTTGCTATATTAATAACGATATACAAATTTCTGATAAAAACTGGTGATTTTCTTTTTCAGTTTCTTTTCACATAATTACAAAATACTGAGTCCGGGTACATGTACATTACTATATATAAAGGTACACTCACCCAAGAAACCAAATTTAGATACATTAACAATTAACATTGGCAGACAGGATACTGTTTAAAAGTGTTGAAGTCTTAACAGATTACCGTACATGTATGCTACTCTTGTCCAAAGGGGTTATTTGCATCCAAAAAAGGATGCAGCGGTTCTAACTAGTTCCCACAATCTATATTCTGGATAAAAAAAAATATGAAACTATATGAGCCGCCTCGTGGGAAAACCAACAACGTGGTTTCCGAACAGGTTCGACACAAACCAGGCTGTACAAGCACAGAAAAGAGCAAGAAGCTTGAAATTTCGGATTTAAGTAGAAGAGGAATTGTACTATCCGAGTAGCGAAAACAAAGGCGCTGATCAGCTTCGCAGTCTCTGCGAAGCTGATCTGCGCCTTTGTTTTCGCCTATGCAGATTGGTGGTTTTCCCATGAGGCGGCTCATATATACCAATACTCCCTATAGTGGAAGGTAGGGCCGTATACATTGCATGGATACGTTGCATGATGTCTTACCCTGCGGCTTCTTGGGTTCGAAGTCCAGCGTCTTGCACTTGCTCCTAATTCCCTCCCCTGTGCCGTCAATCCAGATGTATTCCGCCATTACTTTGTCATCTGGTTGCTCCATCTCCATGAACGTCCTCAGAACGTTCTTGTCCGTAGCAGCTGAGTAGCCCCGCATGGCGGCTGACGTCGACATGACGTTAATGTTACTTCAGTCCAAATCTGAAAGTCATAAAGAGCTCTAAGTGAAGTTTTTTTTACACGGGTCGGTACCTTTGACAATCCACGTTTATAATAGTTACTAATAGAACCAAACTGCTTTTAAAAATGAAGCGTTTCTTCACTCTCAGACTGTATTTATACACAAAATAATGTTTACCGAAGAATTGCTGTTTATTGTTGATTTCGATTGAGATTATGACATCAAAGGGGTTACGCATTCGATGAACAAAATAATAAAACAACAAAACAGATCAGTGCATCAATGTCAATATGTAGTAGAATACTATGTATAATATAGTGCCCGGGCCTCCTACGGAGCGAGACCTACCGTAATCTGATATGAGCCTATGCGTGAGAAAACCAACAATTTGGGTTCCCACTAGGTCCAACACCAACCGGGCTGTACAGTCACAGAGATGGTTAGAGGCTTGAAATTTTGGATTCAGAAAGTATCTAGGAATTGTACTATCCGTGTAGCGAAAACAAAGGCGCTGATCAGCTTCGCAATTACTGCGAAGCTGATCTGCGCCTTTGTTTTCGCCTATGCAGATTGTTGGTTTTCCCATGCGGCGGCTCAAATCATATTAACCGTGTCACAAAGACCGCATTGCTCAAGGCTGTAATAACTTTGATGAGTTTTAAAAATCAACTATGACGCCTAGTACCCTACGATCGAACTATGACGCCTACGATCGAAGAGACCGTTCCGCGTCTACACTGAAGATTGCAATTCGGCACCAGAAACGGACCCGCACAGTTTCTCTGAGCTTGGCCAATAGGGTCAGACAGATGTCACCTTTTTGTTATTGTGCAGCTTAAAGCTGTTTTTACGTCTATTTTCAATTAAATAACGAGTTCCTTCAGACAGGTTATATATTCGTAAACATGACCATATATTTTGACCTCCGCATCAGGTAAACATGTCCGTGTAATGTATACCCCCTTGAACCCCACTTATATATAGCATATCTGGGGTATGCAGGGGTATACCTATTTTTTCTTATTTTTGCTCCAAAACATAGATTGTGGGTACTCGTTAGAACCAATCTATGTTTTGAGCAAAAATAAGAAAAATATCATAAATTTTCTATTGAAAATTTTCCTTTTACACTACTTAAAAATCTCTGTATATTGCATGGGCAAGTTTTCGTAATGGTCTTCTACGATTCAGTGGGGTTTGCATTAAAAAAAACTATCATTGACGATGTCGTATTCAATGCGGTTAATTCTCATTCTATACAAAGATTCTAATTGCATGCAAAAAGATTCACATTCAATGCGAAATATTACCATTCAATGCAAAAAGACTAGTCAATGAATCTGGAGTTGCGCTTTTTGTGCAATGTTAACTTGTGGGTTGATTTCGAGATGACCAGCTACATTTTGTACATTGCCATGTCAGCCGCGTCATGAGAAAACCGGATTTTGCCTATACGAAAACAAAGCCGCAGATCAGCTGTGCAGTAACTGCACAGCTGATCAGCGCCTTTGTTTTCGCTACTCGGACTAGTACTATTCTATATCCGAAATTTCAAGCTTCTAGCCATCTTCTGTTTCTGTACAGGCCGATTTGTGTCAGAGCTGGTCGGAAATCCCGAAGACCGGTCTTCTCGCGTCGCGGCTCATGTGTTCCTAGACAAGCAACCAAAACGTTGTTTAGCCCAGGATACTATTTTTTCTGCTTGTGTAAAACTGTTGAATTTAAGCGCGTTACTGAGCCTTCAGTAATAATATATTACGATTTTCTCTACGATTCACCACGATTCACCCCGATTTCTCATGTCAGACTAGAAAAATCGGGATGGATCGGGATGAATCGTGGCGAAAAGTGGAAATATTCAGTGTCACAACGATTCCAGTAAGAATGTCCACGATATTAGTACGGTGTCTACAAGTCAATGACGATTCATGACGGCAACGCTACGGTCAATGAGGATTAATCACGGTGGCTTAACGATTGCTCACGGTGCTTGTAAGGTTCGATACAGTACTAGTACGATTCACGGCGGTAGCCAATCGTGGAGCTCCGTAGCGAAACCGTGAATGATTCGTAGACAAACCGTACACAATTCGTGGTGAATCGTGAGAGTTCGTGGTGTTAAAGATTCCACGGTTTCGCTACGGAGCTCCACGATTGGCTACGATCTCTCACGAACAGCCGCGAATATAGCTACGGTGTCAGTACGAATAAACACGATTCCGCTACGGTTTCGATACGAGTTAGGCCACGCCCAATAACCACCACGATACGCCACGAATGTTTTAAACAGTTTAAAACTTCCGTAGCGCTACCGTGGAGTTTCCCGAATCATCACGATTCATCAAGATTCACCACGATTCACCACGGTTCTACTAAGAATCACCACGGTACACGACGATTTTACAAATCGTGGCGAATCGTAGCGGCACTGTAGCCAAAAGTCGTGAATGTGTAAACAGGCCTTAATAAACAGGCCTTTAAGCCCTTGGGCATATAGGTACATACATTGTATATCTCGGAAAATCAAAATATGCATGAAGTGAACAAGTTGATGTGCCAAATGAGTGCGCCGAACGCGTTCAATGCGTACAGTATTCCGAGACACACCAAACTTCTCGAAAAAAAATTAAGCATGCTTATAATTTTTTGGACCCCAAACGAGCCGGGAACGCGCGCCGAGGCCAACATTTTGTGTTTCCGACCAGGTCCGACACAAATCGGCCTGTGCACTTCACAGATGCAGGCGACTGGCTGAAAATTTTGCATTCTAGTAGAAGAGCGAAAACAAAGGCGCTGATCAGCTTTTGGTTAACGCCTTGATATTCTTTTATGCAGCGGTTCATGTAATGTAGCAACACTTGAGTCTGGTTGAAACTTTCAACGCACAAGAAATACCTTTCATTATATGTGGAATAGTTATCTAACTACAAAGTGCAAAAATGCAATTCAAAGTTATTTGTACTCATGACCAATAAGCTGTACATATATTCCTGTTCAATATGCAGTGGCATCGAAAAAAAAAAACGCATCATTAAATTAAATTCATACTTACATAAACGCAGAACAATTCAAAACAAACACCGGTCTTTCCAACACAAACTGCAGAATCACAATGATCACGGGCTGACCATACGGTTTCGTAACTGAGCCTCGTCTAGAGAAAGCCTGTCCTCTGGTATCCGTGAATATGATTCAAGGAATTTGATCTAAGGACTTGATAAGTTTTGAATTTTGAAATCTGAAAGTCTCAACAATTCTTGGACCATAAGAAATAAACAGATCAGTCCAGAATATAGCGCAGCTAATTTTCTTTTCTTTTAATTTCATAAAAACAAAAACAGGTTCACTTATGCTGTGGCTCATATGGAGCCATCGCATGACAAAGTCTGCATTGTGTGAGCACCCGTAAGACAATAAGATCGATTTTTTTGTAGAAGAATATAGCTAAGATCTAAATATTGACACTAATCTTATGTGACCAACAAACGCTAGATATAATTTTGACCATGCTTGGCGACTGCACAACTTTTGTCATTCTTTTAGTGAGCACGTCATTTTAACGTTTTGTAATGTTCTGGCTGAACCATATTCTCACAAATTACCCAATTCAAATCCAAGGCTGTGACAATAGTCAATGAACCATGCGACTATACTGCTCAAAATATATAAAGAGACACTATATAAATATATCGCAATCTATAATGCCATTTTGTACACATGTCGTGGCAAAGGTCATTTTGGTTCCGTAATCCGTTAGCTAAACAGTTAAAAACATGTCCGTCAAATAAATACACCTTAAACCCCATTTTTGTATAGAACAACTGGGGTATAAAGGGGTATACCTAATTCTATTTTTGTTCCAAAACATAGATTGTGGGTACTCTTTAGAACCGCCTCGCCGAGGCGGTTCTAGAGGCGGTTCTAACGTATACCCACAATCAATGGTTTGAGCAAACATATTAAAATTATCAAATTTTTCCAATGAAATTTTCATTTTTTAATGCTGAAAAAAAATCTATATATGCATGGGCAAGGCTGGCCACAGGCGGAGGCAACAATGCGGTAACAATGCGGCTACTGTACATACAGACAAAATGTTTCAAACGTCGGCGCTATACTGTAGTGTGTCTGGGCCTTTAAGAAATGATAGAAGAGGCCTTCTAATGTGGATCTTTACTTAATGTTTTCGAGAAAAAAAAAAAAAAAAACTCTGAACGTCCACAGATTCAAAGAAATTCGACTGAAATGCGTAAGCCTTCTGGTTAAAGTTGGTCTAAATGCACTGCATACTGGACGATTTTTTTTGTAAGCAAAGTGTTCCTTCAAACTTATAGAGTACACAGTAAGGTATATAAAAATGAAAGACAGCATGTACTTACCAACCATGTTTCGTCACACAGGGAATGTAATGCACGAATTATACCTTAGGTAAGGGTCTACCAATTGTCAAAAGTTTTACCTGTATAAAGAAAAAATGCAATTTTACTAAGAAGATTGACTCTTATGTACATTTTTTGTATGAGCCATTTTCAGGCATCACAGATTATCTTATGCCCAAATACCCAGCCTTGGGAGGACTCAGCAACACGCTTATCAGCAGTGTTCAAGTTACTACCCGGTTTGATTTAATTTTCATCCATCTGTCATGCTGGATAAATTTTAGTAAAAGCTGCTACCATAAACATGATCTCCAACTTCCTGACTGCAATTTTAGAAACTTTTTTTCACTCAGAGATTCTTTTTTTTTAGGGAAACTTGAACTACATGTATGTATCATAGCTGCTGAAAACTTTTTACATCAGATATAGTAAACAGCTTATATTTTCTCCCAAAATGTTGACTTTTTGCTCGAAATACTTTCAAAGATTGTAGCCAGGAAGTCGGAGATCATATCATCATCGGATATCATGACGATAACCATTTCCTAAAATTTACACAGCATGCCGCACTCGGTTGACAACGGAATCAAAGCAGGAAGTAACCTGGACATTGCTGATAAGCGTGTTGCTGAGTACTATAAAGGTGAGTATTTGGGCATAAAATAATCTGCATTTGATTTTTAAATGGCTCATGAAAGAATGTTTCAAGAACACCCAGTCTTCTTGGAAATGCTTGTGTCTCCAGGCAAAACTTATACGCTACTGACTGACCATCTGATTACTGGCTAACCACTCAGTCTGAGCCTGACCATGAAAAGTGGTTTCAAGTCAAACCATCCATATCCTTATTGGCTTATACTTGAAGCACTTTTTGGATGTCATGACGTCCTTATTTTTGGGAACAAGTTCCATAAAATGGAGGCAACGCCCCGACATGACCATGGCTGTTGACTGGGACGTTAGGCATCAATTCAAACAAAAAAACAAACAAAAATCATACAAGTATTATATTTTGACAATTGGCGTACCCTTAATTATTTTGCCAGTCAAAGGATATGGTTTATTATCTTATGGAACTGGACAGGCCTAGACTGACCAATCAATATCTATTTTGTTTCTACAGATTTAGTGGGAATAAGGTGAAAACAGTACAAGTTTAAATCCCATCCCAGAAACCAGGCGGGGTTGGGGGAGACAATCCCAGACATCACATAAACTATAACTATTCGTATTATATTTTGACAATTGGCGTACCCTTAATTATTTTGCCAGTCAAATGGATATGGTTTATTATCTTATGGAACTGGACAGGTCTAGACTGACCAATCAATATCTATTTTGTTACTACATATTTAGTGGGAATAAGGTGAAAACAGTACAAGTTTAAATCCCATCCCAGAAACCAGGCGGGGTTGGGGGAGACAATCCCAGACATCACATAAACTATAACTATTCGTATTATATTTTGACAATTGGCGTACCCTTAATTATTTTGCCAGTCAAATGGATATGGTTTATTATCTTATGGAACTGGACAGGCCTAGACTGACCAATCAATATCTATTTTGTTACTACAGACTTAGTGGGAATAAGGTGAAAACAGTACAAGTTTAAATCCCATCCCAGAAACCAGGCGGGGTTGGGGGAGACAATCCCAGACATCACATAAACTATAACTATTCGTATGAATAGTATTGGCTAGGCAAATTGTCCTTACATCATCTTTAGGCACCGCCTTGTCCGAAACTTACACTTTCCTGAATTTACACCCCAAGAAAAATATATGTCCCCCATTAGTCAGATGACGTTCCAACTAGCTTCAACGTGTATACATGTATTACGGAAACTTGACCATGCAATACAGAGATTTCTTTTTTCAGCTGTAAAAATGAAAAGTTTAATCGTGGGCTTAAATTCAGGTTCATAGTTATTTCAGTTTGCAAATCATGATTCATGAGAAAAACACTAGTATTTTTGACATTATGCAAATTTTCCGTGGGATTTGACAAGGACCAAACTAAAACGACTCATTAAATCTACCATTACAAAAACTTGCCCATGCAATATACAGGGATTTTTTTTCAGTGGTAAAAATTGAAAATTTCATGAGAAAAATTTTGATATTTTTCTTATTTTTGCTCAAAACATAGATTGTGGGTACACGTTAGAACCGCCTCGCCGAGGCGGTTCTAACGAGTACCCACAATCTATGTTTTGGAGCAAAAATAAGAAAAATAGGTATACCCCTGCATACCCCAGTTTTACTGTATATAAGTGGGGTTTGAGGGGGTATTCATTGCACGGACATGTTTTCCTGATGCATCTAGAAATTGTTAAAATTCTGACAAAGTCCTTCATTGGATCTCTACGCTCCACTTGACCACTTTCATAATGAATTTGACCATGAACTACATATTATTTTATGACGTATATTCTCTTTGTAAGCTGGATTTAACAGCCTAAGAAACATAAACATATTATGTTTGTGGATTCAGTTTGGCCTTGGTCCGGTCAACAGGGTGCAGAAAGGACAAGGTTATGTGACGTTATTGCACACAATCTAATATTAAGTACATGTCAATAGTATACATACTATAAGACTTAAGTTTAGCAAATTTTTTTTATCCATCATTATTTTCAAAATCAAAAATTTGAAAACTGTCGATACGCTTTTAAAATGTAAAGTGATGATCAAATTCATGTATCGAGACGAGTTTGTGTGTTTTTCTTACGTCCACCAGTTGATACGTTAAGTTTAAAAAATCGTGCAAATCACGCGCCCAGCATTCCACATACTTTTTGCCTTGTTTGGTTGGTTAAAGTGTCATAAAAAATAAAACGGAATAACATTTGAAAAATTCCATCAGGGGACTCCGATATGGCCTGACGTTAAAGAAAGAGGAATTTGTATCGAAACAGCTGACTGGAAACAACCTGCGTGGTGCGAACATCGTGAATATCGTCGATAGGTTTCCGGTTCTGTAAACGTTAAACGTAAACGTGCAAGCCTAGACATGGACACATAAAACCATCTAGACCTACTAAGCGAAAGTTTTCTCGTACAACAAGAAAAAGCAGCAAAGCTGCGGGAGTTTAAATACTCTGATTCATCCAGAGTTTAGGCAAAAACCAACAACGGGTATCAGAAACACCAGTCCTAATGCACCAGTCATTTGTATCCCCGGCTCCCCTAGGGCCGGGGATAGCGGGGCCACAGCGGGGCTAAAGTGCTGGGTTTTAACCTCTAATGAGTCTCGGCCGTGCCAAGGATAAGCCAGGGTTTTTTAAATTTCCCGCCAATACAGAGTCGTGAACATTAATTCAAATTAGATAATACTGTAGTTGTATTTCAACATTTCATTACTTCTATGGTCCTTATTTAATGTAAATTGAATGACCCTGTACATTTACATGCAGAAATTCAAACTCCTCTCTCATATTCTTTTTCAATAGAACAACTACCAACTGTTGTTCCACATTTTTGGCAGCCTTTGGGGAGCGGGGGCTTTTAGCAGGGATTTTACCACAAATCTGACCCCTCAATGCCGGGCTTTAAGCCGGGCTTCAAAAACTGAAAAACTAAATGCCTTGCTATTCCCTGGCCCCAGTGGGGCAGTGGATACAAATGACTTGTGTATAAGAACAATTTCAGTGTTTAAAGCATGAGCAATCAGATTTGGTATGCTCATCACTGATATGAAGGTGTAAGTACACATGGAGTTGGCTATATGCCGGATTGTCCTCAAGGACGCCCGATCATTGCTATACTTAAAGTTCACCCTGTGAGCCTAACGGCTCAGGTGAGCTATTATGGGTGCAGAAAGTCCTAGTCAACAATGTTTCAATCATGTCAGGGCGAAGCCCCGTCTCCCTGGATATTTACCAGTACTCTTGGGATTTAATGTGTTGCTCAATGACATAAACATGGCACATCAAGTGTGGATCTAACCTAGGACCTCTTGATTCAGAGCCCGATGCTCTACCACTAGGCCACCATGTTTCCCTTTTAAAGTGATCTTATTTTTTTATTATGTAGACAGAACATAGCTTTTTAGTGTGTTTATTTTATAACCTGATCTTCATGAAAGAAATGTGCTGTCTGTGGGAATGATTGTCAGGCCCATTTCATTATGAATCGGACATTATCATCCAAGCTATAGCACCCCCTCAAGATATAAACAGAACAATTATTCTTATTCTTGAAGCCTTTTGTTGGTTTAGTTTTGTATGGTAGAATATCATTATTTTCTGTCAGGTGGTGTTAGGACCAGCCATTTCTGAGTATATAACAAATGAGCCGCATCGTGAGAAAACCAGATTTTTGCCTATATGAAAACAAAGGCGCAGATCAGCTTCACAGTAACTGAGAAGCTGATCAGAGCCTTTGTTTTTGCTACACAGATAGTACAATTTCTCTTCTTCCTAAATCCGAAATTTCAAGCTTCTAGCCTGCTTCTGTGACTGTACAGGTTTGCGCCATACCTTGTCGGAAACTCCAAAGACTGGTTTTCTCATGCCGCGGCTCAAATATTTTTAGAGCTCAAGGACACTGCGCTGCAAATGTATGGAACCCAGAACCTCTAGCTCTGGAATTGGCTACTCTACCACCAGGCCATTGCTGTACCGTAAAATACCAAATTCCATGCATATCCTTTGTGATTTTTATAAAGCCTATTGGGTGCATCTATTTGATTGTTAACCCCTTTGAAAGAGGTCTGGTGTAAAACATAACCATGCACATCAATACTAAATGTGTACATGTAGGGTGTAGCTGTGATGTTTTCACATGAAACAGACAATATTGCACTCTGTTCTTTTATTAATTTCTGTTTTCACAATCACTGACTGTGTCTAGAGAAGATCTTTGCTTTGTGGTTAACATTATAAAACCATTTTCATTCTTAATTCAACTGAGCATAAAAATATCAGCATTAATTTATCAGCAGTACTGTTTATTACATTTATCAGCTAGGACAACTGGCTGGCTTTGGTGATTTACATCCCACAGACTTTGGCTAGTCCAATATTTATGAAGCAGAAAAATTTAAACTTGGTTGAGCTGTGCTTGTTATGGTGTCCTTCTTCATTTATACAGTTGATAAATTTTTTCATGATTTATCATCAGAGACCAATAATCCGTCTTTAAGCTTTCTGGTTTGTGGAGTGAGTCATGGATGATTACATCCCCTGCCTCTGAGCATGGTTATGCTGAAAGACAATAGAAATCATGCATAAGAAAGTGTTTGAGATGAAGGCATATTTTTATATTTATAAATCAATCTTCATCACTTCATGCAGACTACATCAATTTCACAACTTTTTTTTAACATAATCTTCATAAGTTGTATTATTTCATATATATGCAGCCTGGTTTAAATTGTTCTTTGTCGCAAACCTCGAAGACAAAGCTCATGTAAGCAGCCACTGTGATGATAAAAGTGTGTATTTTGCAGATGCAGAAAACACTGTATCAATACATTTCAACAACACAGTAACTTCATAGAGCTATGATCAGTGGTACATCACATTTCTACATTTATCAAATTCAAACCCTTGCTACTGAGTTTCAAAGCTTAAAATCATGAAGTTTTGCAGTTTATTCCCAATATAGATAAAAAATGGTACATGTATTATAAATACCAAAGAAAGTGTCTGATTTGGAGTGGTTTCTGTCAATGTGCATGTGTGATTCTTGGTTTGGAAAATGTAAGTGTAATGGCTGGTCAACACTCTAGCAGCCCATCTATTTATCAAATTCTCACAGCCTGAGGGTGACAGTATGTTTTTCAAAGGTGTTATTTTACAAACTTAACAAAATGATTTAAGTTTCTTTATTAAACTGCATTTAAACGTATACAAAAGTTACATACATGTACATACCTAAAATACTGCTCAATGAATCACAAAACTGATGAGCTAGCTGTCCTGAGTACCCCATCAGCTTTGCATCTTTCAACCATCCTTCCCAACCATTGGCCATAATATTAATTTACTGAAATAAAGACAGGAAACCTTTTAAATAAGAGCCATATCATGAGAAAACATTTTATGCATGCTAAAGTCGAGACTTAGATAAGCTGCAGCAGCAGGATAAACACAGCTACACAATCAATGAAGTCTTGTTTAAACAAAAAGATAGTACATTTCCACTGCTTACTGTACTCAATCCTATACTTCAGGCATCTACCCAGTGCCTCTGGTTTTGTCTAACCAGGTTTTCTTTGTATGTTATAATGTTGCTTAATGTCCCAGTCAACAGCAAAGCTCATGTCAGAATGCATACATGTGACATCTTCCTTAGTATGTGTCTTTTCTATGTATTTGTTCGGCATGTGGCAGAAAAAAAAAAACAAAGATACTTCGGAGAGAGAATGGGAAAACAAACTGCTGCCCATACATAATCTTTCAGAAACTGTGTTTTTCAGAATCTCACTTTTCTGAAACACCTCAAGAAAAATATCACCATAACATCCTTTTCAATTTGTAACCCAAAAGTCTTGAAAAGAGCCGCAAAAAAAAGGAAAAGAAAATCGGTCCACTAATAAAAAAAAAGAAAATCAATGGGTGATTCCTCTGTATGGTAGACACTGAATAGGGTGGAGCCCTGGTATTGCGGTCTAGCAGATGGCGTATTTAGAAAAGACATAAAACATAGTTTCTGGAAGATGGTGTATGGACAGTAAAGACACAGGCTGGTTGAGCTGCCTGCAGCAGCTGGTGTATTTAGAAAAGACACAAAACACTTGAGGATAGTGTATGGACAGTAAAGACAGGGACCCACACCCCGACCCACCAGCCTGTGGTATTTAGAAAAGACACAAAACATAGTTTCTGGAGAAAGGTGAACTCAGTGATTTTTTTCAGCATTTTGGGAACGGTACCAGTACCGGTTCAATTGGGAAAAACAGCCTAATTTTACCATCAATTAAGAAAATCTTAAGACCAGTAAAAATATCATGATAAGTGTTACCATGATTTGTTTTCTAAAAGTAAACATCATATGACTATGACACATGAAAATTAGCATTATGCAATGTCACAAATATCAGATTAATTGTTGCTTATAACAGTACGTTTAATTAAATTATGGTTGCAGTTGTAAGCCTGATTGGGAAACTTTCTCAGATTGGGAATTTTTAACCATGCATTTGGGAAAAAAGATAATTTTTGCCATTGGGAACGACTCCTAAAACCGGAGTCTGTTTTATAGCGAAAAAAAATCACTGCTGAACGGACAGTAAAGCCAATGACCAGCGACTATGGCTGGTCGAGCTGCCTGTGGCTAGTGTAATTAGAAATTTTCAAAAGATACAAAACATATATATATATATATATATAGTTTCTGGAGGATGGTGTTTGGCGATGCACGACATTTCGTCGAAAATGTGTTTTGTAGAAAATGTTGTAACTTCAAACATATTCACCACAAAATTTTTACATTTATTCCGTAGAAGACCAGCCTATAGGTTCACATTTTGAGCCACCAACCACTAGGGTTAGGCTAAAGATCTGGGCTGATGATGGGGACATTTTCGACAAATGTAATTTTCGACGAAATGTCGCGGAGGCGTTGTTTGGGAATCCGTGACATTTCGTCGAAAATTACATTTGTCGAAAATGTCCCCATGCCCAGACAAAACACATTTTCTGAAAGGAAAAGTCGTGCATCGGGTGTTTGGGCAGTAAAGACACCAAGAGCTGCCTGCTTGATAAAACTTGTGATTCACTGACTGGTGTATTTAGAAGAGCTGGTTTATTTACATGCGCGGATCCAGAAATTTTCATGAGAGGGGGTCCAATGAAAATGGTATTTTTTGGTCACAGACGAGGGGGGTCCAACCCCCCCCCCAACCCCCCCCCCCCCCCCAAATCCGGAAATTACCTTTTTTAGGTAAAATTTTCAAATTCAAGGGGGGGGGGTCCGGACCCCCGGTCCCCCCCTCTGGATCCGCGCATGATTTAGAAGAGACACAAAACATGGTTTTTGGAGGATGGTGTATGAACAATCAAGACACCAACCAGCCTGTGGCTGGTGGAGCTGCCTGCGGCAGCTAGTGTTTAAAAAGTTTAGAAATTTTCAAAAGACACAAAACATAGTTTTTGGAGGATGGTGTATGGACAGTATTTAAGACACAGACCAGCCACAGGCTGGAGCTGCTGGCTGGTCGAGCTGCCTGCTTGATAAAACGAGAGTCTTTTGGGTTGTGTATTGTCTAGTCTGTTAAGCATTTTACTTTGGTTTGAGCCTCTGCAGAATTATTCATTGACATTTCTACTTTCACTTTCCGAATATCTTTCATTGGTATTTCTGTCAGGCTAAGTCACTATTTCTGTCAGGCTAAGTCACTTCCTGTTTGACTAATATCCGGACTTCAATGCATAAATTAAAAGGTTCGGAACTTCAATTTTATAGCTGCTCAATACAGAAAGCTTTGCAAAAAGCTTTATATATATGGATTTGTGGGTTTGTGCTGCCGCATGTCAGGCTTCTTTAGAATTTTAAGAATTTTGTTGTCGCTAAAGAGACCCGGAAGCGCTCTGGTACTCAGTTTTTGAGAATCGATAAACTGGTTAAAACGAAACAGAACTGACTTCTGGCAGTTAACACACTTTGATAGACATTGAGGCCATCAGTCTCAGCAACCGAAAGACACTTTGACAGACAGTGAGGACATCCATCTCAGGAACTGAAAACTGTCTTCCAGTTAGCCATGAGTCTCATGAACCCAAAACTGCCTACCGGTAGTAAATACACTATGAAAGACAGTGAGGCCATTCCTCTTGGGAACAGAAAACTGATAAGACTGACGCCAACCGTCTCAGAGGCGGTGAGGCCATCTGTCTCAGAAACCGAAAACTGCCTATAGGCAGTTAAGAAACTTTGATCTGAATTTGAACGGATCTGACTTTGAAACTTAGAACGGAAAATTGCCTACCGGCAGTTTTAAAAGAAACTTTGATAGACATTGATGCCAACCGTCTCAGCAACCGAAAACTGCCTTACGGCAGTTAAAACACTTTGATAGACAGTGAGGCCAACCATCTCAGAAACCGAAAACTGCCTATGGCAGTTAAGACACTTTGATAGACAGTGACGCCAACTGTCTCTGCGAAGCCACCCATCTAAGTAACCGAAAACTGCCTACGGCAGTTAAAACACTTTGATAGGCAGTGATGCCATCCATCTCAGAAACCGAAAACTGCCTACGGCAGTTAAGACACTTTGATAGGCAGTGACGCCAACTGTCTCAGTGAAGCCACCCATCTCGGGAACAGAAAACTGCGGAACACTTCCAGAATAGCGGTCCCCAGAAAACACATAATACATGGTCAGTAGGTGTTTATCGAGTTGCTATGCTGGTAGATGTGCTATCTGTATGTGCAACACGTATATCGAAGTTCCAAATGGGGGCTACCGCCCCCACACCCCCGAAAATTCAGAATTTGAAAAAGATTAAAAATGTCAGTCATTCTGGGGACCGCTAAACTGGAATCTACCCAAAACTGCCTACGGCAGTTAAGACACTTTGATAGACAGTAATGCAATCCATCTCAGAAACCGAAAACTGCCTACGGCAGTTAAGACACTTTGATAGACAGTGATGCCAACTGTCTCAGAAACCGAAAACTGCCTATGGCAGTTAAGACACTTTGATAGACAGTGACGCCAACTGTCTCATTGAAGCCACCCATCTCAGGAACCGAAAACTGCCTACGGCAGTTTCCGGTTTCTGAGATGGATGGCATCACTGCCTATCAAAGTGTCTTATTGAAGACACCCATCGCAGGAACCGAAAACTGCCTACGGCAGTTAAGACACTTTGATAGGCAGTGATATGCCATCCATCTCAGAAACCGAAAACTGCCTACGGCAGTTAAGACACTTTGATAGACAGTGACGCCAACCAAAATAGGAACACAAAACTTTGGTCGTGCTGGCTGTGGCAGCTAGTGAATGTAGAAAATGTGTTAAATGAAGAGTAAAACTTGTTTGTGTTAAACTTACACCTGTACTTTCACTTTCGAATGACGACCCTCCTCCTGAATTTGTTTCACGTTAAAAGTTAAATTCCTGATTTTACAACTTGTTTCTACGTCAGTTATCTCTTTAAAGTCTCCGGCATCTGTAATTACAAATGTCCAACAGCGAGCGACTCCAAATAGGTCTTGAAATCGCGAGAAACGTTCATCATTTGCTGCATTGCGTTACATTTTCAATAATTTTAGAACCTTGCCGTTGCTACGGAGACCCGGAAACGCTATGGTACCCGCGTTTCGCATAACGTGAGATTCGATAAGCTGGTGAAAAAAAAATATGATGGATCCATTCCAAAACAATATGGCCACCCAGTTCGGTCGATTCCGTATTTTATTTAGAAAATCATTTATTGAAAATGTATATATAAATATTTTGAAAAACAAATTTTTCTGCAAGTCATTTTATTTGATCATTTTTTTAAAACACCTTCGGTGTTTTTTTACGAACGCCTACGGCGTTCGTATTTGTTCGGCATGTGGCGGAAACAGCCGAAGACACTTCGGAAGGACAATGTGTTTACATACTAAAGACACCTCGAAGCCTTCGGCAGCTGGTGTCTTTAGAAAAAAGCGAAGTCACGCGTAGTTTTAGCAAATAAACACTTATGGGATCATTTCGAGAGAAAGGCAACGGAACAATACGACGTCAGTTACGTCATACACCGGGACCGTTACCTGATTTCAGAATGTAACCAAATCTCTACGATCATTGTACAGTACTCTTTTTCTAAAGACACCAGCTGCCGAAGGCAGCTTCGACCGGCCAGCCGTAGGCTGGCCGGTCGAGGTGTCTTTAGTATGTAAACGCATTGTCCTTCCGAAGTGTCTTCGGCTGTTTCCGCCACATGCCGAACAAATACGAACGCCGTAGGCGTTCGTGAAAAAACACCGAAGGTGTTTTAAAAAAATGATCAAATAAAATGAATTGCAGAAAAATATGTTTTTCAAAATAATTATGTATACATTTTCAATAAATGATTTTCTAAATAAAATACGGAATCGACCGAACTGGGTGGCCATATTGTTTTAGAATGGATCCATCATATTTTTTTTTCACCAGCTTATCGAATCTCACAGTGCGCGAAACGCGGGTACCACAGCGTTTCCGGGTCTCCGTAGCAACGACAAGGTTCTAAAATTATTCATTGTCTAACGCACTGCAGCATTGAACGTTTCTCGCGATTTCAAGAGCTATTTCGAGTCGCTAGCTGTTATGGACAGTCGTAATTACAGATGCCTGAGTTTTTAAAGTGAGAACTGACGTAGAAACAAGTTGTTAAATCAGGAATTTACCTTCTAACGTGGAATAAATTCAGGAGGAAGTCGTTCTTCGAAAGTGAAAGTAGACAGGTGTAAGTGTTTAACACAATTTATTTAACATATTTTGTACATATTCAGCTGCCACAGGCAGCTCGACCAGACGCAGGCAGTTTTCGGTTAACAGCCGTTAAGTAGTTTTCGGTTCCTGAGTGAGGTGGATGGCCTCACTCGGTAAAGGTGTCTATGTTTTGTGATTCCATTCTAAAATTATTGAATCAGTGTCTATCAAAGTTCTTAACTGCCTTACAGTTTGTGTCACTGTCCATCAAAGACAAAGTGTCTTAATTGCCCTAAAGCAGTTTTCAGTTGCTGAGACGGTTGGTGTCACTGTCTTTCAAAGTGTCTTAACTGCCGTAAGGCAGTTTTGGGTTTCTAAGATGGTTGGCCTCACTGTCTATCAAAGCGTCTTAACTGCCGGTGGGCAGTTTTTGGTTCTGAGACGGTTGGCGTCACTGCCTATCAAAGTGTCTTAACTGCCGTAGGCAGTTTTCCGTTCCTGAGATGATTGGCCTCACTGTCTATCAAAGTGTCTTAACTGCCGGTAGGCAGTTTTTGGTTCTGAGTCGGTTGGCGTCACTGCCTATCAAAGTGTCTTAACTGCCGTAGGCAGTTTTGGGTTCCTAAGATGGTTGGCGTCACTGTCTATCAAAGTGTCTTAACTGCCGGTAGGCAGTTTTTGGTTCTGAGACGGTTGGCATCACTGCCTATCAAAGTGTCTTAATGTCTTTACTGCCGTAGGCAGTTTTCGGTTCCTGAGATGGTTGGCTTCACTGTTTCAAAGTGTCTTAACCGCCGGTAGGCAGTTTTTGGTTCCTGAGCCCGTTGGCGTCACTGTCTGTCAAAGTGTCTTAACTGCCGGTAGGCAGTTTTTGGTTCCTGAGACGGTTGGCGTCACTGTCTATCAAAGTGTCTTACTGCCGTAGGCAGTTTTTGGTTCCTGAGATGGTTGGCCTCACTGTCATCAAAGTTTCTTAACTGCCTGTAGTGTAGGCATTTTCTGGTTTCTGATGGCCTCACTGTCTATCAAAGTAGTGTCTTAACTGCCGTAAGGCAGTTTTCGGTTGCTGAGACAGATGGCTTCACTGTCTATCAAAGTAGTGTCTTAACTGTCTTAACTGCCGTAAGGCAATTTTCGGTTGCTGAGACAGATGGCTTCACTGTCTATCAAAGCAGTGTCTTAACTGCCGTAAGGCAGTTTTCGGTTGCTGAGACAGATAGCCTGACTGTCTATCAAAGTGTCTTAACTGCCGGTAGGTACTTTTCAGTCTATCCAAGTTTCTTAACTGCCACTTAAATACTGGCAGTTTTCCGTTCCCGAGATGGATGGCCTCACTGTCTGTCAAAGTGTCTTAACTGCTGGAAGGCAGTTTTCGGTTCCTTTAGATGCATGGCTTAAAGTGTCTTAAACTGCAGGAAGGCAGTTTTCAGTTCCTCAGACGGATGTCCTCACTGTCTATCAAAGTGTCTTTCAGTTGCTGAGACTGATGGCCTGACACTGTCTATGGAAGTGTGTTAACTGCCAGAAGTCAGTTGTTGTTTCTTTCGCCAGTTAATCGATTCTCAAGATTTGCGAAAACTTAGTACCGGAGCGTTTCCGGGTCTCCTAATAGCAACGACAAAGTTCTAAAATTACAAGCCTGACATGCGGCAGCAGGAACCCACAAATCAAGAATCTTTTTGCAAAGCTTTCTGTATAGAGCAGCTATAAAATCGAAGTTTGGAAGCTTTTATTTTGATAGTTGTCCGAGGAAATGCATTGAAGTCTGGATTTTAGTCAAACAGAAAGTGACTTAGCCTGACAGAAATATCAATGAAAGATATTGGGAAAGTGAATAATTGTGCAGAAGCTCAAAAGAAAGTAAATGCACAAACAATAAGACTGAAGTCAGTGAATCACAAGTTTTATCAAGCAGGGCAGCTCGACCAGCCGGCAGCAGCAGCCTGTGGGTGGTCTGTGTTTTTACTGTCCATACACCATCTTCCAGAAATTATGTTTTGTGTCTTATGAAAATTTCTGAACTTTTTAAACACTAGCTGCCGCAGGCAGCTCGACCAGCCACAGGCTGGTTGGTGTCTTTACTGTCCACACACCATCCTTCAGAAACTATGTTTTGTGTCTCTTCTAATTACACCAGCTCTTCTAAATACACCAGTAAGTGAATCACAAGTTTTATCATGCAAGCAGCTCGACCAGCCACAGGCTGGTCGGTCTCTTTACTGCCCAAACACCATCCTCCAGAAACTAATTTTTGTGTCTTTTGAAAATTTCTAAAAACACTAGCTGCAGCATACATTTTGACCAACCACAGGCTGGTCAGTGGTGAACAGTGTACATACACCTTACTCCAGAAACTATGTTTTGTTTCTTTTTCTTTTGAAAATTTCTAAATACATTAGCTGCCGCATACATTTTGAGCAGCCACAGGCTGGTCCGTCGTTTCACTGTCCAAACGCCGTTCTCCAGAACTAATAATGTTTTGTGTTTTTTTCTAAATACACCAGCTGCCGTAGGGTGGCTGGTCGGTCGGAGTCTTCACTGTCCATACACCATCCTCCAGAAATTATATTTTGTGTTTTTTTATAAATACACTAGCTGCTGCAGGCAGCTCAATCAGCCACAGGCTGGATGGTGTCTTTACTGTCCATACACCATCTTCCAGAAACTATGTTTTGTGTCTTTTCTAAATACACCATCTGCTAGTCCGGGATACCTGAGGGCTCTGCTGTATTCAATGTCTATCATACAGAGGAATCACCCATCAGTTTTCTTGCAAGACTAGCCACAGGCTGGATGGTGTCTTTATGGTCCATACACCATCCTCCAGAAACTATGTTTTTCAAAATCTCACTATGACCATGTCAAAGAGTAAAATAAATTTGTGGCATAGTTTTCTCATAAGTTGACCGATTTTCATTTTTTAAAAAAAGATTTTGGGCACTTTTCAAGACTTTCCGGTTACAAAAGGATGTTATGGTGATCAATATTTTTCTTGAGGTGTTTCAGAAAAGTGAGATTTTGAAAAACGCAGTTTCTGAAAGCTGGTGTATGAACAGCAGTTTGTTTTCCCATGTAGGAAGATGTCACATGTGAGAATCTGGGCGTAAAACTGGGCCCAAATATGCAAATTAGACGGAATTCTGTTAACTTTTCCGTGCAGAAATCAGAAAATTTCAGGGCGTAATTCTAAAAGATTTGTATACACAAAGACCTTGACTTTCAGTTTCAGCACACCTTTTTTATAGCATAGAATATATATAAACGTTGAATAACTGACACATAAGCATGATGAAACATGCATATCAGTAATCAAAAATCTGAATTAAAGATGCCAGTCTAATATTTATGAGTGTTATTCTTAAAATTGGTGGCCAGCTGCAAACACTGAAATTTAAATTGGGGAGGTGAGTAGGATAAGTTTCAAATGAGATATTGTAAAAATTCAGATCTAAAGGACACATGCACTAAAATTTAAAGATACGTATAAATAACACTAACCTAAATTCATTTATTTTCTCCAGTTAATACTGGTTATTATTTTTTCAAGTTAATAGAAAAAACACTTATTAACATTCTTATTGGAGCTTATTTAAACCAGTCTTACAACTGCATATGTGTAACTATTGTAGAACAGGAAGTTGTAATTTCTTGCCTGACTAATTACGGGGGGAAAAGAATATGCCTCATTTTTTACGGGCGGGAAGAAAAAAATTTCGCCCGCAAAAACTCAGTGCTTTTCAACTTTTTGGACGGAATTATGATTTTGGCTTCATTTTCGCCCGGAAAACAGGTTTTATGCCCCAATTACGTCTCATTTACAGGCGGAATCCGCCCCTAAATGTTGTATGGGCAGTCTCGACTTTAAGATGCATAAAATGTTTTCTCATGATATGTATGGCTCTTTCTAAAAAAGTTTTCTGTCTTTATTTCAGTATAATGGCCAATGGTTGGGAAGGTTGGTTGAAAGATGCAGAGGGGCAGAACCTGGCTGATGCTGTACTCAAAACAGCTAGCTCATCACTTTTTGTGATTCAGTGAGCAGTATTTTAGGTATGTGTGTAACGTTTGTATACTTCTTATTCTAAATACTTTAATATATTAAAGATACTGCAAAAATACATAAAAGCTGTGAAACTCAGTGGCAAGGGTTTGATGACTAGAAATGTCATGTACTAGTAGTCTACTGATCATAGCTCTTGATACAGGTTTTCTAATCTGCATCTGCAAAATACATAATTTTATCATGACAGTGGCTGCTTACACATTGGCTTTGTCTTCGAGGTTTGTGACAAGGAACAATATAAGCCAGGCTGCATATCCCATGAAATGTTAAAACTATGAAAGATCATGCTGTGAAATAGCCGCCACTTTGTGAAATTATTTGTGAAATAGATCAGACTGAGGCTGTAGTATGTTTCTGCATGAATGAGTAAAAATAGCTTATGATGTAGTCTACATGAACAGATGAAAATTGTGTTTGAAGATTGATTTATATATAAAAAAAAATGCTATGCCTTCATCTCAAACACTTTCTTATGTATGATTTCTATTATCTTTCAGCATGATCATGTTCAGAGGCAGGGGATGTAATCATCCATGACTCACTCCACAAACCAGAAAAGTTTAAAGATGGATTATTGGGTTCTGCTGATAAAGTGTTAAAAACTTTATCAACTGTATAAATGAGCCGCCTCGTGGGAAAACCAACAATGTGGTTTCAGACCCGGTCCGACACAAACCAGCCTGTACAAGCACAGAAAAGAGCTAGAAGCTTGAAATTTCTGATTTAAGTAGAAGAGGAATTGTACTATCCGAGTAGCGAAAACAAAGACGCTGATCAGCTTTGCGGTTACCGCGAAGCCGATCTGTGTGTTTGTTTTCGCCTATGCAGATTGTTGGTTTTCCCATGAGGTGGCTCAAATGAAGGACACCATAACAAGCACAGCTCTGACAGCCAAGTTTTCTTCTTCATTAAATATTGGACTAGCCAAAGTCTGTGGGACTTTCAGTTTCAGATCTATATCACCAAAGCCAGCCAGTTGTCCTAACTGATAAATGTAATAAACAGTACTGCTAATAAGTTAATGCTGTCCTGAATTTTTTATGCTCAGTTGATTTGAGAATGAAAATGGTTTTATAAATACTGTTAACCCGAAAGCAAAGATCTTCTCATGACACAGTCCAAAAATGGGAAACAAAGAAAACAGAAATAAATAAAGGAATAGAAAGCAATATTGTCTGTTTCATGTCAAAACATCACTGCTACACCCTACATGTACACATTTAGTTATGGTTTACACCAAACCTCTTTCAAAGGGGCTTACAACCAGGTTAGATGCACACAACAGGCTTTATAAAAATCACAAAAGATACGCATGAGATTTGGCATTTTATGCAACAGCGATGGCCTGGTGGTAGAGTAGCAAATTCCTAAGCTAGAGGTCCTGGGTTCCATACATTTGCAGTGTAGTGTCCTTGAGCTCTAATAATATTGGTTATATACTCAGAAATGGCTGGTCCACAGAATATGACAAAATGATATTCTTCCATAACCAAACTAAACCAACAAAAGGATTTAAGAATAAGAATAATTGTTCTGTATAGATCTTGGGGGGTTGGACGATAGTGTCCAATTCATAATGAAATGGGCCTGACAGGCATTCCCACTTATAACACATTTCTTTCATGAAGATCAGGTTATAAAGCAAACAAACTAAAAAGTTATGTTCTGTCTACATACTAAGAAATAAGTTCACTTAAGGGAAGCATGGTGACCTAGTGGTAGAGCATCGGACTCACAATCAAGAGGTCCTAGGTTCAATCAACACTTGAGGTGCTATGTTTTGTCATTGAGCAACACACTTTAACTACCCAAAGTACTGATAAATACCCAGGGAGTGGGGGCTCTGCCCTGACACGACTGCAACATTGTTGACTAGGACTTTCTGCACCCACTTTAGCTCACCTGAGCCGTAATGCTGACAAGGTGAGCTTTAAGTATAGCCATGATTGGGCGTTCGTCTGTCGCATAGATCTTCTCTGAAACCGCTTGGCTGATCAAGTTGAAAGTTTATGTGGAGCCTCCATGGGTAGGGGAAAGAAAGTTTGTTCATGGGATTCTTGACCTTGACCCAAGGTCATTTAATTCTTGACCTTGACCCAAGGTCATTTAAATTAATATTATGTTTTTTGTCAGAAATCACGTGGCCGATCAAGTTGATATTTTATGTGGAGCCTTCTTGGGTAGTGGCATTAATATTTTGTTCACGATAGCTTGGTCACATGACCAGCCTTCTTGGGTAGTGGCATTAATATTTTGTTCACGATATCTTGGTCACATGACCAAGATGGCCGCCACACCCATATATGTCAAAACTTCTTCAAAAATCTTCTTCTCCAGAACCAATTGGCGGATTTACTCGAAATTTGGTATGTACCATTTGGGACTCCAGCCAATCATAGTTTGTTCAAATGATGAACCTGGGATTACATGTTTTATGGCAAGTTCAATTTTGGAAACAAAGGCTTTTACATGGGAAAAGGCGAAAACAATGGATATTTTGGAAACTGGTTTAGCCTGAGACGAAAAAAGAACAGAAAAGTTAAATTCTGCAAAATAACCCACATGCTTTCGAGAAAGGCTGGAAATCAGCTGTCATTAAATATTGCCTAACGTATTACACCAAGAGCTCACCTGAGCCTGCTGGCTCACAAAGTGAGCATACAGTTTACCTATGCTCTCGCACCCCAGATCTCTGCAACCTTGAGGACAGTCCAGCATATAGCCAACTCCATGTGTACTTCTTACACCATCATATCAGTGATTCGCATACCAAATCTTATTGCTCATGCTTTAAACAGTAACTGAAATTGTTCTTAGGACTGGTGTGTTGGTTTTTGCCTAAACTCTGGATGAAACAGAGTATTTAAACTCCCGCAGCTTTGCTGCTTTTTCTTGTTCTAAAGACACCAGCTGCCGAAGGCAGCTTCGACCGGCCAGCCGTAGGCTGGCCGGTCGAGGTGTCTTTAGTATGTAAACACATTGTCCTTCCGAAGTGTCTTCGGCTGTTTCCGCCACATGCCGAACAAATACGAACGCCGTAGGCGTTCGTAAAAAAACACCGAAGGTGTTTTAAAAAAATGATCAAATAAAATGAATTGCATAAAAATATGTTTTTCAAAATATTTATGTATACATTTTCAATAAATGATTTTCTAAATAAAATACGGAATAGACCGAACTGGGTGGCCATATTGTTTTGGAATGGATCCATCATATTTTTTTTCACCAGCTTATCGAATCTCACGTTATGCGAAACGCGGGTACCATAGCGTTTCCGGGTCTCCGTAGCAACGGCAAGGTTCTAAAATTATTGAAAATCTAACGCAATGCAGCAAATGCCGAACGTTTCTCGCGATTTCAAGACCTATTTGGAGTCGCTCGCTGTTGGACAGTTGTAATTACAGATTCCGGAGACTTTAAAGTGATAACTGACGTAGAAACAAGTTGTAAAATCAGGAATTTAACTTTTAACGTGAAACAAATTCAGGAGGAAGTCGTCATTCGAAAGTGAAAGTACAGGTGTAAGTTTAACACAAACAAGTTTTACTCTTCATTTAACACATTTTCTACATTCACTAGCTGCCACAGCCAGCACGACCAAAGTTTTGTGTTCCTATTTTGGTTGGCGTCACTGTCTATCAAAGTGTCTTAACTGCCGTAGGCAGTTTTCGGTTTCTGAGATGGATGTCATCACTGCCTATCAAAGTGTCTTAACCGCCGTAGGCAGTTTTCGGTTCCTGAGATGGATTGCTTCACTGAGACAGTTGGCGTCACTGTCTATCAAAGTGTCTTAACTGCCATAGTCAGTTTTCGGTTTCTGAGATGGATGGCATCACTCTCTATCAAAGTGTCTTAACTGCCGTAGGCAGTTTTCGGTTCCTGAGATGGGTGGCTTCACTGAGACAGTTGGCGTCAATGTCTATCAAAGTGTCTTAACTGCCGTAGGCAGTTTTCGGTTTCTGAGATGGATGGCATCACTCTCTATCAAAGTGTCTTAACTGCCTAGCAGTTTTCTGTTCCTGAGATGGGTGGCTTCACCGAGACAGTTGGCGGCACTGCCTATCAAAGTGTCTTAACTGCCGTAGGCAGTTTTCGGTTCCTGAGATGGATGGCATCACTGCCTATCAAAGTGTCTTAACTGCCGTAGGCAGTTTTTGGTTCCTTAGATGGGTGGCTTCACTGAGACAGTTGGCGTCACTGTCTATCAAAGTGTCTTAACTGCCATAGGCAGTTTTCGGTTTCTGAGATGGTTGGCCTCACTGTCTATCAAAGTGTTTTAACTGCCGTAAGGCAGTTTTCGGTTGCTGAGACGGTTGGCATCAATGTCTATCAAAGTTTCTTTTAAAACTGCCGGTAGGCAGTTTTCCGTTCTAAGTTTCAAAGTCAGATCCGTTCAAATTCAGATCAAAGTTTCTTAACTGCCTGTAGGCAGTTTTCGGTTTCTGAGACAGATGGCCTCACTGCCTCTGAGACGGTTGGCGTCAGTCTTACCAGTTTTCTGTTCCCAAGAGGAATGGCCTCACTGTCTTTCATAGTGTCTTTACTACCGGTAGGCAGTTTTGGGTTCATGAGACTCATGGCTAACTAGAAGGCAGTTTTCAGTTCCTGAGATGGATGTCCTCACTGTCTGTCAAAGTGTCTTTCGGTTGCTGAGACTGATGGCCTCACTGCCTATCAAAGTGTGTTAACTGCCAGAAGTCAGTTCTGTTTTGTTTTAACCAGTTTATCGATTCTCAAAAACTGAGTACCAGAGCGCTTCCAGGTCTCTTTAGCGACAACAAAGTTCTTAAATTCTAAAGAAGCCTGACATGCGGCAGCACAAATGCAAAGCTTTCTGTATTGAGCAGCTCGGAACCTTTTAATTTATGCATTAAAGTCCGGATATTAGTCAAACAGGAAGTGACTTAGCCTGACAGAAATACCAATGAAAGATATTCGGAAAGTGAAAGTAGAAATGTCAATGAATAATTGTGAAAGTAAAATGCTTAACAGACTAGACAATACACAACCCAAAAGACTGTAAGTCAGTGAATCTCAAGTTTAAACTTTTATCAAGCAGGCAGCTCGACCAGCCAGCAGCTCCAGCCTGTGGCTGGTCTGTGTCTTAAATACTGTCCATACACCATCCTCCAAAAACTATGTTTTGTGTCTTTTGAAAATTTCTAAACTTTTTAAACACTAGCTGCCGCAGGCAGCTCCACCAGCCACAGGCTGGTTGGTGTCTTGATTGTTCATACACCATCCTCCAAAAACTATGTTTTGTGTCTCTTCTAAATAAACCAGCTCTTCTAAATACACCAGTCAGTGAATCACAAGTTTTATCAAGCAGGCAGCTCTTGGTGTCTTTACTGCCCAAACACCTGATGCACGACATTTCCTTTCAGAAAATGTGTTTTGTCTGGGCATGGGGACATTTTCGACAAATGTAATTTCCGACGAAATGTCGCGGATTCCCAAACAACGCCTCCGCGACATTTCGTCGAAAATTACATTTGTCGAAAATGTCCCCATCATCAGCCCAGACCTTTAGCCTAACCCTAGTGGTTGGTGGCTCAAAATGTGAACCTTTATTATAGGCTAGTCTTCTACGGAATAAATGTAAAAATTTTATGGTGAATATTTTTGAAGTTACAACATTTTCTACAAAACACATTTTCGACGAAATGTCGTGCATCGCCAAACACCATCCTCCAGAAACTATATATATATATGTTTTGTATCTTTTGAAAATTTCTAATTACACTAGCCGCAGGCAGCTCGACCAGCCATGGTCGCTGGTCATTGGCTTTACTGTCCGTTCACAGTGATTTTTTTTTCGCTATAAAACAGACTCCGGTTTTAGGAGTCGTTCCCAATGGCAAAAATTATCTTTTTTTCCCAAATGCATGGTTAAAAATTCCCAATCTGAGAAAGTTTCCCAATCAGGCTTACAACTGCAACCATAATTTAATTAAACATACTATTATAAGCACCAATTAATCTGATATTTGTGACATGGAATAATGCTAATTTTCATGTGTCATAGTCATATGATGTTTACTTTTAGAAAACAAATCATGGTAACACTTATCATGATATTTTTACTGGTCTTAAGATTTTCTTAATTCATGGTAAAATTAGGCTGTTTTTCGCAATTGAACCGGTACTGGTACCGTTCCCAAAATGCTGAAAAAAAATCACTGGTTCACCTTTCTCCAGAAACTATGTTTTGTGTCTTTTCTAAATACCACAGGCTGGTGGGTCCCCAGGGGTGGGTCCCCGTCTTTACTGTCCATACACCATCCTCCAGTGTTTTGTGTCTTTTCTAAATACACCAGCTGCTGCAGGCAGCTCAACCAGCCTGTGTCTTTACTGTCCATACACCATCTTCCAGAAACTATGTTTTATGTCTTTTCTAAATACGCCATCTGCTAGACCGCAATACCAGGGCTCCACCCTATTCAATGTCTACCATACAGAGGAATCACCCATTGATTTTCTTTCTTTTTTTTATTAGTGGACCGATTTTCTTTTCCTTTTTTTTGCGGCTCTTTTCAACACTTTTGGGTTACAAATTGAAAAGGATGTTATAGTGATATTTTTCTTGAGGTGTTTCAGAAAAGTCAGATTCTGAAAAACACAGTTTCTGAAAGATTGTGTATGGGCAGCAGTTTGTTTTCCCATTCTCTCTCCGAAGTATCTTTGTTGTTTTTTTTCTGCCACATGCCGAACAAATACATAGAAAAGACACATACTAAGGAAGATGTCACATGTATGCATTCTGACATGAGCTTTGCTGTTGACTTGGACATTAAGCAACATTATAACATACAAAGAAAACCTGGTTAGACAAAACCACAGGCACTGGGTAGATGCCTGAAGTATAGGATTGAGTACAGTAAGCAGTGGAAATGTACTATCTTTTTGTTTAAACAAGACTTCATTGATTGTGTAGCTGTGTTTATCCTGCTGCTGCAGCTTATCTAAGTCTCGACTTTAGCATGCATAAAATGTTTTCTCATGATATGGCTCTTATTAAAAAGGTTTCCTGTCTTTATTTCAGTAAATTAATATTACGGCCAATGGTTGGGAAGGATGGTTGAAAGATGCAAAGCTGATGGGGTACTCAGGACAGCTAGCTCATCAGTTTTGTGATTCATTGAGCAGTATTTTAGGTATGTATGTAACTTTTGTATACTTCTAAATATTTTTATAGCAGTTTAATATGGAAACTTAAATCATTGTTTAAGTTTGTAAAATAACACCTTTGAAAAACATACTGTCCCCCTCAGGCTGTGAGAATTTGATAAATAGATGGGCTGCTAGATTGTTGACCAGCCATTACACTTACATTTTCCAAACCAAGAACCACACATTCACATTGACAGAAACCACTCCAAATCAGACACTTTCTTTGGTATTTATAATACATGTACCATTTTTTATCTACATTGGGAATAAACTGCAAAACTTCATGATTTTAAGCTTTGAAACTCAGTAGCAAGGGTTTGATTTTGATAAATGTAGAAATGTGATGTACCACTGATCATAGCTCTATGAAGTTACTGTGTTGTTGAAATGTATTGATACAGTGTTTTCTGCATCTGCAAAATACACACTTTGATCATCACAGTGGCTGCTTACACTAGCTTTGTCTTCGAGGTTTGCGACAAAGAACAATTTAAACCAGGCTGCATATATATGAAATAATACAACTTATGAAGATTATGTTAAAAAAAGTTGTGAAATTGATGTAGTCTGCATGAAGTGATGAAGATTGTGTTTGAAAATTGATTTATACATATAAAAATGTGCCTTCATCTCAAACACTTTCTTAGGCATGATTTCTATTGTCTTTCAGCATAACCATGCTCAGAGGCAGGGGATGTAATCATCCATGACTCACTCCACAAACCAGAAAGCTTAAAGACGGATTATTGGTCTCTGATGATAAATCATGAAAAACTTTATCAACTGCTTAAATGAAGAAGGACACCATAACAAGCACAGCTCAACCAAGTTTAAATTTTTCTGCTTCATAAATATTGGACTAGCCAAAGTCTGTGGGACTTTCAGTTTCAGATGTAAATCACCAAAGCCAGCCAGTTGTCCTAGCTGATAAATGTAATAAACAGTACTGCTCAGATAAATTAATGCTGATATTTTTATGCTCAGTTGAATTAAGAATGAAAATGGTTTTATAATGTAACCACAAAGCAAAGATCTTCTCTAGACACAGTCAGTGATTGTGAAAACAGAAATTAATAAAAGAACAGAGTGCAATATTGTCTGTTTCATGTGAAAACATCACAGCTACACCCTACATGTACACATTTAGTATTGATGTGCATGGTTATGTTTTACACCAGACCTCTTTCAAAGGTGCTTACAACCAAATAGATGCACACAACAGGCTTTATAAAAATCACAAAGGATATGCATGGAATTTGGTATTTTACGGTACAGCAATGACCTGGTGGTACAGTAGCCAATTCCAGAGCTAGAGGTTCTGGGTTCCATACATTTGCAGCGCAGTGTCCTTGAGCTCTAAAAATATTTTAGCCCCGGCATGAGAAAACCGGTCTTTGGAGTTTCCGACAAGGTATGGCACAAACCTGTACTGTCACAGAAGCAGGCTAGAAGCTTGAAACTTCGGATTTAGGAAGAAGAGAGATTGTACTATCTGTGTAGCAAAAACAAAGGCTCTGATCAGCTTCTCAGTTACTGTGAAGCTGATCTGCGCCTTTGTTTTCATATAGGCAAAAATCTGGTTTTCTCACGATGCGGCTCATTTGTTATATACTCAGAAATCTGAATCTGCCAAGTACTCCAAACACCTCATAAACAGAGTATTACATGGAGCTCCCACTATTGAAGTTATCTTTTTGAGAGAAGAGAAGCCAGTGCTTGCCTTATTAATGCTGAGCGCCAAGCAAGGTAGCCACTGGTACCATTTTTAACGTCTTTGGTATGACGCGGCCCGGATTTGAACCCGCGCCTCCCGCTTCCGAAGCGAACGCTCTAACCATTACGCTATCGGGACCGGTCAAATGGCTGGTCCTAACACCACATGACAGAAAATAATGATATTCTGCCATACAAAACTAAACCAACAAAATGTTTTAAGAATAAGAATAATTGTTCTGTTTATATCTTGAGGGGGTGCTATAGCATGGGTGATAGTGTCCGATTCATAATGAAATGGGCCTGACAATCATTCCCACAGACAGCACATTTCTTTCATGAAGATCAGGTTATAAAATAAACAAACTAAAAAGCTATGTTCTGTCTACATAATAAAAAAATTAGATCACTTTAAAAGGGAAACATGGTGGCCTAGTGGTAGAGCATCGGGCTCTGAATCAAGAGGTCCTAGGTTAGATCCACACTTGATGTGCCATGTTTATGTCATTGAGCAACACATTAAATCCCAAGAGTACTGGTAAATATCCAGGGAGACGGGGCTTCGCCCTGACATGATTGAAACATTGTTGACTAGGACTTTCTGCACCCATAATAGCTCACCTGAGCTTTAAGTATAGCAATGATCGGGCGTCCTTGAGGACAATCCGGCATATAGCCAACTCCATGTGTACTTACACCTTCATATCAGTGATGAGCATACATGTACCAAATCTGATTGCTCATGCTTTAAACACTGAAATTGTTCTTATACACAAGTCATTTGTATCCACTGCCCCTCTGGGGCCAGGGAATAGCAAGGCATTTAATTTTTCAGTTTTTGAAGCCCAGCTAAAAGCCCGGCATTGAGGGGTCAGACTTGTGGTAAAATCCCTGCTAAAAATCCCCGCTCCCCAAAGGCTGCCAAAAATGTGGAACAACAGCTGGTAGTTGTTCTATTGAAAAAGAATATGAGAGGGGAGTTTGAATTTCTGCATGTAAATGTACAGGGTCATTCACTTTACATTAAATAAGGACCATAGAAGTAATAAAATGTTGAAATACAACTATTATCTAATTTGAATTAAAGTTCACGACTCTGTATTGGCGGGAAATTTTAAAACCCTGGCTTATCCTTGGCACGGCCGGGACTCATTAGAGGTTAAAACCCAGCACTTTAGCCCCGCTGTGGCCCCGCTATCCCCGGCCCTAGGGGAGCCGGGGATACAAATGACTGGTGCATTAGGACTGGTGTTTCTGATACCCGTTGTTGGTTTTTGCCTAAACTCTGGAAGAAACAGAGTATTTAAACTCCCGCAGCTTTGCTGCTTTTTCTTGTTTGAGCACAATAATGTGTTAAATGACTATTTTGGGAATAAACCTTTAACTTTTCAGATGCCGAGAAACAATGTGAATTTTGAGATGACATCCCTGTAAACTTTGACGCAACGTAATTGCATCAAGAAAAGATTGCTTTCCGGCTAAAAGTGTACATTGTGGTTCTTGTAGGTTTAAATATTGATGGGTTAAAGAGTTTCTTTCAGTTCGTCTTCATATCAATTTACAATTTGGAAATTAATTGAAAATTGCTAAACTTAAGTCTCATAGTATATATCAGCTACATGTAGGCCAACCAGCGCTGTGTGGCCCATGTGGTAAACCATCATAGACAATTTTACATGCCATTTTTTATATTAGCCCGTATTTTTTTTCTAAGTATGCCTAAATGGTCATCTGGTTCGGGCGATATACGAGTATTTTTTCTGCGTATTTACTGCAATAAATAACCAAAATAGGAACATATATGTATGTGTTTTCATCTTATTGTTATTCTTCTCGCAAAGAAACATGTCTCTACATCTTATAACATAGAAAGATTTTTAAAAGTATAAGCATGGCCAAGATAGTGCAATCCATTTGACATCGGGATAAAGGTTGAAGATAAATAAGAAAACATCTTACATAATCATATAATGTTATTAGCAAACCTGTACATCATTTTTCCCAAATAAAAATATTAATTTATTTACACTCTACAACTGCTGATTCTATTAAATAACAAATATTGAGGTTCGGTCCATGGAAAGTAAATCTACCTGCACCGGAATGTCAAGAACCCTAGCATATAATCGTTATCATGTATTTGAGCCTCCGCAAGGGAAAACCAACAATCTGCATAGGCGAAAACAAAGGCGCAGATCAGCTTCGCAGTAACTGCGAAGCTGATCAGCGACTTTGTTTTCGCTTCACGGATAGTACAATTCCTCTTCTTCTTAAATCCGAAATTTCAAGCTTCTAGCCTGCTTCGGTAACTGTACAGCCCGGTTTGTGTCGGACCTGGCCGGAAACCAAATTGTTGGTTTTCTCATGCACAGGCTCATTTGAGAACATAACGCTTATTAAAATCCTACGCTCCTCAGTCCTGGATGCAAAAATATAATGGATAGTCAACGCATATTTATCAGCATCTATTTTCCAAGAATCGATGTATACACAAGCACTTGTGTGACCGAGTAAGGATCACAGTTCGAAGATGGTCGCCTGTCCTCCAAGTATCCCTTCCCATCGGCCGCTACCTGGCGGGGTATTCTTATACTCGCCCCTCGGTTGGCCACCCCCGCGGAGAAATCGTCTATACTTGAAGTCTCGTGTAACCCCGTGAGACGGCGCCTATTGTCCTCTCCGCTGTTCGGGTCGTACGCCTTGATGTGACGGTCATGCTTAGAACTCAACAGGTCTATCGCTTCTTCGATGTACCTGGAGACCAAATATGTATTGTTATAAAGGGGGCATTTTACTTTAAAGACCTGTATTTCTATCTATTGATGGTCTTTAGCTGACCACCGATAAGGGACAGGGCACTAGAAAACCTGGTGGCATGAAAATAAATCAGGTAGTTGCCCCACCTCCACCCCCACCCCCACACAAAAAAATCAATATTGATTGCAGAGGGAGGCAGTTTTACTGCACAGGTTATCAGTGACCATAAAACCAATAAGCGGTGGTACCATTGGTGTTATACTTCAGGGTCCTATTTATTACTCCATGCAGAGAAGAGATAATCACCTCATTATGACAGCCATATGATCTCTAGATCAAATTGCACAAGCAGGGGTCATACATCTATTAAAGAGTGGTACCACTTCTTCAATAGCCATCCTCTGCGATCTCAAAAAGAACTGTGTGGTTTCAATACTCGTGTAAAATTTTCCTTCTTGTTTAGGAAATGATAGCTGAGGCTCTCATGAAATCTACTTGAAGTTGCAAATGGTTCCACAAGTTACAAGCGAAAAGAATCAACACACATATACATGCATCAGTATTTTGTAACGGGACCTATCAGTTGGTTTTCTGGGGAACTGAACGAACTTTACGATCATAAATTTGGAGTTTACAGTATAGCAACACACAATACTTGTGCAGAGATTGTGATGTATCTGATGCAGCGAAACAAAGAAAGGTTACAATGTGACGAGTCCATTTTTGTAAGTTTCAAGAAAAGCCCGAAAACCATAAATTTTTGACAAAAAGTTTGGCAATCATTTGAAAATACATATAGTACAAAATTATTCAATTTAGTCTTATAAAATTGAATAAAAAGCTAAGATGTCATAAAATTTCGTTGAAAGATACCGACAAAAATTAAGAAATTCAAATATTTATGAAATGTGTGTTTGTAAGAAGGTCAAAACCCCTAGTTTTTCCATACCAGCTTTTGCTGGATTTTTTTTAAAATATGTATCACTTTACGGTGATGAAATTGCTTTTTAAATTTTGCCTAATGTGGATGTTTTAGCTCCTAAAACCATATCGGGACAAAATATATTTTTACATAAGCAGATAGTAACATGTTCTTTGGAATTACAGTAGGTATGTTGTTGCATTAAACACTGTGCAATGTGTGGACTTAGGCATGCTCTTGCACTGAAAACGGTGCAAATTTCACACAAGCCATCAAAAACTATATATCAAAATGTAGCTTTTTGTATGTAGAACACCAAATAAATCAATGTTGGCAGATGTTCTTGCACTAACTCCTTCAAATGCTTTGAACATTAGTGAAGGTTACTCCAACAAAATGTTGCAATACCGGGACAGATCTGAACAGCGCCGCTCTTCATGCACTCTACCGACTTGTATTTTCAACTGATTGAAGGGAAATAAGATATAGACAACTTGTCAATATCGGAGTAGAGTTTATCGGCCGTGACTTACTTTATTCCTCCCTCTTTTCTCATGTTCTCTGTGCTGAAGTTACAGTGGGCCCCGGCCCCGTTCCAGTCCCCCTTGATAGGTTTGGGGTCAAACGAGACCTCGACTCCAAACTCCTCGGCTATCCGGTGTAGGAGGTATCTCGCTATCCACAGGTGGTCGCCCATTGAAATACCCTCACACGGACCGACTTGAAACTCCCACTGTAAAATGTATAGTGTATTATGAAAAGTACAGTTATAAAATACAAGTTGGCTTCTTTAAAAAGAAACCAATGAAAAGGTCAGCAGCCGTTTGTTATAAGAGTTTACGTTTGCTCTAGATTTCAGTGTTGTTGATTCTCTGGTTCGTCATTAATTTCGATTCTCATACGTTTCAGTTTCGTTTCCTACACATGAATGCCGTTTCTTGTTATGAACGCTCGACCAGTGTGTGTCTCTGTCACTCAAGGCACTGACCAAAATTTCTGATGGTATGGAATAAAAGCCAATACTAAAGGGAACACGATTACAATCAATATCATGTCGATTTGTAGAAATGTATTTTGCAGTGCAGTCAATTTGTGACAGAGTTCTGAATTTTGACCTGCAGCCTCTTTACCAGAAACAGACCCACGGGTCCGATGTGATGGACTACAAGTCAGTCATATAGAGTTCCTATAGTTAATGTACCCCTCGTCAGGGTATCTACGATCTAAACCTAGATGCGCTATGATAAGCAGTCTCCACGATCGATATTTACCGCTATTTGACGGGGAGTGTCAAAACTGGATAAATTAAATTGATTGCGGTGAACTGTCTAGTCAATATAGACGGGTTTACTAGTTTTTATTAAGCGCTTTATGTGACAAAACGCGTAATTGAGAGAGAGCAGTCGATCATGGGTACAATTTTCTTCATATTCAAAGTAAACACTGTGGAAAAGGTCCTGAGGGACCTTTTCCAATAAGAAACCGGTCGCTATCCACAGGTGGTCGCCTATGGAAATACACTCACAGGAGCTGACTTGAAACTCCAATTAAGATGCCGTGAATAGTTTATTGTGAAAAGAACAGTTTTAAATATAAGAGCCAATACACTCTCATGGACCGACTTGAAATTTCCACTGAAACGTGTATAGTTTATTATGAAAAGATCAGTTGTAAATATAAGAAACCGCTTGCTATCCACCGGTGATCGCCCATGGCAAGACCTTCACATGGACCAACTTGAAGTTCCCACCCAAACGTGTAATCATAAGAATTTGATGATTTTAATATTTATATATATATAAGTATGATCCTTCACTGGAATCAGAGAAATCGTTCGAAGGGATGTAGTGTGGGCCATATTGCGCAAATCTTATATATCGGCTATATAACAAAGATCTATCTACTTTGCACTGCAAAACAAAGAGACCGATTTGTCATTCCAAATGTAAAGTTTATTACGAAATTGTCAGTTTGAAACAGAAGAAACCCGTCGCTATCCACAAATGGTCGGCCGTGGCAATACCCGCTACCCACACCGTGGCCGCCTTGAAATTGCAACTGAAATATGTATATTATACATGTATCATGAAAATGACAGTTTAAATCTAAGAAACCGGTCGCTATCCACAGGTGGTCGCCAGTGGCAATACACTCACAAGGGCCGACTTGGAATTCCCACTGTAGCATGTATAGTTTAAAATGCAAAGGACAGTTTTAAATATAAGAAGAAAATGAAAGTAGGCAACGATCAGGAAATGGCGCAATCAGAAAGAAATACCGAGGTGGGAAAAAACTAAAATAAATAAAACCGTCGCTATTCCCATGTGGTCGCCACTAAAATGTGTATAGTTATTATGAAAATGACAAATTTAGATCTATGAAATCGGATGTCGCCCATGGCAATACCCTCATACTGGGCCTACCTGGATAGTGTTATAGCTACGTAGTGAAAAATGTACTTTTGAACGTATTGAATGATGAAACTTTTAATTCCCAACAAAGTGATATTTGTCCGACATTGAATACCATGTAAACCTCACCTGAGATGGCATGACCTCTGCGTTTATCCCTGAGATTTTGACTCCAGCATACATACATGCCTTATAATGACATTCGACAATGTCTCGACCATACACTTTGTTAGCTCCTACTCCGCAATAGTATGGACCTGTAAGAAAGATATATGTTTGTTTGTATGATTTGTGGCTTGGCGTTCCCTTCAGCATTCAATGGTCATACCGGGACGTTCTACCCAACGTTAGAAACTCATAACACCCAAATTTTGCACGAAAAACTAACCATTTTTCTGGGCAGGGGCAGACCTTCTTTACGAATAACCAGTAATCAGGATGGTAATTCAGTAGTTTACATGGTAACAAGCAGCTCATCTATTTCTCACTGCCACAAGAACTTAATAATTGCATGTGTAGCCCAGGAAAATGATTGCCGCAATATATTGCAAAGATCCGTGCGCCAAGCTTTTTGTTGTTGTAATGACGAAACTATGGAAAGATTTCTCTAATATAATGTCAAGAACAATTTAATTTAATTTAATAAGAAGAAAAATGGAATGATGAAAACATTACGATATTTTGTTGAATTTCTACATGGCCTAGCTTATTGCCACAATATTGATATAATGTTGCAAGACTTTCGCGGTATTTAATGTCCAGGACTGAAAAAAAATGCACTCTTATTTCAATTTAAGGCCAGCCATATCTATTTCGTTACATAACGATTTGTTTGATTTAAATAGCAACAGTTATCAAAATGTCATTGAGAAATGATAACGAAATTGGTTTATCATATTCAAAGAGGCCTTTGCTAACTATATTTACGCTATTATAAACACTATAATGAATACATGTACTTTAAGGAATTGTTCTCTATTTGGGTCATTTGCATCGTTGTAAGCTTTAATTTCAGTGCTGCGATTTACCATACAAAAGCATGTGCACAAGAAGTGCACTTCCTGTAACCTTAAGTTCTACCTCCACTGTATTCTTGCTGCTGTACAGTTCAATGTATACCCTCACCCATCTCAAGTTGGTGTATACTTATTTTTCACATTTTTGTTCATTAAGCATTTACCCAGACAAACACAAAAGACGACGTTCTTACCCTGAGGGCCAGGGAAACCATTATCTGGCCACCCGAACGGGTATCCTCTGTGACTGAGTAGTGTGTATTCTTGTTCGATACCAAACCATGGCCGCTCCGCCTTTGCTTCATCCATAACTTTCTTACAGGCATATCGTTTGTTTGTATCTGTTGAGAGGAAACGCCATCATGGTGTTTTGATAGTAAAAATATGGTCAACTGCAGTTTGTTACAGCTCTTTATCAAAGGAGGTAGTGCCATCCAATTAAGAAAAGTTGCACTATACAACCCAATATGCTGTTGTACAACTACGACAGAATGTGTTAATAAATCTGCACGGCTTTTAAGCCTTTTGTTCAAATGTGCGACAGATGCTAAACCAAAGGTCATAGCTGTAAACTCACTGCGTCACATTCGGGATCCGAAATTTTGCGACTGTGATTCTGTAACTGTGTATACTTGGTATCGGTATCTGCACAAGTGTTTCACTTAATTATAGCTGAAATCCCGAATGAGATTTTTCGCGAAGCAGCGCGCGACGCAATAAATTATTTATATGTGTCCACCATTTTGGAATACTTGCGGATGTGACGTCACTGTACCGAGACTAATGGCTTACCTGCTGGTTCATTGTTATATTTATAGACTTCACACATGACTAGTTTGTTGGCCCCTCTTCTGAAAGGGTCTCTGAACATTGCCACTGGGTGTAGGTACATATCTGAGTTCGATCCCTCGGCTTGGTACGTACTCGACCCATCGAAGTTCCAAACTGGACATTCTACAAAACACGATAGCAGATTGTATAGTTTAAAAATAATTGCAAACAAACTCGAATTAAGTATGGGTATAGACTTGTGTGTGCCACAATATAGTATATTGGTCCGCATGAATGCCAGTTTCAGAAGACGGCAACTAAAGTCTGTTTCGTAGTGTGTGATAATGGTTTTTCGCAGATATTTTACAACTGTTCAAATGTAGAAGAAATATTTTCTTGGCGCAATATAGCGTCTAGTTTGTCGCAAAATATGCAGCAAAAATTTTGAAAATCGGTTGACAAATACGATGTAGGATTGTCAAACAACTGATGGGAGATGGTGCATGGCTTCCCGCTATCCAACATATATATCCCAGCGGGTACATGACATCAAAATGACGTCATATCAACGTCGATGCGACGTCATGACGTCACATCGACGTCGATCTGACGTCATTCTGACGTCATGTGCCTGCATATATCATGTCTATTGCCATAACAGACCTATAGAGAATTACTTCCAATGAAGAAGCATTGCCATGAATAGTAACTGAGAAAATCTTCAATGGTATTTTCAAGAGTATAAGAGTTTCATTCCTTGAGATAAATTTATGGTTTTCTATAAGATTTGATTTTAATTACATTTTAATTTGAAAACTGCTTTATCAAATTAGGCTGTAATTTTGAAGACTTCCTCTCTTGTGTGGAAGCGTTGAAAAGCTACATGGTGATACACGATGGCCAACCAAGTTAATTCGTGGAAAAATCCAATTGCTCATGCTAGATAAATCTTTAATTCTTTGAAAGCCTGAATTCTATGAATTTCAATCAATGAGTAATGTGGAACTTTGAACAGTGCTGTTGATGTGTTCTGTTTCGCTTTTGTTTCGACGGGTACTATTCAAGTGGTCTGCGGCCTGACAACAGACTACTTGTAAAACTGTTTAGATTATTTCTATACCACCATGAAAAAGATCATAAGTGATCTGGATGAAAAGTAAGGAAAGTCTAGCATATATGTCTAGACACCCAGAAAATCTAGGTCATTCGGCTGACACACACAAAAAATCAACAATGAAATAAGATATGGTGACAAAGAAACAAAACCCTATTCACCAGGTGTTGAATTAGGTTTACAGATTTATCAGTAACCTAGATGCATACTTCGCTGCAAGTCACGTCTCGACCTACATCAAATGCTACATGAAATAAAGTGCAAAATTGTTTTTCTTTCATAATATATACCCTACACAGATAGTACAGCGGTATATGTAGTGATTTGGCTAGTTTGGAATCTTGACCAGTTCCGAATCACTTGGACTTATCGTCACGAACTACACACCACCACTTTGGTATTGAAATCCATCTTTGCCTCTATCAGCATGTTGAAAGGTACACATGAAGAAAGTTTCTTCGCCAATTCTATTTTTTTTTTCAATTTAGATTTTATAGTGTTATATAAAATAAGGCACTGTGTATTTTATGGATTTGAGTCATGTATTAGAGTCTTGAATTGGAGCCATGGAGTGGAGTATTGGAGTGGCTTCTAGGAGAGAAACCTTAGAGGGAAACTGTGGACTGGACCAGAAAACTCAATTCCGATAGTGAAATTTGTCTTGGTGCGAACGGCAGCCATCGCAAAACACAGATACTTGGGGTTACTGTTTAGACTTTTTCAAAAGCTCATACTTGTACTCTTTTTTTTTTTTCAAAACTTACAATTATATTTTTGTTATCTTTTTGAGCTTTTCTGCAATAGTCGTCGTGACCTTGCAAAATTAGAAAAAAAATGTATAGAATCTATAGAAAGCAATCGAAATACTGATATGCCATCCTGAATGTAGAGAAAAAACACTTTTTCTGTGATTGCTTATCAGTATTTCTAATGCTTTTTATATATTCTAGACATATTTTTCTAATTGTATAAGGTCAGGACTAATGCAGAAAAGCTAAATGAAGAAGAAAAAAATACAAGAATAAGTTTTTTTTTTTTTTTTTTTTAAAGTACAAGTATTAGCTTTTTGCAAAATCTAAACAGTAACCCCGAGTATCTGTGTCGCAAAACATGTAACAAATGCATAAACCGTACCAGTAACAGATAAGTAACAAAAATCAGAATTAACAAACTCAAGCAAATGAGTAACGGTTTATACATAAACACAAGTTGATCTGCGTGATCCAGGTTCAGACGAGCAAATTTCCCTCCAAGATTCCACTCCAAGAATCCACTCCATTTCTCCACTCCACGACTCCAATCCAAGACTCCAATCCATGAAATACACAGTGCCGTTACATTGCTTAACAGTTGTGTTAGATGAAATGCATTGTCGATGTCTTTGGCGAAGAAACTTTGCTCATCTGAACCTGGGTCACGTAGGTTCAATTCGTGTTTATGTGTCACTCCTTTTTTTTCTATGCTGCTTATGTTAGATGCAGGGCCACTTTTAATATATGATTGTCAGTCTGGAAATTATATACGTTTCCACAGAATTTGACAGCTTATATTTTAAATTTTGCCAAAAATTTGTGTTTCAAACGAGTTTTCGATTTTTAAGGTTAGCATAACAAATTCATTTTAATTTGCATCAGTTTTATTGGAAATGATAATAGCTTGCATTAATTCAACCTTGTAAAATCATTATTTTACCATGCTTTACCTGCATGAACACATTAAAGGATTTTTAAATCACGTTCACGTTTCACCGCAGAGGAAATATTTTACTGCATACAAAACAAAACATCAACAAAATGGTTGACTTATGAGACTATACTATAAGACTTAAGTTTAGCAATTTTTTCATTCATCATTATTTTAAAATCAAATGTTTGAAAACTTACATACGCTAAACGTTAAACGTAAACGTGCAAGACTAGACTTGACATCACATCAAACCTTATAGGCCTACTAAGCGAATGTTTTTCGCGTAAAAGCGAATTCGCACGTCATTTCAGCAATTAAACACATATGGGTTCACCTCGGGAGAAAGACCAGGGAACAAAATGACGTCAGTTACGTCATACACCGGGGGCGTTACCTGGTGCCATAATAGAACCAAATCTGTACGATTATGGTACTCTTTTTGAGCATAAGAAGATGTTAAATGACAGTTTTGGGAATAAAAGGTTAACTTTTCATATGCCGAGAAACAACGTGAATTTTGAGGTGACACCCCTGTAAACTTTGACGTAGCGTAATTGCGTCCGGAGAAGATGACTTTCAGGCGAAAAGTGAAAATTGTGGTTCCTTCAGGATTAAATATTGATTGGTTAAAGTGTTTAGTTCAGTTCATCTTTATACCGATTTGCAATTTCGAAATCAAATAAAAATTGCTAAACTTAAGTCTTATAGTATAATATGAAAATAACACAAGTTTCTGATATCTCCGTCTTTCAGGCATGCTAAGCAGTGGATGCAACGCATTAGAAAGAGATTAACAAGTAATATCCCATATCAATACCAACAATAATGCATAACACGAAAGAAAGAAAGAAAGAAAGAAAGAAAGAAAGAAAGAAAGAAAGAAAAGAAAGAAAGAAAGAAAGAAAGAAAGAAAGAAAGAAAGAAAGAAAGAAAGAAAGAAACAAACAAACAAACAAACAAACAAACAAACAAAAAAGAACAAACGTACCTTCTGCCTTCTTTGGTTCAAAGTCCAGTGTTTTACACTTGCTCCGTAGCCCCTCCCCCGTGCCATCAATCCAGACATATTCCACTTGCACCTGGTCGTCGGGCTGGGGCAGGGACATCAGATGGGAGTACACCTGCTTGTCGGTCTTGGCGTTGTAATCCATGTTGTCACTGAAATAGAGTTATATAAGCCCATCCATGTAAAACTTGCAAATGTTTAGATGAAATTTATTTATATGTTTCTTTATTTATGCTCAAAACATAGATTGTGAATACCCAATCTATGTTTTACAGCAAAATTACAGACGCCTCCGTGGTGCAGTGGTTATGTCACTCGCCTTGTAAACGAGGGTCGCAGGTTCGATCCCGGGCTTCTCCAGTCCGTCGGATGGGACTACAAACCGAGGTCCCGTCTCCATATGACCTTTATAGTTGTTGGTGGGACGTTAAATCCCAATCAACGAACCAACCAAAAATGTTTATCCATTGTAAGTCCCAGTTTTATTATATAAATTGTAGTGTGGAGTGTATGAAATAGTCTGTTTGGACGGGTTCTATCTATATTGGACCGGTCCAAGCTAGTCCGGAATAAATCTATCTTCTTGTTTACATTGAATTATTTAGATCAGAACAAATGACTCATAAAATTCATGGCTATTTCCATTTTGTGTAAATTAAGCGCACTAGATATGGCCTCTTAGAAACAGGCCCTCTATCTTAATACATGTATGACATGCATATCTCCTATACTAGATCAAAGTATGTCTCGGGAAAACGCTTGATATAGCTTTTTGCTACTACTTCGGCACAAAGCGGTGCATTCTTAACTACATAGACAAATAAATGTAGGTGCATCAAATAAACATGACTGTCTGTAAACAGGTTAATATTATTTGATTTAATTTCATTTCAAGTATTGTGCAAGATCTTTTTTCATGGTACCGTATGTCAGTCGGAAAAATGTCTAAAACTGAACATTCGCGGAAAATCTGAGTAAATACACAGCCCATAATTGCCATATTTTTCATTACTCAGAAACAATGGCTCAGCTAATGCATTCAGCTGAATTATTTATGCAAATTTCCAGATTGTCTACAATAAATTTTGATTCTACGTTGGACCGAACCAAAGTGTTTAGACGGAATATTTGTACCGAACCAGGATCGGAACAAGATTTGGACCGGACCAAACATCCTAGGTTACGAAGCGTGCCAAGATGGACCGTTCCAAAATTCACTTGGACCGAACCAGGTCCGGTCCTGGTTCAGAACAAATGTAAACAGCATATTAGCCTGATGAGGTAATGGTAAGTTTAAAAACTGTTAATTGTTATCCACCTTAAAACTGTCGATCTCTTATTTAAGTCTGGTGTAATTGAATGTAATCGGTTCAAGGAAATTCGATAATCATTTCTATGGAATTCGAGACAAAGGTTTATATTAAGAACTGACTGAATTTTGGTGTCCCATTAGAGGTGTGGACTAGTACTATTGTTTAATCGGAATGTAGGTTAGTCAGATAAAGAAACGCAACAAATACTTTAGGGTTACTAAAAACATGCTTTGTAATGCAAGTCTGTGGTATAACTGAGCGTCTTATATGAAAACAACATCTAAACGTCAAATTGCAACCGGTTGAGCCACAATGTCGGTTACGTATGCTTAATGGCGTACGCGTAACCACACAGACCTACAGTAGCAAACCCTGTAACCATGATCAGTAAATATCAAATTTGAAACCAAAACCCATATTTTGTTTCCAAAACCCCTAAAAGTGAATGCAGATGTAGCCATTGATCAGTTGGTAACATTTGGGTATGTAATAGGACGTTTAACGTCACCAACGTCAATCGAAAAAATGAGTCAAAAGCCAGAAAAATTCCTTCGGCATGCGCTATATTCAATAAAATGATTATTTACGTAAACATTAAGACCTTTGTCACGTGCAAAAAAGCAGTCAGTAGGTCATTTCATAAAAGGATTTTATCAAAACGTCAAATACATACGTAAAAATTTAAATTTAGTGTGTTGCGTAAATTAATTCCTCAAGTATATATAGTTCATGTTATGAAAAACACCTTTTGTACCATTAAACGAAAAATGAATCGTCCGAAACAGTTTACATAATCATCATGATTATTATGAGAATATACGTAGTATATATAAGACAAATAATAATAATAATAATAATAATAATAATAATAATAATAAAAACAACAACAACAACAACAACAACAACAATTATAAAGTACAATCAATATAAAACTTTTATTTTTTACCTTAATATCAATGTTGCCATAAATTAAATGAATGTAAATAATTATGTTTTCCCTTATTTATAGCACAAGACAAATGAGATGAAACTAAATACTGCACTCACGTCTCACTGACAGACAGCAGAGTCACAACGTAACAAAAACGACCAATGCAGCATTTGGGAATGTAAGCCAACAGCAAGATACCCAGTCATATCACAGTCAGACCTGTGTCAACCCTTACTGTATACTGTATACTGCTTATCAAGCACAGCGAGGATTCTGTTTAAACTTTGCACTTGTCCAGGCTGATCCGAAATGCATCATGTTGCAAACATTAAACTGTTGGTTTTCCTATTTTGCGACTGACTAATGAGTCTATTATGGATTTTTCACTTAACCAACTGAAGGAAAAATAGGACAGAATGCAATACACGTGACGTGATTTTCCATATTTATTTACCAAATGTCACGCTCCTTCTAAATACTGGTATCTTTTCAAAACCGAACAGCTGTTGTCAAAGATATCAATACGAAAATGTACATTGAAATGAAATAAAACATAAACAGATGACGTAACAGCTATACTCAAGTAAACATTACGTGCATTACCACCGTAAAAACCTTCCTTGATCACGCAGTAATAGAATGATATAAGCCTTTTTTTTATCTATATTGAATGCATACATTTTGTTAACAATGCACTCAGCGGTAAAATACGGAGTGTACTTTTGGTGGGCTTCGAAAATATTCCACACAATATCATTATGTGCAATTCTTTGTTATTTTTTTTTTTTTTTTCTTTTTAGCTTTGTGTTCATAAGACATATCTCGCTCAGAAAATATTCCACAAACGTAGTCGTAAAAGTACACATTGTAATGTTATGGTGGCATTCCATTGTATAACGCTCCCATAGCCGGCCGGGTGTTTCGGTTCCTCAATCTCATGAAGGTATATTTCTATCTCCTACAGTATTATTGGTTGGTATTTTTACTCTGAAAGTCCCCCAAAGCACCCGATGACAATACAGGTCACGCAGGATAGATACCTAAGATTACTTATGGATTTCAGATTTACAAAATTTCAGGGTTGCATGTATCCATCAAGGAAACGATTCATTCTGAGCGACAAAGTAGGAATTACATAGGTATGGTATGTCCTTTGGATAAAGTGTCCTTTTTTTTAACTCAGCATGTTTTCCGTCTTCGGGGTAGCAGCTTTCGTGTTTTAACATTTAAAAGAGTGTGAGCCTGTAAATGTTTTGAATAAGTGTTACGTAAGCGGGTGATAATCCACCATGGAATTCTGAAAGAGTTTATCCTTGATAATTGGGTCACTGTGCTTAACGTATCCCTCAGTCACCGAAGCCAACTATGAGGAGTATTTAATTCAGTTAATAAGCAGCTTTACGTTTCGAAATGACCAAAAGTAAACAGCAACAACTTTGATCTAGTGATGCTTTCGAAATAGTTGTTAGATGAACGCCGAAGCACGTTGTACTGTACCTTCATTTCAAATACGTTTAGTGACCCGAACTATAATATCATGAGGTGTACCATGCCCTCTGTAACGCCATAATATTCAGGTTGATGTTCACGATAGATATTCATACTCTGATAAGAATGGAGATATCTTTGCACAACGATTAGAATCGCAATTACATAATTGCATTGCTGCCAAACTGACTCCTATACTACTTCCCAATGAACGACCTGAGATTGATTATCTGGTCCGTCTGGTCTCCAGATCTCTTGTTTTTGATAATTCATTAGCTCTGCAACCAACAGCCAACTACTGGTTTGTGCCGAGCGCAATATCAAGGACTTGCCACCAAAACATGCCCTAGCTGTGGACCTCGTAGACATTACGCTGTATTATCGCTATGGGTGGTGAATTTGACGAATGGATTGTCTCATCATTAACATATAAGAGAGTCCACTTTCATTATTGGGGGCATCAGAAGTGATTTTAAATTTTCATATGATTTTTTTTTTTATAAAAATCCTCTTAGCAAACCGAATAGCCCCAGATGGGACGCCGCGTTCTGCGGCGTCACATCTGGGGCTATACTGTTTGCTTATGTCCCATAAAAAGGACGCCAGGTTTATATGAGATAAATTATATGAGCCGCGTCATGAGAAAACCGGATTTTTGCCTAGGCGAAAACAAAGGCGCAGATCAGCTTCGCGGTAACCGCGAAGCTGATCAGCGCCTTTGTTTTCGCTACTCGGATAGTACAATTCCTCTTCTACTTAAATCCGAAATTTCAAGCTTCTAGCTCTTTTCTGAACTTGTACAGGCCGGTTTGTGTCGGACCTGGTCGGAAACCCCGGAGACCGGTTTTCTCGCGTCGCGGCTCATATGACGAAGGGACTTTCCCATCGTTATCATTTGGGTGAGTCCACTTTCATTGTTGGGGACATCAGGTGTGATTTTAGATTTTTATTCAAAACCGTAACCCCAGTTAGCACGTAGTAACAGAATCACGTGAATAAAGTCTGGTATAGGGTAGAAATCTGAGTTTTCTTCAATGTAGGTCTGTGTGCCCTTTTCTTTGTAGGACTCATATCAAATATATACCAAACGTTTATCGAAATAAAATACGCTGAACACATAGGAATGACTGAAAATATATACTCATTCACGAACATGTAAGCATGTAACTTATGTTTATGTACAACGTGTAAAACGTGAATGCATTCCCACAAAATAACATGCCATTCACCATATCTATAATTATTTGCGGGTTTTTAGTTTACAAACAATCCATAATGGAAAACCAGTAATCAGTTAAACCCTCGCGATTCCTGAAAGGTCAATATTGACCACACCTTTCCAGTATTGACCAAGCATGAAGGGGGTTGAAGACATATTCCCATTAGCTGATCAATAATAATGGATAGGTTACTAGAAAACCTAGTGGCCTGACAATGACTCAGAATATGACAGGGATATAACTCAGTTCATGATGCCACACTAAGAAAACAAGATATAATTCAGAATCAAGCAATGAGAATTGCAACCAGAGCAGTTAAGTCAACCCCAATAAATGCTCTAAGGTTGAATGCGGACTTAAGCCACTAAAATTACGAACAGAAGAGCTCATACTAAAATATTGGGTCCGCTCTTCCCCATTAGGCGACAAGCTCTCCTTTAATGACCTATTAACGGAATATGGCTGCTACCTTACTAAAGGAGCAAACGATATCTGGCCGTATTGCAAGACTGCCCAGAAATTATTCGCTGAATACAATCTACCAACTGATACCCAGCCCCCGTCTTACGCGACAAAGGGGGATCTGGACTTTGAGACACCTTCGTCAAAGCTTTAAAGTCCCATAATATCGAGGATAAAAAAAGCCTGCCAAGACAGAAATTTATACTGTTATCCATAAAGTAGCAAAAATACTGGGACCACCCCCTAACGGTATATACTCTGGCAGAGCTTACCATCATGTCCAACCTAAGGTAAAAAAGGACACATTTATGTACAGCTCTGATAGGCTTTATGATAAAGTCTACACAAGACTTAGACTAGGACAGAGCAGATAAGACATTCATTGCGCATGGGTAAAGGATGGTATATGTACACGCTGTTCTGGTGTCATGCATACCCTATATGAATGTACAGCATATGCAGAAAAAAAGACTGGAATCAAAAAATATTTAAATGAGGTTACACACAGGTCACGTATGATCTTCTACTGAATCCTCGACAGAAGGTGGTACAGGCAGATTGTTTTCCTAGATAGAGAGCAAAGTGGGAGACGGGTCTTAGCTTAACATGGTGAACAGAGCAGCATGGCATTTAAGGCTCTAAAAATCAAAAATATATAGAGCCCGACCGACCGTATTGCATCAAAATTATCGCCAACATTACACCACAATTTTTACAGTAAAACAGACCGACTGGTTTATTAACATCAGGCTTGGTACTGGACCATATTCAGTGCCTGATGCTAAGGGCTGGTAAAACTGAACCCCAGTAGGCGGACTGGGGGTAGCCCCTTAGTACCTCTGGTGACCGGGTACCAAAAAAAAAAACACAAAACAAAAAATGTAGGGGCCAAAACAGGACAAAAATATTGATTGCAGAGGGAGGAAGTTTTATTGCACATGTGATGTGGTGACCATAAAACCAATAAACAGTGATACTACAGGTATAATCCTTTTGGGGCCTGTTTATAATCTCCTGCAGAGATAAGATAATCACCACATTATGACAGCCAGGGAGATAAATCGAACAGTGGTACCAATTTTACTCCTTCAGAAGCTAAGCCTTTAACTGGTTGCTTGGTTTTCCAATATTTGTTATTGGAAAACTGACAACCAGTAAATTAATATGGTTTTGGAAAATTAACTGATTTTAAATATTCCATGTTTCTAGAAGACTGAAATTGATGAAGATATGATGGATACTGCATAGCTAATTCCTGTCTTGAATCGAATCTGCCGTGATTATCTTCTTGTTTTCTGTTTATTTTGTCTATCTCTCTGTTCTTTCGTCACCTTTGTATTTGGTTGATGTTATCCAGATGGCTAGCCGCTACCTTCAATCATACGGTTGGGAAAGAGCTAGTGATAACGTGTTGCAACAAATTGGTGTGTTTGTGTTGCACTATTTTCTCCATCTGGTGTCTGGGTTGTGATTCCTGTGTTTTCTGGTCTTACTTTGATCTCTGAATGTAATGTTTTCAAAGGTTCAGTTTTACAAATTTATTTTAAGTTTTTCCAAGTATTTTTCTTCATACTGATTATAACTCGAAAGCAAGTATCAAAGTCATGAAAAGCATATAATGGAATCTGAATGATTCACTTTTTACGCAAAAATAGACAGAGCTTCACCAGGGGCGTGCGCCACGAGGGAAATTAGCCCTGCATCTCTCCAGAGATGCGAACTTGGACACACGGTCATCGGACATTTCAGCAGTGGAGATAAGAAAATCAGTCCCTGATAGTCTGTGGAAAGTCTTTGTTAGCTGACGGTATCTGAAATGCCGACGAGACTTGCTTTCTACAACACCTATTTTTTCGGGATAAGATCATCTGTGGGAATTTTGGCGTTATCTTTCAGACCTTTGTATAGCAGTATAAGTCTACTATCTTTCCGCCTTGTATGAATGACATATATCATTACGCCGACAAGCTTGTTTGTCCAAAGTAGTCACAAGAAAAGATTCAGAGAACTCTCATGTCTGTATATGTCACCGTAAAATTGAGCACACGTATATATTAAATTCTTTTCTTGTTTCCATGATAGGACCGAAGTCTGTCGATAGCTTCGTCATTTATTAATGATGGTCGATTAAGCGCACAATTGAAATCTTTCGCCTGGGTTTCCAAAATAGTATTTTAAAATATCGGTCAGAGCAGTGCTAAATGCATAACGCAGTGTGAGAGCTCGGTGAATTTTTTTTTGGCTGATAAAGTCTGTTTTACTCCTCAATCTGAAGTAATGCACGCCGCAGTTGCCTGTGCTTTGTCTGCGTTGTATTACAAATGCACGTATTATCGCCTGCACTAGTACTGTCTTGACGTGCCTTGTATAGGCGATTCTTTCCGCATTTCTGCATCAGTGAGATCCATCGCACCTAGTTGAATGTAAATGGCACTGAGAAAATGTCCGCCCAATTGCTGATGTGGTTCAGCTTTATAAACATCCAGTCTCATAGTAGCTTTGTCTTGATGTCGCCTCACAGCATGGATTTTTGAGTTGCGTTTGCTGACAAGCTGCCAATTATCTGTCCAGCAGGCAACTCTGCAAGTCTCCCTCAATGTAGCTATGTATTCCATATTTCCCAAATTTTCTTCACACGAGGGTCGTTTACGCTGTGGCGTGGTCTACATGTATCTAGCGCTCAGTCCATTGAGCTCAATCTAAGCTCAATCTAAGCGGCAACCTTCAAAGGAATAACCTTCGATCGTTACGGTAATTGTTACGATCACATATTCCATTTCCCTTACCATGCTACGGAGGTGAGCAGTTCTTGTCCTTAAAAGGTCTGCTCACTTGACAGCTGAATCCGCTAATTGTTTCTTCACAAGAAAGTGACCATAGATTTTAGACGCCTGTGTGCGGTTCTGCATCTACAGCTTCCAGTGTGCCTGACAGAGGCAATGTTGAATCGAAGACACATATCCAGACGTCTGGTGTCAAGAATGGATGCAGTGGATAATCATAATTAAATAGGTCATCAGACTTTTCCACTTATAGTTTACTTTACATGGTCCGATTTCTTTAACGTGATCAGAGACTGTTTAATCAGATACTTTCTTTTATTGTATGTTTTGCTTTACACTAAAAGCTCATTGTGTGGTCGTCAACCAAAATTGTTGAGTTCCTCCTGTCCAGCTAGGTTTTGTGTGGTCGTTCGTCTCTCACTAGTGAGAAAGACCGTCTAATTTCTTGATCATTAGGCTGTTCATGTGTGTCAGTCAGTTCTTTGACTAGGCCAATTGTAGATCTAATCTTTCGGTTGCAAGTAGAGCAAGTCAATGGTGATGGCCAATTGACTCTGGCTTTGCTCTCGCTTTGCTTCCTTTCAGGAACACAGATTCTCTTAAAGTGTTCTTTCTTTTCTTCTTATGTTATGTGTAGATACTCTAGTGAACCTTTTCAGAAGCAGTCATTCAATTTGTGTCTAACGACCACAGTATCGAAACAGGTAGTACTGATCACATGTACAGTAGCAGGAGTGAACCTTGACCTAATCTAGGTGTAGACAACACATATGTGACGAATGTGACGATGGAGATCCAGGGATCTCCATCGTCGGGCAGCTTACTCAATCTGTGAGTTCATCAGGATGTTTATCGTGATTTATTTGTTTGTTCTTGATGATTCATTGACTAGTTAGTGATTCACCACGAGGACCGAAGAACTAACTAAATGTTATGAACCACTGCAGAAGCTGAGGTTGAGGTTATGGCCATGTAAAACCGGTTTAAAAAAAAGTACAAGTAGGCAAAGATCAGGAAAAGGCGCAATCAGAAAAAGACTCCCACTCCAAACACCAAGGTGGGAAAAAACCATACTAACAATCAGGTACTTATACCATGAAAACATTTCGTAAGCCGAATGAGCAGCTATTTTCCCAATAGGTGGCCACTCAGTTACCTTAACTAAAAATATGCAAACATACATAAGGCGCCAACAGCACAAAAATATTTTAAACACCAAGACATAAAACAAAAAGAACCACCACAGAAGTATCGACTTTGAACGATCAGTAACACAAAGTTACTGGCGGGTTTAAATCGATTTTACACGGCCGTAACCTCACCCTAAGCCCGCCAGTAACTTTGTGTTATGTACTGATCGTTCCAAGGCGATACTTCTGTGGTGGTTCTTTTTGTTTTATGTCTTGGTGTTTAAAAAATTTGTGCTGTTGGCGCCTTATGTATGTTTTCATATTTTTAGTTAAGTTTAGGTAACTGAGTGGCCACCTATTGGGAAAATAGCTGCTCACTCGGCTTACGATATGTTTTCATGGTAATAGTACCTGATTGTTAGTTTGGTTTTTTCCCACCTCGGTTTTTGGAGTGGGAATCTTTTTCTGATTGCGCCTTTTCCTGATCTTTGCCTACTTGTACCTTTTTTGTCAATTACTATCATTTGAGCCGCATCGTGAGAAAACCGGATTTTTGTCTAGGCGAAAACAAAGACGCAGATCAGCTTCGCGGTAACCGCGAAGCTGATCAGCGCCTTTGTTTTCGCTACACGGATAGTACAATTTCTCTTCTTCTTAAATCCGAAATTTCAAGCTTCTAGCTCTTTTCTGAGCTTGTACAGGCCGGTTTGTGTCGGACCTGGTCGGAAACTCCGAAGACCGGTTTTCTCGCGTCGCGGCTCATTTTAGGAAGATCACGAGTGATTGTACAACTTTATTTCACAGGAGAGGATAGCTATAAGCCGCAAGACTTGTTTTCTAATCATGATACTTTTATTTATATGTAAACTGAAATATTATGTAATTTGATTTGAAATTAAATTTTGTTTAAACCAACTTTATTTTATTTCATTTTTCGATGAAATTCCTTTAGGCATACAGAATGGCCCTAGATGGGACGTCGCGTTTGACGTCGTCACGCCTTGGGCTATTTTGTTTGCCTAGTGTTCCATAAAAAGGACGCCAGGCATATATGGGGCATATACCATTTAAGTGCATTTTTCGTAAACTGTGCTTCCAATAGTTTGAGAATGACCTGCATATAGCATAAATAAACCTTGATATTTTAGCTGTCTTTGGCAATGTACTTTTTCATTTTGCATGATATAATCCAAAATAGCTTACCGATTTTGATTTATCCGATTTCACTTTGCTATTCACCACTATAGTGCACACACAAGATCAGTTGCTTGACCCCGCTGATAACCGAACATCTGTTATCAGTATCCTACACTATAACACCTGAACGCCATGTGACATTCGAAATGAATGTTTAATCTGATCTATTCAGCAGCATTCTGTCGCGTAATCTATAGATGACAATGCTTATTTTGATGTGTATTCTATCATAGTTTAAAACTTTAACCGTACGTTAAGACTCCATCGCTTAAATGCATTTTTGCATCCATCCTCTAACAGCACTTAAAAATTGTAAATGACACTTAGACCATATTGACCACTTGGACACTTACATGTACATGTAGAACTTGGAACAGAACCACTTCAAAATTGCATAATAGTCTCATAAAACTCCGTCCTCTTACTTTTCGCCCCGTGAGACAGCTTTAAAATATTACCACCTCTAATCTCACCAAGAGCACGTACAGCCCCTGGAATTCGACAACGTATTTAACTTTCAACAGGAATGCGATGGAGATAACGTTTCTATGTGTGTTATTGGCTGACAATAGGTTATCAATTTATTGCATGTGAAAAGAAATAAGATGATCTTAAGCAACTTCACCTTGCTGATGATCTTCCCATTTCACTTTCTCCGGAGACATACTTGTTGGTTCACTGCAAAGCCATATCGGAGCGGAGCGACTGCTTACTACATGTATATTAACTGGCGAGAGTGCTTGCTCTTTCTCTCGAGACACTAGGCCTTTATCATACCCAAGACCTATAGATCCGGAGTACTGTCTTCTATCACTTAGTCACCTCACACCGCTTGCAATATCATAGACTTTTTGAAAGCACGGCTCACATGAAGATTCTTTTTGTCGGAGATCACAGGGCTCACAATCCAAATTTAAGAGTTGATATTTGTGTTGAAATTGGAGAATGACATGCATTGGCGAATAATGATTAACTAAAATAATGCCATGTAAATTGAAGAAAAAGGTTGCAAAGCGTGTGATCTTTGGCAGCTTTATCGTATTCATGAGTATATCGCAGGCCCAGGATACAACCTACATGAAAAGGTTTTGGGGTCGGGTCAGTGTGCGTTTACCACATTTACTCAACTTATATTTTCTTTCTTTATTTATTTCTTTCTTTCTTTCTTTATATACTGTCACACGCCCTTGGGCGCTGAGAGCGCACACTTATCTAGGTCATCTAGAATGGCCGCGAAAACTTACATGACAGTACATCAAGAAAGAAAACGTTTGATTGGATCTGTATATTTCGCTTTTCAGTATGAAAACTAGAGCTTTCCGACTAGCTGATTAGTAAAATCAATCTGTTTATGAATGGCCCATCAAACTCCAAGCCTCGATGTTCCACTTCGGACGTAGGTCCTCTCGGAAGAGCATGCACTGTTTGGGGCTTTGCTCGGCATGGGCTTTCATATCCACCGATTTTCGTTTTCATGTCCCGATACCGGATTTTAGTCTTAATTAATAATCGGAAAATATTGCACAACTTGCAAACCATAATAATTTTTCCTTGTTAAAAGGAAAGCTTGGCTAGTCTGTTTATACCATTATTTGTCCGTGTGTTGTGGTTTTTCGTAGGTTTGTGGAGTTTTTCGGTAACTCGATGGGTCGCATCGGTCATGAACACTTCCTCGCTACGGTGGATTTCAAGCTTACGTACTTGGTCGGACCTAGGACAAAGTTCCGGGTTTTAGCATTATCCTTCCAGAACGCCAGCCAAATGTTTAACGTTAGATCCTAGCCTGCTTCGTTCTGGCGAGTTCATTATCAATCACACGTCATTGGATCTTAAAATCCGACACATGCGCAGTGGAGCAGTCTACGTTAGATCCAAGTACGTCATTCTTCCCACAAGTCCTAATAAAAACGAAAAAAAAACGGCGGAGAGCAAGTCTGGTTTCCGTCTTCAATTGCTTTATTATACAAGAAGTGTAACAAAACATTGCGACTGGAACCAGGCCCCTGGATGTCAAAGGGAAACCCCACAGATTAAAGGACAAACCCCACAGATTGAGGAGAAATCCTCGTTCCGTTTCAATTGCTTTACGCTGTCGCGCCAAGCAAAAAGCCTATGTTATCAAATTTGACCATGCCGTAAAATAGATCAAGGTCAACCCAAGGTCATGATTTTTACAAACTATGATAGGACAGAGCCCACAATGCTAGATATCAAGTTTCATTGAAATCAGTTTATCGGTTTAAAAGAATAAGATTTTTTAGATTTTTACCATATATGGGCATGGTGGCCATGGTGACCTGCACCATTTATAAATACAAACTTCCGTTCCCCCTTCCTCGGGATGGTCCACAGAGAGTTTGGCTTTGGTTTACCCTTTGGTATCAGCAGATCAGAGGTGATGTTTGAAAATTGTGAACAACGACGACAATGACGACGACGCCGGACGCCAGAGCATGGGGTATACTATAATCTCACCTATGAGTCTTCGTTTCGGGTGCTTCGACTTAAAGACCTATTTCCATGTCTATTGAGGGTCATTAGATAAGGGACAGGGCATTAGAAAACCTAGTGCCCTGACAATGACTCAGAGTACAGGTAGGTGCCAAAACAGGAAAATCAATATTGATTGCAGACGGAGGCAGTTTTATTGCACAGGTTATCAGGGACCATAAAATCAATAAACAGTGGAACTACAGGTATTATCCTCTAGGGACCTCTTTATGACCCTGCAGAGATGTGATAATCACCTCATTATGACAATCCTTTGATCTAAGGGCCATATTGCACCATTAGGGGTCATTAACTAAATAAACAGTGGTACCACTTTTAGCTTCTTCAGAAGTAGGTCTCTAAGCAAAAAAAAATCTATACACGATTTTGGACAGTTTTTATTACCTAGCCTTACGTTTGCAAGACTTGAAGTTGATTCTAAACGAAGTTTATATCATTCAATTGTTCCACATTGCACCTTTCTCACGACAATCTGGTTAATTGGAATAATAAATACTTTACAGTCTTTTACCTTTGTCGGTATAAAACAGACACGTGTTTCACTATGTTGTTTTGGTGTTTCGGATGGTCAACCAGGGGAACTGGAGATACGCACGATGAACGGATCGGAATAGGGTCTGATATCACATCATAAAACTATGTCCGTGTAATGTATACCCCCTTAAACCCCACTTTTATATAGTTAAACTGGGGCTTACAGGGGTATATCTAGTTTTTCTCTTATTTTTCAATCCAAAACATTGATTGTGGGTACTCGATAGAACCGTGTACCAACAATCAATGTTTTGAGCAAATGTGTTTTCTTATGAAATTTTCAATAATATTTTTACAGATGAAAATAATCTCCATAATAATGAGCTGCCCCATGGGAAAACCAACAATCTGCATAGGCGAAAACAAAGGCGCAGATCAGCTTCATTGTTGGTTTTCCCACGAGGCGGCTCAATATTACATTGGCGTGTTTTCGTAATGGATACAGTATCCATAATTTCTCAGCTGTACTTTGTATTTGTACCCACTTTATAGACCCTGACCGTAGTTTCCTTACTTTGTCCGTATTTACTCGAATGTTCCGCATACTTTCGAAACCTAATTTTGTTGTGCGTGACCCCTTCTTTGAAATATCGCCAGCAGCTAGAGATCGAAGACAATCTATCTATCTATCTTCTGATACTGAGTCGATCAATTTCTAATTATCACCTCAGGTCATCTATCATGAAAACCGGGATACGAGGCTATGACACCGGAATACGAAGCACATGACTATCTGGATTGACTGTAGATCAGCTGGCTAACTGTCACTCCGCTCCACCTCGGTACCTCGTTCTACTTCCCTGACAGCTTAGCAAAGGCTGCATTTAAACCAATGTCGAACTGATTGCGGATTTCGTAAGCGACTTGCAGCTATGTTATTTTGCTATTAATTGTATTATTTTTGTTATGTATTTGTACCAGTGCCGAAGATCTTGAAGAGAGGTTTAACAGAATACCGATGGAAATATTCCGTCTAGATTGACTGGACTTTTTTTTTTTTTTTTTTTTTTGGGGTGGGGGGGGGAGTGGGAGGTGGGAGAGAGAGGGGAGTGGGGTTGCTCCATTCTTGCGAGATCAGACGATACCTCATCTTGTCAGTGCGTGAAGCGCTACCTGTCAGTCGGGGTTGCTCGGCATGGGCTTTCATATCCACCGATTTTTTTTTCGTTTTCATGTACCGATACCGGAATTTAGTCTTAATCGGAAAAGGAAATATTGCACAACTTGCAATCTTTAACTTAATATTTCTAACTTAATATTCCTACTGTATCAGATACTTCGAAGTACGTTTTAATTTTTAATTTAGTACCCTTAAAAATGGTTGTATTGTTTTTCTGGTACAATTACCTTACTGTTATTGTCAGATATTCTAATATCATTAGTTTTCGCGATGTTAGTTGTTACAAACAGTCTGAACAAAATGTCTCATAGAATTTATTGGCATTGTCCTCTTATCGTCCCCTCCACGGAATAAACTGTATCAAAAGTTGTTCCCCTTGTCAATTTAATAAGCAAATAATATGCAAATTAGGTTTATATATTTTCTTCGGCGCAATTTGGCTCTTGCACCTCGGCACACAAAGGAAGTTGCATACAAAACATTGGTTCGTCCTCAGCTTGAGTATGCAGCTCCTATTTGGCATCCCTATAATGAAACTGAGACAAAAAAGATGGAGAAAGTGCAGAAGACAGCAGCCAGGTGGACCTGCAGGCGATGGCGTAACAGGAGTAGCGTCGACGATATGTTGGACGAACTAAAGTTGCCATCCCTGGAGGACCGCAGGGTGAAGTCTTCCTTAACTTTCTTTTACAAGATTCACTCCGGTACAGTGTCTCTTGATAAAGATAGATATTTGACCCTGGCAGGCTGGCACCCAACTTAAGAAGTACCAGAGCATCTCAGACTCATAATTCACAATACACAAGATATTTGTCCTGTACTGATGCTCTGAAGAATTCTTTTTCCCCGAGGACTATCCCTTTATGGAATAGTCTTCCCTCTTCAGTGGTCTCATCAAAGACGGCTGAAGAATTTAAGGCTCTCATTTAGATCAGGGGTTCAGAGGTATACGTTTTAGTATGCCTCTGCTTAGCTTCTTGTAAATAGTTTTAATGGCCCATCCCGAATGTTCTCCCCATCTTGCTAAATTCAAAATTTAGCACCCACCCAACACCTGAGATGATGATCAGAAATTGATCGACTCAGTATATATGAAGATAGATAGACTTTTACAGGTCTAAGAGCTGACATAAATTTACAGACTGTCTTTAGATTTACAGACTGTCTTTAGATTTAAAGACCTGTGAGTCTATAGAATTAAAAACTAAAACGAAGAAATAGCAACAATTATGAAATACGGAAAATTCGCACTGATAAACAATTGTGATTTGCTTTATTACATAAGCAGTTGCATAGTGCAGAAAAATGTTCATCGTTTGTTGACTGAACATTGAATAATGGAAGAAACAAATAAATGTGTTTTGATATACAAAAGTTTTCTCCCATATACTATAATTCAATAATTGATAACGCAAGCAATCATCTGATCGGGTGACATTCGTCGCCAACAATGGTCAAAGGGAGAATAATCAACAAGGAATACATTTAGTTATTATTTGCTATCAGTACACGGAAATAAGCCCATACTTTTACACGAACTTTACACACCGAATATCGTACATGTATGGGTCATTCATTTACTTTAAATATAGAATGCGCTTTTTCTTGGTATTCCAAAATTCGATGACATGCTGCATAAGTCTTTAAATATATAGACTTTACAAGTCTTTAGATTTACAGACTGTCTTTATATCCACAGACTTAACAAGTCTGTAGATTTACAGACAGTCTGTAAATCTAGTAAGTCTGTAGATTTAAAGACTTGAAATGTCAGCTCTTAGACCTGTTTTACCAAAATGAGGATGTCACGACATCCAACAAGTGGATGAAATATAACCATCCAACTAGCCTAGTTACTAGACCACAAAAGGCTTATTAGCTCACCTGAGCCGTCAGGCTCACAAGGTGAGCTTATAGTATACCCATGCTCCGTCGTCCGTCCGTCCGTCCGTCGTCCGTCCGTCGTCCGTCCGTCGTCCGTCGTCCACCATTTTCAAAGATCTTCTTCTCTGAAATAGCTTGGCCAATCAAAGCCAAATTTTACATGAAGCATCTATGGGAAGGGGGAACCAATGTGTATATAAATAATCCAGGTCACATGACCAAGATGGCCGCCATGCCCATATATGGTAAAAACCCTTCAAAAATCTTCTTCTCCAGAACCGCTGGACCGATTTCAACGAAACTTGGCATGAAGCATTGATGGCTCAAGCACTACAATGTATATATAAATCATGACCCTGTGATGACCTTGACCTATTTTACGGCAAGGTCAACATAGGTCGCCAATGCATTTGAATGGGGAAAACTTTTAAAATGTCATTTAAAGTGAAAGTCTTGCAGGAAATGGGCAGTAGGACTGAATATTAATGATTCTGAAAAAAAATGGACCCCAGGGGCTCATATGCCCCCACCCTGGGGCAATATACATGTACATAATATTCAAACATCTTCTCCTCTGAAACCGCTTGGCCAATCAAAGCCAAATTTCATGTGAAGCATCTATAGAATGGGGAAATCAATGTGTATATAAATAATCCAGGTCACATGACCAAGATGGCCGCCATGCCCATATATGGTAAAAACCCTTCAAAAATCTTCTTCTCCGGAACCGGTTGACTGATTTCAACGAAACTTAGCATGAAGTATCGATGACTCAAGTACTACAATGTGTATATAAATCATGACCCTGTGATAACCTTGACCTATTTTACGGCAAGGTCAACATAGGTCGCCAATGCATTTGAATGGGGAAAACTTTTGAAATGTCATTTAAAGTGAAAGTCTTGCAGGAAATGCACAGTAGGACTGAATATTAATGATTCTGAAAAAGATTGGTCCCCAGGAGCTCATATGCCCCCACCCTGTGGCAGTATACATGTTTATTTCCATAATATTCCTAACATCTTCTCCTCTGAAACCACTTGGCCAATCAAAGCCAAATTTTATGTGAAGCATCTATAGGATGGGGTAACCAATGTGTATATAAATAATCCAGGTCACATGACCAAGATGGCTGCCATGCCCATATATGGTAAAGACCCTTTAAAAATCTTCTCCTCCGGAACTGGTGGACTGATTTCAAAGAAACTTAGCATGAAGCATTGATGGCTAAAGTACTACAATGTGTATATAAATCATGACCCTGTGGAGACCTTGACCTATTTGACGACAAGGTCAACATATGTTGCCAATGCATTTGAATGGGGAAAACTGTTAACATGTCATTTAAAGGGAATAAATAAAATAGAAATTGGCAAATGGACAGAATATTGATTATTCTGAAAACAAATGGCCCAAGGGCTTCATCTGCCCCTGCAGTGGGGCTAAATACCATAATATTCAAACATGTTTATTGGCATATGTAGCAGATCTCAGGTGAGCGTTTACAGGACCATTGGTCCTCTGGTACATACTGATGGTTTGACTTTAACCATGTTTCCTGGGCAGGCTCAGACCAGAGCGGTTAACCAGTAATCAGATGGTTAATCAGTAGTGTACTACAGGTGTATAAGCTTTGTCTGAAGGCACAAGCAGCCCACTATTTCTTTAGGCCTCAACTTGAAAAAATTGGCAATATATATCATATTTTACTCACAAGCGTCACAGCTATGCTCAATGATTTAGGTTGGAGATCCCTTGCACAAAGACGAGCATCTGCTGCTCGTCTTTGCCTCTTTATAAAATTGTTTACGGACTTGTGGCAGTACCACTTCCAGACTACATCAAGCCATTAAATAGGGTGACCCATACTGCCACTCGATCACCTCCCGCCAACTCCACACAAGTACAAATTATTATAAATATTCTTTCTTTCCACTGGCAATAGTCCAGTGGAATGCACTCCCAGAAGCTGTTGTCAGTTTGCAAGACCTTGATTCATTCAAGGTCGCTGTAAGCAAACTGCAACACTCACAGCCCTAGATCCAGACATTGTTGTTTTTAACCCTGATTTTAAACTCCACTTCACTATTTTAACCTATCATCTTTTATCCCCTGCACTATCTTGCTTTTATCTTTTTCTTTTCAGCTAACCAAGCTTGACACCTACCAAAAAAGTCAGCCAGGGCGTTTGGCAGTATATAGAGATAGATAGATAGATACGCCCCGCAACGAAATAAACTGCATCAAAAGTTGTTCCCCTTTACAACTTAATTAGCAAATTATATGCTAATCAGATTTATATAATGTGGGGAATAAAATTGGATATTGCCAAAAAATCAATGTTCATTGCATGTACTAAGGCATGTTTTCATAATGTTACAGGAGATGGCAGTTCCAATGTCCGCGATGGAGGATCTTATTTCCACAATAATCCAAGAAATTGTTGAACTGGCAAGAAGGATAGTGGAACTTGAGGAACAACTTTTGTCCTTATTCATTATTGTGAACATATATTGGCAGGTAAGACCGTAAGATCCAGATTTAATTTGCATTCATGCAAGAATCTTATCTTTAATCTGGATCAGATCAAACCTGATCAGTCTGATACAGATTAAATTTGCATTCACCCGTCCCAAGACCAACCTAAGATGTACTTGCGCATCACACAATCACAATACACAAGACAATTTCAGACAGTGATGCCTTGAAAAGCTTTTTAAGGGGTTTGGAATAGTCTCCATTCTTCAGTGGTCTCATCCAGGGCCATTGAGGAATATTTAAGGCTTCTGTTTGAATTACAGAGGCATGGTAGTATGCCTCTGACCTATATCTTGTAACTAGTTTTAATGGCCCACCCAAAATGTTTTTCTCCCTTGAGACTACATTCTAAATTTAGCCACCCACTCCACACATAAGGTGATGATCAGAAATTGTTCAAATTGATTGACTCAGTATCAGAAGATAGATATTATACTGCCACGATAGATAGACTCTGATTGATAGATATGTGCAACATTTATCAGGATTAATAACTTGTCTTGTATGAACGCAAATTGCAAAATTAATCCATATCAGACTGATTTAAATTTTGTCCCATGATTGTGAACACAAACTTAATCTTGTCAGATCAGTTTGATCTGGATTCAATTGTTAGTGTGAACGTGATCAGATACGCTAAAAATCTGGCAGCATTGAGGCCAAGAAAGAATTTCTATAAATCAAATTTTAACAAAATCTATAACCAATACCAAGACTTGTATTATCCCAATGGAGCCAAATACTTTAAGCGCTGTTAAGAAAAAAATCTAATCCGAAAAGAAACTTATTTCTCAGAATATCTTCGTTGTAGTCACATTTAGTGGATAATATTGTACATGAAATAATTTATTCATTTTCATGTTTGTTTCAGGTCTTTTATTGATGCCTGTTTTTGTGCGTTGCACCTCTTGGAAGATATTATGCTCGACTTGATGGACATTGGCTGGACAATACCTTACATGTGTTTAGCTAATTACAATGCTTAAATTGCCAGACTGGAACAGAGTGATTCTTGAATGCTGGAAGTGTATGTGAACAACATTTAGTGAAAGGAAATCTGATTTTAAATATGATAAAATATGAGCCGCCTCGTGGGAAAACCAACAATGTGGTTTCTGAACAGGTCTGACACAAACCGGCCTGTACAAGCACAGAAAAGAGCTAGAAGCTTGAAATTTCGGATTTAGGTAGAAGAGGAATTGTACTATCCGAGTAGCGAAAACAAAGGCGCTGATCAGCTTCGCAGTTACCGCGAAGCTGATCTGCGCCTTTGTTTTCGCCTATGCAGATTGTTGGTTTTCCCACGTGACGGCTCATTTAGTGAAAGGAAGTCTGATTTTAAATACGATAAAATATTGTGATTTGGCAGCACTGATAAATTACATAAAGTCATATAAGCCACGTCATGAGAAAACCATTTTTTCGCTATTTGGATAGAACAGGGTCCAGTTGTTCAAAACTTTGTTAGCTTAATGCTGTCGTAAAGCCCTCAATTTGTTAACCATATATTGACTTCTAAAGTAAATACAATTTTTTTTTTGCAAAGGATTCTCACATTTTTTCAACAAAAATGACAGTGTATTTGTAATATTGCCATTTTTAAGTTTTAACGAATCGTTAACTAACGTCATCATTAATTTTATCATTAATTTTGAACAACTGGCCCCTGTTTGTCTTCTTCCTAAATCCAAAATTTCTAGCAATCTATAGATGACTGTACAGGCCAGTTTGCGTCAGACCAGATTAGAAACCAAAAGACTGGTATTCTCGCGTTGCAGCTCATATAATTTTGATTGACTCAGCTGCATATAAGCCACATCACTAGAAAAAGGGTCATCTGGGTTTGGACCAGGTTTGACACAAACCGGCCTGTACAGACACGTCAGACAGAGAAGAAGACAAATATGGTTGAAATTTTGGATTTGAGCCTCTGCGTGAGAAAACCAACAATCTGGGTTCCGACCAAGTCTGACACAAACCGGCCTGTACAGTCACAGAAGATGGTTAGAGGCTGGAAATTTTGGATTAAGAAAGTAGAGGAATTGTACTATCTGTGTAGCGAAAACAAAGGCGCTGATCAGCTTCGCAGTTACTGCAAAGCTGGTTACTGCGAAGCTGATCTGCGCCTTTGTTTTTGCCTAAGCAAAAGACTTGGTTTTCCCATGTGACAGTTTGATAGAAACATTGTACTATGATCTGCGCATTAGTCTTCGCATTGGCGGAAATCTGTTTTTCTCATGACATCGCACATGATGGTGGCCAGTGATTATGTATGATAGTTTGTGTGCATGTGTATGATAATGCCTCGCTGACATGATCAGATATGAGCCTGTGCCTGAGAAAACCAACAATTTGGGTTCCAACCAGATCCGACACAAACGGGCCTTTACGTTCACAGAAGTAGGCTAGAAGCTTGAAACTTTGAATATAAGTAGAAGAGGAATTGTACTATCCAAGTGGCGAAAACAAAGGCGCTGATCAGCTGTGCAGTTACTGCACAGCTGATCTGCGCCTTTGTTTTCGCCTATGCAAATTTTTGGTTCTCCCATGCAGCAGCTCATATTGGAATACTGGGATATATGAGTACAGAATCAACATATGATATGTTCATGTGTGAAATGTTTTTGAAAATTGTCATTAGTATATATGTATGTGTATATGTTGTCATTAAATTTCTAATAAATAAGTAAATCAACATGTCCAGCACATTTTTATCCTCAAGATTCGTTCATGAAAATATTTCAGCGGTCATGCATTCGTCCTCTCTTTTGAGAGGCCATTTGGATGTTTTCGGTAAAGCAAATGTGCAGTTTGTGCTGGTAATATGCCCGAGGGTGGCTGGCCTAGGAAAAGTGAGGAGAGGATAAGTGGCGATTCCAACATGACCTTAGCTGTTGACTGTGGGTGTAAGCCATTAAATCAATAGAAGTAATCATCTAGTGTTAATCATGATTTTAGCAGCAACACGAAAAAATTTGTCTTTAGGGTTTTTGGCAAGGTCCAACATGAACTGTTCTGTGCAGTCACAGAAGAAGGCAAGATGCTTGAAATTTCGTAAACAAGTCAAAGAGGAACTGTATTTTAAATCTGTGTAGCGAAAACAAAGGTGCTGATCAGCTGTGCAGTTACTGCACAGCTGATCTGCGCCTTTGTTTTCGCATATGTAGAAATACGGTTTTCTCAGTCATGATGCGGCTCATTTGATCGCAGGCTTGCCTTCTCCAGTCTTCCAGATTATAACTTATCCTCTGTCAGTGTCTCTATATGGCCTTAGTTGTTGAGCTGGAGGTAACACCTTGTATTAGCCCCTTGCAACAGAACTATAAATCAGGAAGAAGCCTCCCTGTTGTAGGCTGAAGTTGCTTATATAGTGATTAGTGAGTGGATCATTGTAGAAGTCTATGTGCAATCTGCAACAATAAATCAAATAAAGCAATTCTTGATTCATTATTAGAACCATTTTAAAGCTTACCTGAATCAAAGACACAAGATGAGCTTATAGTTTAGCATTGGTCTGTCGTTTGTCTGTCCTCCAGTGTCTGTCTTCTGTCCGCCATTTTCAAAGATCCTCTCCTCTGAAACTGATTGGCCAGTGGAAGCCAAATTTCATTCAAGCCTCTGTTGAAAGAGCGGAATAGAGTCCAGGCCCCGGGCTGTAAAAAATCATGCTAAACTCAGCTGAGCATACAATTTATACTGCTCATAAAAGAGGAAATAGCCCAAACAAATTGAATTTTCAGGTTTAGAGTCACCGTTTAGATCATCAAAGCCTGTAATTTGTCTGCTAGCATTTTAACATTGATGAGCAGAACAAATTTTAGTCTCAGCTGAGCAGATTAAATGTTGAATCTTAATGACCTGGACCATTGGTTCCCCCTTCAGAAGGATAATGGATATAAAATTTAGCTGTGATTAGTCAAGTGATTTCTGAGAAGGGGAACCAAAGTTTGTAAAAATAGTCAAGGTCACTTGACCAAGATGGCCGCCTTGCCCATAAGTCATAAGTGCTAAAAACCTTAAAAAATCTTCTCTTAAACTGATAAGACTGATTACAGTGAAATTTGATATGTACAGGGTTGCCACACATCAGGGAAAAGTCAGGAAAATTTAAATTTTTTCAAGGTCAGGGAATTTTGCAAACTGTCAGGGAAATTTGGAATTGTCAGCAAATGTCGGGGAATTGTCAGGGAATTTTGAAAACACCAGACTCAAGTCAAATTACTTAGTGAATTCGTCTACATGCCATTAATTTTTTTCGGGGCAGGCTTAAAACAGATAGTATCCAGAAGTCTTTTTATGTTGAATTAAGTTCTTATTGGTGTGTTGTAATAATAAATAATTTTCCAAGATTCAAGAATTTTCCAGTTAAACTGTCATTAGAGACCGTGCGACAAGATGCGGATGTCAGTGAAATTCGAAATTCTTTCAGGGATTTGTCAGGGAAATGTCAGGGAATTTTGTTTCCGCCCGAGCGTGGCAACCCTGAATTGTGGCGTTGGGGACTCGCTCCCACCTTAGTCCGTAACAATCATGACCGTGGGTTGACCTTGACCTATTTTACGGCATTGTCAAATTTGGTCACATGTTTTTTTATGGACAAAAGTGAAAACATGATTTTTCCAAATGTTTTGTTGCCTGTGACCTGAAAGCAGGTAGATACAGACAACTTATAATGAAGTTTTGTTAGTATTCAAGGTCACGGATCAATGATCGTTTTTCACAAAGGCCAACTCTCAGGTGAGCGTTCTCACCACCAATGGTCCTCTGTTTTATTAGCTCACCTAAACCGAAGGCTCAAAATGTGAGCTTATAGAATGGCCATGCTCCATCGTCTGTCGTCCACAATTTCAAAGATCTTCTCCTCTGAAACCGCTTGGCCAATCAAAGCCAAACTTCATGTGGAGCATCCCTAGGAAGGGGGAACGAAAGTTTTTATAAATGGTCAATGTCACATGACCAAGATGGTTGCCAAGCCCATATATGGTAAAAACCATAAAAATTATTCTTCTCTGGAACTGGTGGATCGATTTCAAGGAAACTTGGTATGTAGCATTTGGGACTTTGGCCCATAATAGTTTATATAAATCATGACCTTTGGTTGACCTTGCCCTATTTTACGGCAAACTCAATTTTGGTTACATAGGCTTTTCAATAGAACAAAAGTGAAAGCATTGAATTTTTCAGGAAGTTTTATAGGCTGTGACCTGAAAGTTGGTAGTGATACAGACAACAAGTGTTGTATAAAAGGTCAAGGTCATTTCTTGACCTTGGCCAAAGGTCATTTACAAATTAATTGTAAAACTTAATTTTCTTAGTAACCACTTGACCAATCAAAGCCAAATTTTATATGTAGTATCCTTGGGATGGAGGAACAAAAGTTTGCATAAATTGTCAAGGACACATGATCAAGATGGCCGCCATGGCTATAAATAGCAAAAACCTTTAAAATCTTCTTCTCCAGAACCAGAAGGCCTATGATTTTTAAACTTGGCATCAGGGGGAGGAGCTCTACAAAATTTATACAAATCATGACCCTGGGATGACCTTGACCTATTTTACGACAAGGTCAATATAGGTCGCCCTTGCATTTGAATGGGGAAAATTGTCAGAATGTCATTTGAAGGGAAAAACTTTATGGAAATGGGCAAATGGACAGAAAATTTATGATTCTGAAAGAAATGGACCCCCGGGTTAGGTCTGCCCCCACCCCGGGGCAATATACATGTTTATTACCATAATATTCAAAGATCTTTTTCTCTGAAACCGCTTGACCAATGAAAGCCAAACGTCATATGGAGCATTCTTAGGAAGGGAGAATGAAAGTTTATGTAAATGATCAAGATCACATGACCAAGATGGCCGCCATGGCTATAAATAGCAAAACCCTTTACAAAATTTCTTCTCCAGAACAAGAAGGCCTATGATTTTGAAACTTGGCAAGAAGCGAGGATCTCTACAAAGTTTATATAAATCATGACCTTGGGATGACCTTGACCTATTTTATGGTCCTCTGGTTTTCCATTCATTAACATTCGCGAGGGAAGTGTTAATCAGAGGACCAATGGTCCTGATATCGCTGACCTGAGATTTTGTCTGATGAGTGACCTTTAGCTAAGGCCATGTTAGCCAACGTAAAATGTAAACTTGACCTCAAATACTCACATAATTATTAACACTATAAACTGTCTATATCTACTAGCTTTCAGATCTTTCTGGCAATATTTGACCTTCCTGTTTAAATTAACAGTTTAAGAGGTCAAGGTCAACCCAAGGTCATGATTTATATAAACTTTGAAGGGCTAGAGCCCCCAATGCTACATACCAAGTTTCATTGAAATCGGTCGACCGATTCCAGATAAGTTGATTTTTAAAGGATTTTACCACATTATGGGCATGGCGGCCATCTTGAGTCATTTGACCTGGACCATTTATACTGTCTTTGGTTCCCCTTCCTAAGGATATCACATAAAATTTGACTTTGATTTGTGAAGTGGTTTCTGAGAAAATTAAGTTTTAAATTTAATATGTAAATGACCTTTGGCCAATGTCAAGAGATGACCTTGACCTTGAATACTCATAGGACTTTATTAACTCAATAAGTTGTATGTATATCAGGGTTGCCACGCGTCAGGGAAAAGTCAGGGAAATTTAATTTTTTTCAACGTCGGGGAATTGTCAGGGAATTTTGCAAGCTGTCAGGGAAATTTGGAATTGTTGGTAAATGTCAGGGAATTGTCAGGGAATTTTGAAAATACCAGATTCAAGTCAAATAACTAAGTGAATTTGTCTACTTCCATAAATGTTTTGGGGTAGTCTTAAACCAGAAAGTATCCAAAAAATATATTTTAAGTTTATTTAAGATCTTATTGGTGTGTTGTAGTAATAAATGACTTTACAAGTTTTAAGAATTATCCTATTAAACTCTCATTATTGGCCGCGTGCCAAGATGTCGCTGTCAGGGAAATATGAAATTTCGTCAGGGAATTGTAAGGGAAATGTCAGGGAATTTTGTTTCCATCCGAGCGTGGCAACCCTGTATATCACATGCCACAAAACTTCCTGAAAAATCCAATGTTTTCCATATAATCCATTGAAAAGCCTATGTGACCAATGTTGACCTTGCCATATATGGGCATGGCAGCCATCTTGGTCATGTGACCTAAACCATTTATACAAGCTTTGATTCCCCCTTCCTAAGGATACCATATATACAATTTGGCTTTGATTGGTGAAGTAGTTCCTGAGAAAAATAAGTTTTAAATTTATTACGTAAATGACCTTTGGCCAAGGTCAAGAGATGACTTTGACCTTGAATATGTATCTACCAACTTTCAGGTCACATGCCTCAAAACTTCCTGAAAAATCCAATGTTTTCACTTTTTTTCATTGAAAAGCCTATGTGACCAAAGTTGACCTTGCCATAAAATAGGTCAAGGCCAACCCAAGGTCATGATTTATATAAACTATGATGGGCTAGAGTCCCCGATGCTACATACCGAGTTTCATCGAAATCGGTCCACCGGTTCCGGAGAAGAAGATTTTTGAAGGTTTTTCCCATATATGGGCATGGCGGCCATCTTGGTCATGTGACCTGGACCATTTATACAAACTTTAGTTCCCCCTTCCTAAGGATGCTCCACATTAAGTTTGGCATTGATTGGATCAGGGGTTTCAGAGGAGAAGATCTTTAAAAAGTGTGGACGACAACGACGACTGACGACGGAGCATGGCCATCCTATAAGCTCACCTTTTGAGCCTTCGGCTCAGTTGAGCTAAAAACCGATGGCGTTCTCAACTGTACTCGAGGGAACTTGCGATTGTTAATGAATGACATAGTCATGTTTGATCGCTTCTATTGCATTCAGCGAATGCCACACTATATTTTATAGTCTCGTCTCATTTTCATACTCAAGAGTGGGGCTTAATGAACTGAAGTACTTATAAAAATATTTCGTACCTTTTCATAATATTTATGAAAGTAGCTGCGATATGACACTCGGTTCTTTGTTTTTACCTGTCATAAAAATAAAAAGTGTACGTCTGATACTACAAAGGGGCATCGTTGCAGACCAGAGCACATGCTCAGATAATAAATAGATTAATTTTGTTGTTAATTTTCAAGTATTGTCTTTCGAAAATCTATTCTTTAAGTGTCAGGCCACTTTTGTTTATGTTTCGGTATACTGAACAAATAATGATATGCAAACATTTTCAATTTAGCGCATGTCTTGCTTAATCGGCGTTCAACAATTTCCTAACGTGACCTGCTAAATTGTCAGTTGAAAGGAACGAAGGAATGAGATAACTAATCTTCATGTAGAATGATTGAAATATGGATGCTCGAAAACAAATGATAAAATTATTTTCGAGGATGTCGCAATTTATGGAGAATGTGAACTTCTTTAACTGTGGAGTATACGTAGACTGACAACTTACGATCATTCCATGGGGTTTAATGTTTCCCAAAGAAAATAACGATATACAAGTAGAGAATTCATAAACACTTCAATAATCTATTATTGGCCAGAAACAATAAACAAACAAACATGTAACCTTATTCCAGGAATATTATTTAATTCAAAAATGAACTAAATATTATTGTAATTATGAATTTGCGCAACTATGTATGGGATTAGAGGCAGTAGCTATGCCACACATCACTTAAACCCCGAAGCCATGTTTCGTCTGTGGGCGCTGGGAGTTTTGTTGGTGTTAGTTTTACCAGTTACAGGTAAGGGACAATTGAGCCGCCTCGTGGGAAAACAAACGTTGTGGTTTTTTAACAGGTCCGACACAAACCGGGCTGTACAGCCACAGATGACAGCTAGAACCTTGAAATTTCGAATTTAAGAAGAGGGATTGTACTATCCGTATAGCGAAAACAAAGGCGCTTATCAGCTGCTCTGTGCCTTTGTTTTCGCATATGCAGATTGGTTTTCTCGTGTGGCGGCTTAATTATTTTCCCATCATAATAAAGACAAAACAGCAATATAATCATAAAACATGTACAGTGTGAAACTTAGAACTATACTGTGTAACACAAACTCACAACGCAACATAAAACAGGGCTGATTTGTTCATGGCAATCCTAACTGACAACATTTAAACAAACACTATGCATGAGGAAATACCGCCCGGCGTATTTCTCACAGGATAAATCTGAACTCAAAACACATTGGCAGTAATTGTATTGTATGTCGCTCATGAAAGCCTGTTCATTCAAATGCAAGGAAATCGCAAGAACAATGGTTTTCATTGATCTTAAATAAAAATTTGGAAGCAGTAAAACATTAAAAGCGAGAAGATGGGTCATATTGTACAATTTCGGGTACTGAACCCTCATCAGTGACCCTTTAAAGTCTAGAAAATGTAATTTTGTGCTGCTTAGAAATGTTGACAAGCACATTTCCTAAAATTGAACTGATTTAGGTGTTTACAACTTTTTCTTCGAATTTCGTTGTGATCCAATTTTCGCATATCATCAGTCAGTTGATCAGCGATCATCAACATTTAAATCAAACAAGCATGCAACGAATGACAGACAGACAGACATACAGACAATAGATTATTATACATGTAGTCTCACTTCCACAATGTACAAACAGCAATATACATGTATGATAGAAACCGGCATTCTATTTTAGAATTATGATAGACTTCTTGAATTAATAGAATAAATTACGCAATAAGTATCTACAAATTTATATACACCAATCAAGATGCTTCTGCCTCCCACAATGTCGCAGCCAAGATACGCAACTCAAGTGATTGAGCGTTTTCCCTACCTTCCGGACGACCGCCGATGTGGTCAGCAGAAATGATATCAGCCGAACGGACCATGTACCACCCACGCCAGTCGAATGCGGGGAACATGTGGCGGAAACCAATGTACAAACAGCATGCAACCACACCGACCACCGCAGAGGTGCACAGCCCGTGCACGGCATGCGCTACTATTCTCAAAAAGCTTCAACTATCAGAGTTACATACATAAATCGTAACAAACATCTAGGATCATCAAGAGGCATACATCCAAAAACACAGTTCAAATAATTATAAACAATTCATTAAAATGTAAAAACAATATTTTACATGAATATAGATTAAAACGAACCGAACAATAACGGCATTGTGCCCCGCACCATCAACACTAGATCAGCTGGCTAACTTGCACTCCGATACACTTCGTGACCTCGCTCTTCTCCCGTGACAGCTGGTATGGAGAGGTCTAACGGAATACCGATGGAAATATTCTGTCTACATCAACACATACGGACCCCAAACCCCACATATTCTGGTGTGACAAGGTAAAGAAACAATACCCCCTTGAACCCCACTTTTATATAGCAATGCAGGGGTTAGATCAGCTGGCTAACCTGCACTCCGATACACTTCGTGACCTCGTTCCTCTCTAGTGAGGAGAGGTCTAACGGAATACCGATGGAAATATTCCGTCTATGCAGGGGTATACCTATTTTTCTTATTTTTGCTCCAAAACCCAGATTGTGGGTACTCGTTAGAACCGCCTCGTTTGGGTTTTGAGCAAAAATATGCAAAATATCAAACAATTTTCCAATGAATGCTTCTGAAAAAAAAAATGCATGTTGTATGAGCAAGTTTTCGTAATGTCGACTTGTGATTAAAGGTTCATGCGATGATTGGATAACCGAGCAGTTTAGGTTTGAAAATATTTAGGTATTTTGGGCGGAATGAGTAAAATTGGCAAACCAATTCACTGTTGTGCCTCGACGAGGCGGTTCTAACGAGTACCCACAATCTATGTATTGGAGCAAAAATAAGAAAAATAGGTATACCCCTGCAAACCCCAGTTTTGCTATATAAAAGTGGGGTTCAAGAGGGTAAACATTACACTGACATGTTTTCCTGATGAGACGGTGTTTCCTTCCCGAAAGGAAGAGAAACCTTCCTTCAACACAATTAATTGGAGGGGCCCCGCCCATTGGTGCCCAAAGAAATAGATGGGCTGTTTGAGCCTCCACACTACTGACCTGCACGCGTCTGAGCTTGCCCAGGAAAAGTGGTTTCAAATCAAACCATCCATACATATAAGCCTTATTGGCTTAGTTGGGTGGTTAATATTGGAAGCACTTTTTTGGCTTATTGACTTAGCTGGGTGGTTAATATTGAAAGCACATTTTTGGATGTAATGACATCCTAATTTTTGGTAAAAGTCCCATAAAATATGGAGGCACCGTCCCGACATGACCACAGCTGTTGGCCGGGACGTTTTAGCATCAATTCAAACAAACAAACAAACAAACATGCAATCAATGGTGCAAAAAGCAAAACATTGGCTTGCATCACATAAACGCTTATGGAGCAGCTATTCCCCAAATATGTGGTAAATCGGTCATAATTTTGTAAATACACATAAACTATCAATGAAACGGCGATAGAAAAGAGCAACAGAAAGAACCAAGAACCAAAACAGAACTATCGCATTTGAACGTTTAAAGAAATACATTTTTCGGACTGGTTTAGATTTGTTTTACAGCACCAAATTCATCCTCTGCGACACCCATGTGGGTCACTGACGAAGCTTTAATAGTAGAAACCGCGGTATGGTCCATCCCCTTTCTCATTAATGTTTTTACTGCTCTTAAAGGATATCAGTTTAAATTTTATTTGCTATTACTGCAGCTGGTGTTGTGCCTTGTGGCGGCCCTAAAAAGTTGCAGGTTATTTTTCTTTTTGGTCCTTTGAGATCAGTGCGGATATTCTGAGAAATCAGAAATTTGTTATCGGTTAAGATTCATTATCTTACCAATGTTTAATGTATTTGGTCTCATTATTTAGATTATACTTGTCTTTGTATCGACTACCCTGTTGAAAGTTGCGAAATTTCAGTAATTCTCTTTTGCTCCATGTTGCCAAATCTAAAGGGTCACTGACGAGACTTGGAGTGGGAATCTTTTTCTGATTGCGCCTTTTCCTGATCTTTGCCTACTTGTACCTTTTAATAGTCGAAACCGCGGTATGGCCCATCCCCTTTCTCATTAATGTTTTACTGCTCTTAAAAGATCTCAGTTTTAATTTTTATTTTTTATCTTAAAGGTAAGGAGACGACATCAACGACAACGACATCGACGACGTCATCGACGACGAGCGGGACGACACCGACGACAACGACTGGAGCTACGTCGACTACCGACTCGTCGTCGCCAACAACGACATCAACAACAACAACGTCGACAACGACAACTCCTACGACGACGACAACTACGTCATCGACAACGACGACGACCACGCCGACGACGACAACGCCGACGACGACCACAACGCCGTCGACAACCGTACAAACGACGACTACGCCAACTACGACAGTACCTACGACTACCATATTGTCGACGACGACTCCAGAAACGACATCGACCGTCGAGATTACAACAACAACAGAACCCACCTCGACGACGACTACGACAACTATTTCGTCACCAACTACAACAACAACGTCGACCACGACGACTACGACGAGTACAACGACTACGACGACGACACCGACTACAACGCCTACATCGAGTACAAGTTCTACCTCATCAACAACAACTACCACAGCACCTGTCACGACTACGACTACGCCTCAAACAACAACAATTTCGACACCGACCACTATATCGGAAGACACAACAAGCACAAGTCAAGAAGGCAGTACAACCACTACAAATGGTGGGGGTACAACCACAGGGAGCGGAGGACAAGGTACCACGGAAGGTGGTGGCGGTGGAGGAGGCGGTACGACTGCAGCGGGCGGTGGTGGTGACGGTATGACTGCAGCGGGCGGTGGAGGTGACGGTACGACTGCAGCGAGCGGTGGAAGTGACGGTACGACTGCAGCGGGCGGTGGAAGTGACGGTACGACTGTAGCGAGCGGTGGAGGTGATGGTACGACTGCAGAGGGCGGTGGAGGTGACGGTACGACTGCAGCGGGCGGTGGAAGTGAGGACACGACTGTAGCGGGTGGTGGCGGAGGAGGAGTTACCACTATAGCGGATGGTGGAGGAGGACTTACCACAGCAGCGGGCGGTGGTGGAGGAGTTACCACTGTAGCGGGTGGTGGCGGAGAAGTAACCACTACAGCGGGTGGTGGCGGAGGAGTTACCACTGCAGCAGGTGGTGGCGGAGGAGTTACCACTGTAGCGGGTGGTGGCGGAGAAGTAACCACTGCAGCGGGTGGTGGCGGAGGAGTTACCACTGCAGCAGGTGGTGGCGGAGGAGTTACCACTGCAGCGGGCGGTGGCGGAGGAGTTACCACTGCAGCGGGTGGTGGCGGAGGAGTTACCACTGCAGCGGGCGATAGCGGAGGAGTTACCACTGCAGCGGGTGGTGGCGGAGGAGTTACCACTGCAGCGGGCGGTGGCGGAGGAGTTACCACAGCAGCGGGTGGTGGTGGAGGAGTTACCACTGCAGCGGGCGGTGGCGGAGGAGTTACCACTGCAGCGGGTGGTGGCGGAGGAGTTACCACTGCAGCGGGCGGTGGTGGAGGAGTTACCACTGCAGCGGGTGGTGGCGGAGGAGTAACCACTGCAGCGGGTGGTGGCGGAGGAGTTACCACTGCAGCGGGCGGTGGCGGAGGAGTTACCACTGCAGTGGGCGGTGGCGGAGGAGTTACCACTGCAGCGGGAGGTGGCGGAGTAGTTACCACTGCAGCGGGTGGTGGCGGAGGAGTAACCACTGCAGCGGGTGGTGGTGGAGGAGTTACCACTGCAGCGGGAGGTGGCGGAGTAGTTACCACTGCAGCGGGTGGTGGCGGAGGAGTAACCACTGCAGCGGGTGGTGGTGGAGGAGTAACCACTGCAGCGGGCGGTGGTGGAGGAGTTACCACTGCAGCGGGTGGTGGTGGAGGAGTAACCACTGCAGCGGGCGGTGGTGGAGAAGTTACCACTGCAGCGGGCGGTGGTGGAGGAGTTACGACTGCAGCGGGCGGTGGTGGAGGAGTTACGACTGCAGCGGGCGGTGGTGGAGGAATCACAACGGCAGGGCCCGAGAGTTCAAGCACAGAGGGCGGCAGTGCTTCATCTGGGTCACAGAGTCCATTTTGGGACAATACTACCGCAGCTGTTGCTGTCCTATCTGTCGCAGCAGTTGCCTTCATCGGCGGCGCTGTGTTAGGTGTTGTTGTGACTGTAGCAAAGTTCACCGCCGTCAGGTAATTGAAAGGGTGGTTTACTTAAATCGTTTATCGACACAATATGGAATTAACTATCGCTGTCTAGATGGGGTACAATTAAACAGACCCCAGCCAGCAATATTAATCGTATTAATGTGTGTAGTAAATGTTTGCAACTGGCATTGGTTTGCTGTATTTTATATTTATTCTAATTTGCTTATTATGGTTAGTACACTGTTAGGAAATCCGCCAATTTCAGCTGCGAAGCGGAAAGGGTACAGTTAGTCTTTGTTTACTTATCAGATAAGAAAGTAGTCAAATTGATGTATTGTTTCACTTTAGTTATTGTCTTCTCTTACAGTTCATCAGCGGCACCTTCAGGCTTAGCAACAAATACGACCTTTACGAAACCAAATGCGAAACCAAGGTTCGACCATTCCCGTATCACGCTATATAACTACGACGTATGCGGTACGTTTATTTATCTCATTTTACACGTCTGTCTGTTACTGTTTTCATTTTATTCCGTCATTTGACAAATCATTTCATGAACAGTTACGAAATTGACATATGAGCCTGTGCGTGAGAAAACCAACAAGTTAGGTTCCGACAAGGTCCGACATAAAGCGGGTTGTACAGTCACAGAAGCAGGCTAGAAGCTTGAACTTTCGGATTTAAGAAGAAGAAGGATTGTACTATCTTTGCAGCGAAAACAAAGGCGCTGATTATCTGTGCTGTGCAATTAGTGCACAGCTGATCTGCGCTTTTGAGCGCCCGGATAGTCCAGTCGGTAGCGCGTTTGGCTTCTGACTAGCTACATGTATGTACCTCTGCCGTGCAGGTTCGAATCCCACTGGCGACGCCAGTAAAAACTATCAATTATTGAAAAAAACTATCAATGGTTCTTGCATCGGTATGTACCAATGGTTTGACTGTCACCTTACGGGCGCGGTGGTTTCACAGGGTATTTCCCGACCGAACGTCGAGAACTGCCCTGGCTTTCCCCCACCACTAGACAGTCAGCGTCTAAGAAGCAGAATTGCTTAAGCTAAGTAGAAATGCCTAGCTTGACGTCTATCTCCAGTAAGTCTTAATATTACATTATCGGATTACTTAAATAACATGAGGAAAACTTGTCCATGCAATATACAGAAATTTTTTCAGTTCTAAAAATGAAAATTTTCAATAAAAATGTTTGATTTTTTTTCTTATTTATGCTCAAAACATAGATTGTGGGTACATGTTTGAGTACCCACAATCTATGTTTTGGAGCAAAAATAAAAAAAATAGGTATACCTCTGCGAACCCCATTTTGCTATATAAAAGTGAGGTTTAAGGGGGAGCTGGATAAAAAGTGCAAGGTCTGTCTAAAGAAGAAGAGGGACTGTACTGTCTGTGTAGCGAAAACAAACGGACAGACGCTGAACAGCTGTGTACATTTTTCAGCTGATCTGCGCCTTTGTTTTCGCCTAAAGTATGCATATTTTATGCGACGGCTCAAATAAATCTCGAGACAAAAGCAACGGTTTTGGAGAAAGACAACAATTTGATATTCCGACCCGGTCCGACACAAACCGGTCTGTACAGCCACAGAAACAGGCTACCATCTTGAAATTTTCTGATTGAAGAAGAAGATGGATTGTACTATCTGTGTAGCGAAAACAAAGACGCTGATCAGCTGTGCAGCTACTGCACAGCTGATTTGCGTCTTTGTTTTTGTCCTATGCACGTTGTTGGATTTCCTATGCAGTGGCTCATTTATCTATTTCTATGAAGTTTTTAATGTTTTGTTTCTGTTTCTTTTTATTGTAGATGTGTAAATAACGCACGGGGCTCTTCAGAATGGACATTCACTGGTGCTAATTTGGTATAAAATGACCATGAAGAATGATGTAGAAATGAGCCATCCCATGGGAAAACCAACAATCTGCATAGGCGAAAACAAAGACGCAGATCAGCTTCGCGGTAACCGCGAAGCTGATCAGCGCCTTTGTTTTCGCTACTCGGATAGTACAATTCCTCTTCTACTTAAATCCGAAATTTCAAGCTTCTAGCTCTTTTCTGTGCTAGTACAGGTCGGTTTGTACCAGACCTGTTCGGAAACCACATTGTTGGTTTTCCCGCGAGGCGGCTCAAATATTGACGCTATTTTATGAATGAAGGACAAATGAAGACTGTGGTTTACGAAGACTATCATAGATTGAATAACCGTATTCGTTCTAATTAGCGCTCATGCTCCAATAAGCGCACACCCGGCCATTTCCGAAAAACATGAGCATAAGCGCACACTGCACGAATATTATATTGGTATTTTGCACATTTATACAGTATAAGACGCATTAAAACGTAACGGTAAATGATTACAAACTACTTTTGAACACTAAGAACACTTATATGACATCACCATTGATAGATTTGACATGGTTATTTCAGCATTTTGATGTGTTGGTTTTGCGCTAATTAGAACGATATTTTGTTACCTTAACTTTTAGTTATTTTGAAAAGTTATGCGCACTATGCGCTAATTAGAACGAATACGGTAATCCTTTGGCGATATTACATGGACGATATGATTTATTTGTACTGACCAGAAACGTTTAAAATTCCAGAAAACAATTGTGGTCATTTCGGGATGGTCATTCCAATTTATTCCGACTTTTTAACAAGTCGTTCCAGTGATAAATGGCCATGGCTTTCTAGCGGTCCATTCGGCTTTTCTTCATGATGCGGTCATCGAGGATAACATGTCCATAAAATGAATATCCCTTAAACTCCCACTTTCATAAAGTAAAACTGGGGTGTGCATTTTAGCTCACCCGAGCCGTTAGGCTCACAAGGGGAGCTTATTGTATAACCATGCTCCGTCGTCCGTCGTCGTCGTTTACAGTGTTCAAACATCTTCTCTGAAACCCCTTAAACTTTATGGAGCATCTACTCTGATACGGTGGAACGATTTGAATGAAACTTGCCATGTAGCATCGTGGACTCTCGCAACCATTATAGTTAATATAATTCATGACCTTGGGCTGACCTTGACCTATTCATGATATATCAAGGTCAAATATTGTTACATAGACTTTTCAATTGGAAAAAGTGGAAACATTGGATTTCCAGAAGTTTGGTAGCATGTGCCCTGAAATTGGTAGATACAGCCAGTTTATAGTATTGATAATTATATGCGTATTCGAGGTCAAGTTTACTTTTTACCTTGACCAACATGACTTTATCCAAAGATCATTTATCAAAGTCCGAATCTCAAGTGAGCGATATCAGGACCATTGGCCCTCTAATTTGAGCCGCATCGTGAGAAAACCGGAATTTTGCCTATGCGAAAACAAAGGCGCAGATCAGCTTCGCAGTAACTGCGAAGCTGATCAGCGCCTTTGTTTTCGCTACTCGGATAGTACAATTCCTCTTCTACTTAAATCCGAAATTTCAAGCTTCTAGCTCTTTTCTGAGCTTGTACAGGCCGGTTTGTGTCGGACCTGGTCGGAAACCCCGAAGACCGGTTTTCTCGCGTCGCGGCTCATTTCTCTTCAACAGAGTGTGGGTACACCTGCGTTAGAACCATGAATATTTTGAGCAAGAGCAGGAAAAATATGTAGGAAAAAAAAACTGAAAATTTTCAGAATCTGTCTAATACATGGACGGGTGTATTGCTTGTCTTTTTCTGCCAAAGTATCACTAATATGTTTTGCACACTAAATTACTGACTTAATTACGAGAGAAGTTCTCATAAGAGAAAGAATGTGCCGTTTTATCATAAAGCCGGGATATAGGTGATGAATTTCATTATGTTTTATAATTCATTTTTATAAATAATCTCATCCCTAAAACCAGATTGATATGACTGAAATAATCTTAAAGGGCCGTTGAGCCGATGTTCTATTCGGTCAATTATAACTTGCCACGTTATTCTAGTGTAGCACTCCCTGAACATTCTGTTCATCATTTCACTGTCTTTGTATGACTATAGTTGATGGTGTGTCAAACCCCAAATCGACTACCGGACTAACAAGATTAGCTAACAACAAGAATTGGCAGAGAGACGCTTGGTTTGGCAAAGACAATCAACATGGTGTTTGTTTGTTAATGGGCATTTATTTCAATGCCAAAAACCATATCAAGAAAACAATCATTTGATAATGGATCATGAATTTATATTCACTTACAATCTTATTTGTCATTTTATTTGTTTAACTGCAATTCCGCCAAATCTGGGCGATCCAAACCGCCAACACAACTGACCAATGATACCTACTATTATAAAACTAAACCACCCTGACAAGCCTGTTTGTTCACCAAAGGTGGTGCTGGGGTGGATGGTGGGGAAACAAAACTATTCCTTTCTCTCTTTCAACATGCGGTTGCAGCAACTGCGAGCGAGCATCTGATCGCCTAATTCTGATTGGCTGCTGAAACAACTGCACACTCGGAGGCGCCCTACAGGGACACGGGCGCTAAACGGGGATGGATCTTCATATTAAATTATTTTATGTACCATAAAATATATATGTACACGTTTCAATGGGAATATGTAGAAAGCCATACTATCGAAGTCACATACACGTTGCAGTTGTTGAAGTTTATGCTTTAATCATGATTGATCTGAAACAATATGTCAATTTATTTAACTTGATTATCATAAAATAGATACTATTTTAAACACTAGATTAGATGTTTCTTATAAGCGAAGCCAACATTGTTTGGTAATGATGAAGCTTCATTTGGGTGCATTTTTTGCATTACGAAAACTTGCCCATGCATTATACAGAGATTTTTGAGCTTTAAAAATTGAACATTTTTCAGCTGAAAAATGTTGATATTTTTCTTATTTTTGCTCAAAACATAGATTGTGGGTACACGTTAGAACCGCCTCGACGAGGCGGTTCTAACGAGTACCCACAATCTATGTTTTGGAGCAAAAATAAGAAAAATAGGTATACCCCTGCATACCCCAGTTTTGCTATATAAAAGTGGGGTTCAGGGGGTATACATAACACGGACATGTTTTCATGATGTATGCTTCTGTTTTTGACATGTTTTGTTATGTATTTTATGAAAATGATTATGTGTATTGTATTGCTAGCATTAGTCGTTTCATGAACTTACATTGTAGTATTTAAAAAGAAGTTTCTGTTGTTCTCCAAAATGTACAAATGACTACCAGACCCGATTAGCTACTTTCCGAATATTATACATACAATGTAAAAAGTAAGCGATGATCAGGATCAGGATCTGATCCTAAAACCAAAATTACAAATTCGTACTGATTTAAACTGAGAAAGAGTGAGCAACATCTTCCCCAAAAGTGTCAAATAACTGACGATAGAAGAATGCGCCATTTTGACATAAGGCCGGAATAAAGGTGACGAACTTTTATCATTGTGAAACATCATCATGTGAGTTACATGTAAAACCCATACCATCGAAGTCGCCGTATCTGAGTGGCTGACTAGAAGTGGAACAATATGGCGATTTATTCAAATGATCATAAAAGAATTACTACTTTAAATACTCTACTAGATGTTTCATTACAAAAACACTCCCATGCAATATACATATTATCTTTTTCAGCCGTAAAAATTGAAAATTAAATTGAAAAAAAAAAAAAAAAAAAAAAAAAAAAAAGACGAAAAATAATATTTTTAATATATTTGCTCAAGACATACAACCGCCGAGGCGGTTCTAACGAGTACCCACAATGCTTGTTTTGTATAAAAGATCAGATAAAGGTATACCCCTGCAAACCCCATTTCATTATGTAAAAGTGGGGTTAAAGGGATATACATCACATGAACATGTTTTCCTGATATCTTAGAACACGAATGGGTATCAGTGGTACAACCGTGAATCGCGGCAACGTAAACATACCACGGGCCATTCACGGTTGTCGGTATCCTCCAATATAGTTCAGTCTTTTGTATAATAAGGAGCGAACACTGCTTCCGTTTATGCGCTGCGGGGGACAATTTTTGTCTTTGACCTACTGACGTAACAGAATTTTCATAAATAAGGATTTATATAGTCGTCTGAAATTGATACTATTGTTAAATGAGCAGAGAAAGAAATCTTTATTTCTAATTTTGTTCAAACCTGGCAATGGTATTTGTCATGCTGATTAATGAGACAACTAACACCTTATCTTACGTTGTTTTAGAGATAAACGCGCTCACCGTTCCGTGCCATAACGCTCATTGTTTTAATATTTTCTCTATTAACGCTGACCCTAATCATTAAATGACACCACTTTTTTGAGTATATAGTTATTTAGAAAAAACAAAAGTGCACGTTATTTTGATAAAAAGAAAAATAAATGACAAAGACATACTTTCATTAATATTTAATATATTACAATATTATGTTGGAAATGTGATTCAATAAAATTAATATTATTTCATATTTATTTACATATATTTATTTTTTGTAAACCGACATTTGTATGGATATGTAAACGGACGTGCGCACATTGTTTGCTTGAAAATGTGAACCAAACGTTATTGGACGCGAACGTGCATAAAGCACGCGCTAGCGTGATTTACTTATCTCGAATTATTTGCTAAGAATTATTGACAATATCAGACAGTAATAAAGCAAATAATATTTGTGAAATGATGGTTAAAAGAAACTAGAAATACAGAATAATAAACATGTATGAAAAGTTTGAACACACAGTGAGATACAAAGAACCCCGGGGCAAGCGAGGAGACCGAACATGGGCCAGCTCGACGTTCACAATCCAAGTGTTGTTAGTTGGGTTTCTCTTTTTATCATTACTGCCTATGTCTGGTGAGTAAAATGTTCATTTCATATGAAATTTATTAAACGAGCCTTTGAAATGACCACTCGTGTAAGATTCGTTTTATCATACATGTATGACTTCATAAATAGGATTTTATCGCCTTCAAAGTGGATAGATTTTCAATGAAAATTAACATTGTTGTAAGGGGCGTCGTCAATGACCGTTACGTATTCCCGCAAAAGTGTTTTAAACTACACCTGTGATCATAACACTATTACATGACGTAACTAGTTAAGGTCACGCCAGGACTGTACTTGGCCCCTAGACAGCATTCTAGAGGTCGTTCACGCTATATCTAAACTCGAATACTGGAATTGTAAATTATCATATATTTTGTATGAACACTGCAACCTTTTGCAAAGTTCCCTGAGATAAATATGAAATGCTTATATTACACAAAGCGATCATATCAAACAAGAAGATGAAATAGAGCGTGAGGGTTATCCAAAATGCTACTTATATTATCGTAATAAGATTTATTTTACCGAAAATAAAATGTGTTCGTTGTTTGTTCGTTGTATTTAGCTCGATGTCGGCTTCGTTGTAATAAAAATTTCACAATAATAATGCAAACGTTTTTTTGTTGTTTTTTTTTTTTATTTTTTTTTTTTTTTTTTTTTTTTTTTTTTTTTTTTTCCGCAAAATCATCTTAGACGGCCAATGTCTTGTCTATGTTCCCAATAACAAATCATTAGCCATTGAATTAGAGCAACAAGATAAGCTTTTCTTCTCTGTGTGATACAAGATGCATGTTTTAGCAAGTACCGGTCTCGGGAGATTCAAGTGTATAATCAAACCCGCACTGGAATCCTGCAGAACGTAACGATCTAAGCCAAAAAGCACGATATATGCGTTGGTCCGTAAGGCAAAATTCACAAGCTTAAAATAAACACGTGTGTTGAGAGCTCATTTAATGTTCGTAGGTCTCGTTGCCTACACGTAAAGACTGACCAGTTACCAGTGTGATTATACATTTTAAAATGATATCCGATCATTCAGCTGAATTATGGATATCCATTCAATGACTTCAGTATATCCTTAAAATGAATTATTGATATCCAAAATACATCCGGCCTATTTATTATTTAAGGATATACATAATCCCGTTTACGGATATCCTGAAATAGAGTGAATATTGGATATCCATACGTGATTTATGGTTATCCAATAATTGTTTTATTGATATCCTTAAAAAGGGTTGTATTTTTGGATACCCTTAATTCATATATATCCTAAATCACAAGAAAATTATATAAAACAAATAAGAGATATTTAAGGAAAAGTTACATTAGGACCGTCATGGGAAAATAGACAGGCAATGTCTATATCGCACCATTAGGGGTCATTAACCGAATAAACAGTGGTACCAATATAGCTTCTTTAAGAGTCAAGGCTTTATTATGTATGTTTTCATATTTTTAGTTAAGTTAAGGTAACTGAGTGGCCACCTATTGGGAAAATAGCTGCTCATTCGGCTTACGATTAGTTTCATGGTATATGTACCTGATTGTTAGTTTGGTTTTTTCCCACCTCGGTTTTTGGAGTGGGAATCTTTTTCTGATTGCGCCTTTTCCTGATCTTTGTCTACTTGTACCTTTTAATTTAATTTGGTGAAAGAATTTTTTTTTTTTTTTTTTTTTTTTTTTTTTTTTTTTTTTTGATGATTTTTACACATCTACACTTGAGCAACCCACTGTATGCCAACCCTGTTAATTGGATATTTTGAAGAAGAAAAAAAAAAGAACTAAGGATATCCATAAATGAGCCGCCTCGTGGGAAAACCAACACTGTGGTTTCCGAACAGGTCTGACACAAATCAGGCTGCACCGTCACAGACGCAGGCTAGAAGCTTGAAATTTTGGATTTAAGAAGAAAAGGAAGTGTACTATCCGTGTAGCGAAAACAAAGGCGCTGATCAGCTTCGCGGTTACCGCGAAGCTGATCTGCGGCTTTGTTTTCGCATATGCAGATTGTTGGTTTTCCCATGAGGCGGCTCAAATGAAGAATAAATAGTAAAACAGCACCCCATAGACTTGACTTGTACCTGACCTATACGTATATAGGGACATGTATAGGCAGAATTCTGCCCGTGAGGCTTCAGCGAGATTTCACGAGATTTCGATTCAATTGCATAATTCTTCACGTAAATTTCATTATTGCATTATAGATATAATATAAGTCTCCTAGATGACGATTTAATTATTAAGGGAAATAACAATAATTATTAAGAAACAATATCTATATGATTTGCATAATAGTTGAAATTATGTAACGCTAGGTTTGATTGGATTATCGATTTTTTTGAATAAGCCAATGAAAACCAACGAGACAGTTACCTTTGCCAGTTGTCACTTTTTGTGATAACGGGGTACCAGTAAACCCATAGACGTCTGTACAGAAACAAACCGTTATGTAATTCTATGCCATAATTAACCGTATATGTTTCCTCCAATAGTTGAGGCTAAAAAGAAAAAGACCACAACAACATCCTCGACATCTACGACGTCAACGTCAACAACCTTTTCGACGACGAGCGGGACGACTAACACCGAGGCCCCGACAACATCGTCTCCCACGAGCTCGTCGTCATCGTCAACTACGACAACAACGTCACCTACAACGACGACGACAACAACAACGACTTCGACGACTCCCACAACACTGACAACGACAACAACGACGACAACAATGGAGACAACAACACCGACACTATCGACAACAACAAGTGAACCAACGACAACGACAGAAGAATCGGTATCTACGTCGACCAGTCCGATAATGTCATCCTCGACATCGAGTTCGAGTCCTTCGACGACGACTACTACGTCACCAACGACAACGACAACATCGACAACGACAACAACGTCGACAACCACTACTTCGACAACGACAACCAGTACAACGACTACAACAACACCGATATCGAGTACAACAAGTTCACCGACTACATCTGCGCAAACACCGAGCACGAGTGCAACGTCAAGCACGAGCGAAATGTCAAGCACGAGCCAAACGCCAAGCACGAGTTCATCAGCGGGCACAACGTCATCGGCAAGTACCATATCAACGGAAGCAAGCCAGACTGGTGATAGTTCTAGTGTAACGACAGAATTTTTTACAACTGCTGGTTCTTCGTTGGAAACAACTTCTGGAACTGGTGGTGGTACAACTGCTGGTTCTTCGTCGGAAACAACTTCTGGAACTGGTGGTACAACTGCTGGCTCTTCGACAGAAGCAACTTCTGGAACTGGTGGAACTCCTCCTGGATCTTCGTCAGAAACAACTTCAGGAACTGGTGGTTCTACTGCAGGCTCTTCGTCAGAAAAAACTTCTGGAACTGGTGGTACAACCGCTGGCTCTTCGTCAGAAGCAACTGCTGGAACTGGTGGTTCAACTGCTGGCTCTTCGTCAGAAACAACTTCTGGAACTGGTGGTATTACTCCTGGCTCTTCGTCAGAAACAACTTATGGAACTGGTGGTACTTCCGCTGGCTCTTCGTCAGAAACAACTTCTGGAACTGGTGGTACTACTCCGGGCTCTTCGTCAGAAACAACTTCTGGAACTGGTGGTACTACTCCTGGCTCTTCGTCAGAAACAATTTCTGGAACTGGTGGTACAACTGCTGGTTCTTCGTCAGAAACAACTTCTGGAACGGGTGGTACAACTGCTGGCTCTTCGTCAGAAACAACTTCTGGAACTGGTGGTACAACTGCTGGCTCTTCGTCAGAAACAACTTCCGGAACTGGTGGTACTATTCCTGGCTCTTCGTCAGAAACAACTTCTGGAACTGGTGGTACTACCATTGGCTCTTCGTCAGAAACAACTTCTGGAACTGGTGGTACTTCCGCTGGCTCTTCGTCAGAAACAACTTCTGGAACTGGTGGTACTACTTCTGGCTCTTTGTCAGAAGCAACTTCTGGAACTTCTGGAACTGGTGGTACAACTGCTGGCTCTTCGTCAGAAACAACTTCTGGAACTGGCGGTACAACTGTCGGCTCTTCGTCAGAAACAACTTCTGGAATTGGTGGTACTACTGCCGGCTCTTCGTCAGAAACAACTTCTGGAACTGGTGGTACAACTGCCGGCTCTTCGTCAGAAACAACTTCTGGAACTCATGGTACAACTGCTGCCTCTTCGTCGGAAACAACTTCTGGAACTGGTAGTACAACTGCTCCTACAAGTGGTGGATCAGGAGACGATACACAGGACGGCACGGCTAACTCCGGATCTGGCGGTTCCTCAAATGCTGGCGACAACTCAGCTAGTGGTAACGCTAACTCAGAGGACACAAGCAACGACAGCGACTGTTCCGACTGGTTTTGTAAAAACTTGCCCGTGGCAGTGTCAATTATTGTAGGGGCTGGAATCGTCGCGATTGGGGGAGCAATAGGAGCATTTCTCGCGGCAAAATATCTGGCAGCCAAAATTGCCGCTAGGTGAGCCTGTGCGTGAGAAAACCAACAATTTGGGTTTCCGACCAGGTCTGACACAAACCGGCCTGTACAGTCACAGAAGATGGTTAGAGGCTTGAAATTTTGGATTTAAGTAGGAGAGGAATTGTACTATCCGTGTAGCGAAAACAAAGGCGCTGATCAGCTTCGCGGTTACCGCGAAGCTGATCTGCGGCTTTGTTTTCGCCTATGCAATTGTTGGTTTTCTCATGCACAGGCTCAGGTAAGAGTTTAACTTGTTATTTTTAATATAGGCTTTTCAAACTTGAAACCAAACATCGTTACATAATGTCCATGTCACGAAATCTATAATTTTGAGATTTTCAAAAATATAAAAGAAATATGCCTGTTGTTAAACGTTAAAAGTTCAAAGAGAATTAAATTTGTTCAGTTAATGACATGGACTAATGGACCATACATATGTTTCCATGACAAGTTTAAAACTATATCTTGCAGTGCGCATTCCCAAGTTGCACCATGTGGAATTACTTCCTTAGCGGAGCCTATGGTTAAACCAAATGGGGTAGAGAAGCCTAGATTTAATTGTCAGAGAATTCCAAACTATAATCAACCAAGGTACCGTAAATGTATATGCCACTGCATGAGAAAACCAACAAAATGCTAAGGCGAAAACAAAGACGCAGATCAGCTGTGCAGTTACTGCACAGCTGATCAGCGCCTTTGTTTTCGCTACACGGATATAGAACCATGCCTCTTCTTCTTAAATCTGAAATTTCAAGCTTCTAGCCTGCTTGTGTGACTCTACAGGCCAGTTTGTATCGGACCCGGTCGGAAACCCAAATTATTGGTTTTCTCATGTGAACGCTTGTATAATAATTCCAATACTCTCACCATGCCAGTTATCCTGAAACAACTAACGTGACTGAGAACGACCAACGCGGGTTAAAGCAATAAGGCTGCAGTCAGTCCGGGGACTTGAAAATATTTTAGAGGCCAAACCTCCTATAAATTTCCGTTGGAATGATGTTTATCTGCTAAGATTTCCTCAGCCTAATTACCACATTCTTTATGAAGAGGCAACCACAACGTGACTGAGATCAACGCAGATGGATAAAATCGATTGACGTCAATATGGCGTATATATGAGCCGCCACATGGGAAAACCAACAATCTGCTTAGGCGAAAACAAAGGCGCAGATCAACTTCGCAGTAACTGCGAAGCTGATCAGCGCCATTGTTTTCGCTACTCCGATAGGACAATTCCTCTTCCACTTAAATCCGAAATTTCAAGCTTCTAGCTCTTTTCTGTGACTGAACAGGTCGGTTTGTGTCGGACCTGTTCGGAAACCACATTGTTTGTTTTCCCACGAGGCGGCTCATATATGAACAAATTGTCACGAATTTATGATACGTGGTAAATTGTTCCCATACAGGTATTTACACCCTCTAGCCTATAGGATTTCACCCGCGTTGGCTGTTCTCTGGCGAATTGGTTGTTTCTGCATAATCAGTGTGCTTAATCAAATAATAAATGAACCACGTTATGAGAAAACCAACATTATGGTTTCCGAACAGGTCCGTCACAAACCAAGCTGCGTAAGCACAGAAGATGGATAGAGTTACTGCGAAGCTGATCTGCGCCTTTGTTTTCGCATATGCAAAATGTTGCTTTCTTTCATGATGTGGGTCAAATACATTATATTTGTTATTTCAGCTCCAGTATGCCGCCTGTGGAGTCTAACTCAAGTTCGAATCCCTTCCAGTCCAATTTAACAAAAACAGCAAAAACTCCTAGCGGGTCGGAGAATGTGAGGTTTAATCGGTCCAGACTTCAGGGCCTTCCGGCATATTATGGTTATTGTCCATAGAGGTATCAAACCCAGATTTGACGCGTATGGTTTTATAAAGTGGACTTTGTAGTTTAATTGAAAAGAAAAAAAAAACGAATGATATTTAAAATGTTGCGTTTCTAAAGTCCATCCGTATAGCAGTATCAACTTCTGTGGGGAAAACGTAATTGAGCCTGTGCGTGAGAAAACCAACAATTTGGGCTCCGACCAGGCCCGACACAAACCGGGCTGTACAGTCACAGAAGTTGGTTAGAGTCTGGAAATTTAGGATTTAGAAAGTACATGAACTGTACAATCCGTTTAGTGAAAACAAAGGCGCAGATCAGCTTCGCAGATACTGCGAAGCTGATCTGCGCCTTTGTTTTCGCCTATGCAGATTGTTCGTTTTCCCATGCGGCGGCTCAATTAATCTACTGAGAAATCTTTAAGACATTGCCTATATTAATTTTAATGTCATGTGTGTTTTTCGTTTTTCAGACAAAAAAAAAACAAACAAACTTCAAATGACCACACAACGACAACATTTCCATGCTCGTAGAAGACTTTCAATGTGTTGCAAAGACTGTTTTTTGACGTACATCACAACTAAGCCATATGAACCGCACCATGAGAAACCCAACAATGCATATGCGAAACTAAAGGCACAGAACTTTAGTAGCTTTATTGTTTTATTGTTTTCGCTACGCGGATAGTACATGTACAATCCCTCTTCTACTTATATCCAAATTTCAAGCTTCTAGCCTGCATTTTGGCTCTACAGTCTAGTTTGTGTCCGACCTGTTCAAAACCCACTTTGTTGGTTTTCTCATGACGCGGCCCATATTATTATGCTTTCTGGCTGACTAGAGGTGAGCGCGGTGGCATAGTGGTGGAGCATTGGACTCCGAATCGAGAGGTCCTGGGCTCGATCCCCACTGGCGGCACCGTGTTTTGTCCAGGACATATAAACTACACAGAGTATTGGGTAAAACCCTGGAAGCGGTTCTTGAGTCCCGACAATACTGAAAATGTTACGAACCTAAAATATAGCAATAGACAAGATTAAATGTTTATCTACATCTCCATTTGAGCAACGTCACGAGAAAATCGTGATTCGGGGATCCCACCAGGCCCGACATGAGTCACCCTGTACAGGCATATGCAGAAATCCGGTTTTCTCCTAGTGAGGCTCATTTCAGACGGAAGCTCTTAACTTTATTCAAAGTAGTTAGCATGATAATACATTTGAGCCGCCTCGTGGGAAAACCAACAATGTGGTTTCCGACCAGGTCCGACACAAACCGAGCTGTACAAGCACAGAAGATGGCTAGACTCTGGAAATTTTGGATTTAGAAAGTAGAGGAATTGTACTATCCGTGTAGCGAAAACAAAGGCGCTGATCAGCTTCGCGGTTACCGCGAAGCTGATCTGCATCTTTGTTTTCGCATATGCAGATTGTTGGTTTTCTCATGAGGCGGCTCATTTATTATTTTATCAGTACTTAGACTCTGGCGATGAGACAGAAACCTCCGTGGCTCAGTGCAGTGAAAAAAAGCCAATTGCATGATAAAACAGCATTGAAAAGCAGGGATCGCAGGATTCGATCCCTGGCTTCTCCAATCTGTTGGGCAAAACTCAATTAAGATGGATTTAACCCCGCATGACATTCTATTTTGTTTAAATCAAAATCGTTTGGCCTTCTTAGACCGAAAAAAAAACGATTGTTGTGTTTCCGCTGACCCGACCGACCCTGATTTTTGTGCCGACCCCACAGTTTTTATTGCCATCTTGAAAGAAAATAAAGAAAGATTTTCATTCTTATCGACCCTTGAAATTTTCAGGTAAATGAACATATGACTTGAAATAAGTCAAAACTGCAAAAATAATATTTAAATCACTTTATTTAACTTTTTTAAACCTCAATGTCTGTCATTTTCTAGTATTTGAGATGAATTAAGTTGCATATTATCATTTTTACCTGTTTTCAACAAATAAAAATTAGAGAAAAAAATAAAAATATTTACCTACCTACCGACCCTGATCATAGTTTGTTCGGCATGTTAGCAGAAACACGGCTATTTTATTTTTACGCCTTATTCCCAAAAATGATTTTGACTATCAATACGAAGCTTTTATCATTCACAACAGTTACTATTTGAGCCGCCGCGTGGGAAAACCAACAATTTGCATATGCGAAAACAAAGACGCAGATCAGCTTCGCAGTAACTGCGAAGCTGATCAGCGCCTTTGTTTTCGCTACATGGATAGTACAATTTCTCTTCTTCTTAAATCCGAAATTTCAAGCTTCTAGCCTGTTTCTGTGACTGTACAGGCCGGTTTATGTCTGAGCTGGTCGGAACTCCCGAAGACCGGTTTTCTCACGTCGCGGCTCATTTACAATTCCACAACAAAATGACAATGTCCTATACGATAAAAATTACGAAAACACACCCATGTCACTATTATACGGATTTTCCTTAAATGGTAAAAATTGAAAATTTTCAGTAGATATTTTTCTAATTTTTGCTTTAAACATAGATTGCGGGTACACGTTTGAACCGCCTCGCCTAACGAGTACCCACAATCTATGTTTTGGAGCAAAAATAAAAAAAACTATATAATAGATGTACCCCTGCATACCCCAGTTCTGCTATTTAAAATTTGGATAAGAAGGGGTATACATTTCACAGACATGTTTTCCTGATGTTTTCTGTTCAGTCTACCCATTTTCTATGAGTAAAGATACTTCAGATTTATTTACCCTACGTTTTCTTTTGAGTCATTTGGAGCCAAATATTGTTAATAAGCCGCGACGCGAGAAAACCGGTCTTCGGGGTTTCCGACCAGGTTTGACACGAACCGGCCTATGCACCTACAGAAGATGGCTAGAAACTTGAAATTTTCGAATTTAGGAAGTAGAGGAAGTGCACTACCCATGTAGCGAAAACAAAGGCGCTGATCAGCTGTGCAGTTACTGCACAGCTGATCTGCGCCTTTGTTTTCGCATAGGCAAAAATCCGGTTTTCTCGCGACGCGGCTGGTATGTTATAGTGTAGCTGTAGACAGAAAAAAAGTACCATTGTTGAAGAAATATTATTATTATTATTATGTTCATGTTGTCTTTTGTTCACTTGTTTTCTATTCATTTCATTCCATTCCATTACTTTACTAATTATTCAATCTCCGTGACGTTATTTGTATCCATATCTCAAATTTGTGTTGTTTTGAATAAACGAAGCTACACATACAATGACCATCGTTGTTCTCTTTTTAAGCCAACGAAATGTGGATGAGGGGTTATATTTGACGCTTATAAAAACGAAATAAAATTGAGCCGCCACATGGGAAAACCAACAATCTGCATAGGCGAAAACAAAGGTGCAGATCCACTGGGTGCTTCCTTGGTCCCGATATAAAAAGATTTTGTTTGACTTTTTGGTACCGGATTTTTTTCTACTACGTTAATAGAGTAAATCTCCTCAAAACAGAGTCGGCAATAACACTTAATTTTATAATTTATATCACTTCTTAACGAATCAAATAAAAACTTACCATGAAATTGCATTCAAAGCACTATTTTACGACTTGAAATTCTTTCAATGACGTCATACATGTAAATTAGAATCAAATCAAATCATTGACCAAATTCTAGGAATTATTGTAGAAAAAAATCTGATACCAGAATCAAGCAAAACCAAATCCTATCGGGACCTATAGTAAAAATCAAACAAAATCTTTTTATATCGGGACGAAGGAAGCACCCAGTGATACTGCGAAGCTAATCAGCGCCTTTGTTTTCGCTACTCGGATAGTACAATTCCTCTTCTACTTAAATCCGAAATTTCAAGCTTCTAACTCTTTTCTGTGCTTGTACCAGTCGGTTTGTGTCGGACCTGTTCGGAAACCACATTGTTGGTTTTCCCACGAGGCGGCTCATTAATGATGAACCTCAGTTTGGTATAATATGTCATTTGTCTTTCAATGAAAATATCACTGAAGTACAGACTCTCATGGCAGCTAATCAGTGCACAAAACACGGCGATGTGGCATGTTGTCCTGCTTTTCCTGCATCAGCATCAGTATCAAGATGGCAATGCCAACATTGCCAATATTGCCAACCACGTTGTCCTGACGAAGAAATCTTCGATAATTGAGCCACCTCGTGGGAAAACCAACAATGTGGTTTCCGACCAGGTCTGACACAAACCAGGCTGTACAGTCACAGAAAAGAGCTATAAGCTTGAAATTTTGGATTTAAGTAGAAGAGGAATTGTACTATCCGAGTAGCGAAAACAAAGACGCTGATCAGCTTCGCGGTAACCGCGAAGCTGATCTGCGTCTTTGTTTTCGCCTATACAGATTGTTGGTTTTCCCATGAGGCGGCTCATATGTTGGTCGATCCTGTCGTTATTGCCTGGCATATCATCCTGGTACCAACAATGGCGCTGGTGCAGAAAAAACAGAACAGCAGCTCTCCTCCGCCCAGCGTTGTTGCAACCAGAAATGTAACAATGTAACAATTGTTACATTTTGGGCAGTTTGTTACATTTTGGGCCGACAACGACGACCAGAAATGTAACAATCATGTAACAATTTTTTTTGTTACATTTTGGGTCGATAGAGTTCCTATCGACCCAAAATGTAACAATGTAACAACAGTTACATTTTGGGCAGTTTGTCGCTGTCGACGCTGTCGGTCCAAAATGTAACAAAAATATTTTTACAAAATGGGATATTCAATATAAATGATTATGCAAATTAGATCATTTACGTGTATTACAACTAGACAAAGGTTCAGCGCCTAAACCTTAACTTGGTACCATATTCACATGTTAAGGATAATAGCTTGTACATGTAAGATATGTCTGATTTCGTAGGTACACCATATTGTCTTAATTGAAAGTGACGAACTTGGGTACATGTCAAAATACGAGTTTTTAGGACAAAAGCTATCGATATGAAACAGCTATCATACTGAGAAAATCTCTGTACTTATCAGGCTCATCGACAAAACACATGTATAGATTTTTCCTTCCCAAGTGGTAACAAATGGCCAAAATCACGGGCCAAAATCACGTACTATTTAAGTCTTGGGTATTCAATATCTGATTATAGACTGGTTATCCTGATGTACCCCGCAGCCAGCAAAGTAGCTACTTTTCTTTTCAAAACTTTACAAAGGAAAAGGGTTAGGAAACGCTAGTAGTTTGGAAGAGAAAGTTTAGATTTTGTTACATTGTTACATTTTGGGTCGTATATGGAAAACCTAAATTGTAACAATGTAACAACACGAATGTCTGAATAAGAAAAAATGATAGAATAATTTATTCTTTCATCAGTTTTGGATATAACTGGAAAAGTTTCGACATACGATGGTAGGGGATAGTACTCGTTGGGAAGTCATTTTCTAAGTTTTAATTCAAAATATTAAGTCTTAATATTATAGTTTGTTGAAAATGTGGATTGAGTGAAGAAAGATAAACGTGTTTCTCTTCATCGTCTTTGACGGATAATAGATGCTAAAGTGTTTGTTTAAATATTCATTTTTTTTTTCAAAAATATGCCACTCATCGACCCAAAATGTAACAAAATTTTTGTTACGTGATTGTTACATTTCTGGTCGACGTTGTCGGCCCAAAATGTAACAAACTGCCCAAAATGTAACAATTGTTACATTGTTACATTTCTGGTTGCAACACGGCTCTTATTTCGTGCAAACAGCACATTGGAATTCCCTATAAGACACGTACGGGGGACATCGTAGTGATCCACTACAGGCAGCCTCGACAAAGTACAGCAGATATCCACCAGATCCTGCATCCGGAAGATTTTCTGGATCTTTGTCAATACAGTAATAATCAGTTGCACCTTCATGATTAATATGTCCTGACATGAGATAGCCAGCATATTCAAGCGTCCATCCCGGATAACATTTCGACCTTCCTGGTACCATGATGACGGTAGAACGTTTTGTGACGTCACATACTACACACGGTACGTCGTGGTTTTGGTGACTCTCCCCAAACAGCTGGTCACTACGACCGGAGCCGTCATGGTACTCTGCACCATAAATATATCCCACGTTAGGATCTGACTTGTCGCTGGTTTTCCCTGCATCCCAGTCCGGGTCTTTAGGAAGACAAAGCATAGAGGATGCTCCTTTATGGCTGTAGTGAGATCCACCAGCAAAGCCGTCATACACCGATTCTGATCCGTTCCCCGGACAGCTCGTTCGTCCCCAGCGGACGTACGTGGTCTTTTGTACGTGCCTCATAAACTCGCTAGCTTTTGTATCATCCCACTGTCTTTTCCATTCGTGTAATTCACCCAGTTTCCTGTCCATTTCATTCCTCACTTCTTCAAATTCGGCTGTTGTAGTTCGTTTCCATTCTCCCAACGCCTCTTTGTGAGACTTTATATCTTTGATGGTATCTTCTAGCTTGTCCATATGCGTGTCCAGTTTGATATCGATTTTAATCACTTTCTCTAATAACTTGTCTTCCCAGTCAAACCTAAGGAATAATGGAACAGCCTGTTAGCCCTTTTATGACAAATGGAATTGCCCATCATTAGCTTTTGGGTGAGTCAACTTTCATTTTAAGGGGCATCAAGAGTGGTTTTAAATTTTTAGTTTTTCAGTGAAATACCTATAAGCAATCAGAATAACCTCAGATGGGACGCCGCGTTCATGGCATAAAATGAAAATCAGATGCACAAATAAAAGTAAACAAGTAGCCCAAAGGCAACGATAGCTCGCCTGAGTACAGTCACTGACAAAAGAAAAGTAGCTGGGATTTTTTCAATATATGGGCATGGCAGCAATCTTGGTCTACTGGCCTGCAAAAGTCTACTTACATTAACAGAATAGTTCATATGAATTGTCTATCCTCTTGTCCGCCATTTTCGTTTGCACAAAGAAAACTCCTATAAGATCAGCGTCTTTTGACCCCAGGGGAATGGTTGGCAGGATCTATTTACAACTCCATATGACATTGTTGCATACAAATAAACAAGCTTTGGCCTTCGCGGTTTCAGAGAAGAATTGTGCATGTATAGTATTTCCATTATAAGCCTATAGCAGATAATGACGTCACTGGGGCGTGGCCTGTATGGACCCCAGGAGCAGCAGGATTTATAAAGAGGACTAAGTCCATTGCTACATACAAAATACTAGAGGACCATTGGTCCTGTAGCTCACCTGAGAGATTATCACATTGTAAGCTCATGAGATTTAAATTAATTGAGAATCGACCAATGAAAGTCTATGCATGGACAATATTGACCCCCGGGGCATGGCCAAATTTGACCCAGGGGCATGACTGGCACAATTTATAATGGGGACTACCAAACATTGCTACATACAAAATATAGAAGCTCTGGGCCTTTTGGTTTCAGAGAAGAAGATTTTTTTAGTTTTTCCCATTGTAAGTCTATGGAGACTATCTACCCCCGGGGCGTGGCCAAATTTGACCCCAAAGGCATGGCTGGCACAATTTATGCAGAGGACCATTAGCCATTGCCACTTACAAAATATCAAAGCTGTGTGCCCTGTGGTTTCAGAGAAGAAGATTTTTGAATTTTTTTCCCATAGTAAGTCTATTGAGACTATCAACCTCCGGGGCCTGGCCAAATTTGACCCCAGGGGCATGAATGGCATAATTTATGTAGAGGCCATTAGCCATTGCTACATACCAAATAACAAAGCTGTGGGCCTTGTGGTTTTAGAGAAGAAGATTTTTTAGTGTTTCCTATTGTAGTTCTATGGAGACTATCGACCCCCGGGGCGTGGCCATATTTGACACCGGGGACATGATTGGCACAATTTATGTAGAGGACCATTAGCCATTGCCACATACAAAATATCAAAGCTGTGGGCCCTGTGGTTTCAGAGAAGAAGATGTTTTAATTTTTTCCCATAGTAAGTCTATGGAGACTATCAACCCCCGGGGCGTGGCCAAATTTGACCCCAGGGGCATGAATGGCACAATTTATGTAGAGGACCATTAGCCATTGCTACTTACCAAATATCAAAGCGGTTGGCCTAGTGATTTCAGAGAAGAAGATTTTTTTAGTTTTTTTCCTATTGTAGGTCTATGGAGACTATCGACCCCCGGGGCGTGGCCAAATTTGAAACCAGGGGCATGATTGGCACAATTTATGTAGAGGACCATTAGCCATTGCCACCTACAAAATATCAAAGCTGTGGGCCGTGTGGTTTCAGAGAAGAAGATTTTTTAATTTTTTTCCCATAGTAAGTCTATGGAGACTATCAACCCCCGGAGCGTGGCCAAATTTGACCCCAGGGGCATGAATGGCACAATTTATGTAGAGGACCATTAGCCATTGCTACACACCAAATATCAAAGCTGTGGGCTTAGTGGTTTCAGAGAAGAAGATTTTTTTAGTTTTTCCAATTGTAAGTCTATGGAAACTATCCATCCCCGGGGTGTGTCAAATTTGAACCCAGGGACATGGCTGGCACAATTTATGTAGAGGACCATTAGCCATTGCCACATACCAAATATCAAAGCTGTTGGCCCTGTGGTTTCAGAGAAGAAGATTTTTGGATTTTTTTCCCATAGTAAGTCTATGGAGACTATCGACCCCCGGGGCGTGGCCAAATTTGACCCCAGGGGCATGAATGGCATAATTTATGTAGAGGACCATTAGCTATTGCTACATACCAAATATCAAAGCTGTGGGCCTAGTGGTTTCAGAGAAGAAGATCTTTTTAGTTTTTCCCATTGTAAGTCTATGGGACCTATCTGTTGCCATGGAAACCACAATTTGGATACAATCTGCTCCAAAACCTAATGCCATCAATCCCCCAACCCAATTATGGTTCACATTAAATTTGATCAAGATCGGCCTTACTAGCTTCAGAAATATTCTTCTTCGAAATTGTGGACTGGACGGACGACGACGGACGACGGACGGCGGACGACGGATGCCTGCATATCCTATAAGCTCACCTGTGAGCCTTCGGCTCAGGTGAGCTAATAAAAGCTCCAGGCCTTGTGGTTTCAATGAAGAAGAGTTTTCATGTTTTCCCATTGTGAGGCTATGGGAGTTAATGGCCCCGGGATAGGACCATTTTGACCCCAAGGCATGATTTGCAGGATTTATGTAGAGCTCCACATGACATGGCTTCATACCAAATATACACGGTTTGGGTCTTGGGGTTTCAGAGATCTTCAAGATGTTTTCTAGATCAGCTGGCTAACCTGCACTCCGATACACTTCGTGACCTCGCTCCTCTCCCGTGACAGCTTAGCATAGGTTGCCTTTAAACTATCACCCTGTCCAACGTTGACGCCGGTGAAACGGCCCCAACACCGGTTACTACGGTGCTTTCGCTACAAAATTTGATGGTTGCGAAGAAATTTCTTGTGTTGTTCAATGTTATATAAACGTTTGCGATGAAGTAAAACGCGCATCTAATGGAGAATTAACTTGACTTTTTATTTCTGCTTGGACGAAAAACTGTTTTTGTATAATTTTTCCAAACATTCGATTCAAAGTCGGCCAAGGCCTATTCGGCCGATTTCTACAGAAACTGTTCGTATTTTCCAAAATAAGCACAAAATGTAAGCAAACGAGCATTTTGATATGACTTGTAGGAAAGATTGTTGGACGTTTGCATCGTTCTCGATAGATTTTCCCCCGAAAAATTCACAGGAAGAATTTTATGGCAAAATGTAAACACAACGCCGGTTACTACGGTACCAGAATTACCTGGATTATTGGATAGCTCGGTCTTCAATGAAAGTCTCTAAGGTTCCCGTTTGAAACGAATGTGGATCATTTTTTTTATCTTTGATTTATTTAAAGGTCAAGATGACTCCTTTCGCATCCTCCACTTATATTGTCTCATTCTGCAAGAAACAATACGATACTTTGCCGTTTGGATAATACTAGTCTTTATGTTGACTTCCCTCTTGAATGTTACAAATTTACAGTAATTCTCTTTGTTGCCAAATCTAAAGGGTCACTTGAGTATCCTAAACCGCGGTATGACCCACCCCTTTCTCATTAATATGTTTTTTAATCATTGATTGTCAATAAGCCAGACAAAGAAGTTATTTTACTATATGGCTTACGCGTTTTGAAAAGCTCCTGTTTGGTTGGGATTTTTTTCCACAGACGTGACATTCCATTTTCTGACAAAAAATAAGTAAGCATATACGTATCAATTTGATTATTTAGTGTATTTCGGGTATAGCATTCCAAATAACCATATGAGGCAATATACGGTTAACATAAGGTGCATGTATGATGTCACTGAAGGGGAGATAAATTATTTATTTGTATATTTGTTCTTGTTTTGTCGTTCCAGTCAACAGTAACTGTTGTGGCCAGATTGGGAAGGGCTTCGACATTTTGTGGGACTGCTTTTCCAGATTGGGGTGCCATTTGAAATCCATTGTTTGCTCCAACACAGCATACATGTATTATATTTATACCGAAGAAATTACTCCGTTCACTTTACATTGCTTAAAATATTGAATATTTAAGAAATAGATCAGGTCTAGCAGTGAGTTGTGAGATCAAATCATGAGCGCGCAACGCGAGTGATTTATCTGCATACAACTGCATGACTGACAAATAGTGAATTGTTATTCAACAAATCACGCACTAGAGCTGATCTTTTTCGATTCTAACATGCAATAAACAAAATGAAATCATTTTAAACCTTAAGTTTCTCAATAACTTTTCGACCATTGCACTGATGAAATTCCGCCAAACTTTTGACGTTACCGCAAATGTCTACACATGTTTGTTACGTTTTTAACGCGTTGAAATGACGTTTTATCGTCTAATGTCAAGGTAATGTGACTTATGAGATTGCTTAGGTCATAATCTTACCAAAATGGCGTAAAAACGTCGAAAATTTAAGTCACGCTTATTCGCCCAGTAAAATTGATGCACAATATGACGCGTTTTATAACCATTGGCTTATAGGCGAGACGTGTTAGAATTTTCCATATTCAATAGTTAAGAATGTTTTCGATGGAAACTTATATCATATTCAATAGTTTGCACGAGTCTAAAGAAGCAAGTTCCCGGCGGGACTACTTTCGATAGTACAGTAGGTCGCCATTGAAAAAAAAATATCTGGCAGCCATTTTCCGTTTCCATTTCAACTAAACGAACGACGAAACTAGGAAAAATACAGATTTCCTCGCACAATAAATACACAAAACTTCATTTCATGACAAATACCTCAAATTTTGGAAGAACAATGATTTAAAAGTGTTTGTACTCCGAATTTCTAACTTTGTTCATGAAATTTCCGATCGCAACGACGCCAAAGAGTCACATCGACGTCATCAATTTTACTGCAACGTCACGGTTCTCGCGTACACTAAGGCGAAGCCCTGCGTGTGTTGCAATATGGTGATAAGTCGCTAAAACCGATACCTTTTTACGTGAAATGTGGCCAAATGAAACGTCTATCAGGACTGGAGATGCCAGGAATAAGCATTTACAAACCTTCCATTGCGTACTTTAGGGTATATACATGTAATGAAAAGGTTATTGAATGAAAATCGTAAACAATTTGGAACTCGTTCATATGGCTGAGATTCACTCGCAAGCTCGTGCGTCCTCGCAATATGAACTCGTTCAGAATAGTTTTCGACATTCATTCAGTAACCTATTATTATTATTATTATTATTATTATTATTATTATTATTATAACATGTTGGATAATGTTTTGACCTATAAACGTTCGAATGCTAGAGTCAGTCATAGAGTTATTGAGCGAGTAAGTAAGTACAAGCAAGAAAGTGCTTCAATTTCAAAGGGTTGCAGAAAGGTTGGTGAAACTTATAATACCAAGGTACATGTACCTCAAAGTATAATTACATGCATTTGGTGAGTCACGGTCAAGCCCTGTTTTCCTATTGGAACCATTTCTATCTCATAACAATACGGAACTGTTTCATTAGAATCTCTTCATTCTAGGGTTGATAACCATGCCAATGAACGTATAGTTTCCTAAACTACATAAAAGAGGTATGTAGGCAGAAGCTGGGCACGAATTAGTAACACAATCCGCATCTTGTAAAGCCAGAATGCCCATCTATCCAATAATCCAGGTAATTCTGGTACCGTGGTAACCGGCGTTGTGTTTACTTTTTGCCATAAAATTCTTCCTGTGCATTTTTCGGGGGAAAATCTATCGAGAACGATGCAAACGTCCAACAATCTTGCCTACAAGTCATATCAAAATGCTCGTTTGCTCACATTTTGTGCTTATTTTGGAAAATACGAACAGTTTCTGTAGAAATCGGCCGAATAGGCCTTGGCCGAACCTTGTTTACCAACTTTGAATCGAATGTTTGGAAAAATTATACAAAAACAGTTTTCCGTTCAAGCAGAAATAAAAAGTCAAGTTAATTCTCCATTAGATGCACGTTTAACTTCATCGCAAAAGTTTATATTACATTGAACAAAACAAGAAATTTATTCGCATCCATCAAATTTTGAAGCGAAAGCACCGTAGTAACCGGTGTTGGAACCTTTCACCGGCGTCAACTTTGGACAGGGTGAACTATGGTCAAACAGATTATAGATTTCGTAAGAAGCTTATAGCTGCTTTATTTGGTGATAATTGTTAGAATTTTTGTTATGTTTTGTTAGAAAATGCATAAATCTTTTAGTAAACATCTGGATAGCCTGCAGAATTTCAATAAATTTGCAAAAAGCAATCGATTTTCTACTTTTTATCTCATATTTTACAGTAGTCACCCATTATCTATTTATAGACGTATGTGATATTTTCAACAAAAAACATGAAGTATTTTATGAACCTGCGTCATTTTACATCTAGAATATATACAAATTAAGTCCTATCAGTCAGAAAAGATATAACAACATAATTTTCAATTTCTTTGGAGTCTTCGATGATTTTTCATTTTCGACTAAGGGCTCAATAGAAGTCATTTCCGTCGGTTTGGAGAGTTCTAACGGAATACCGATGGAAATATTCCGTCTAGATGTTTTCATGTATTTCATGGCAGACGTCCCAGGGCAAGACCTGTATGGACCCCATGGACACGGCTAGCAGGATAAAGAGGAATACTTAACATTGCTACACACATAATATGAAAGCTCTGTGTCTTGAGGTTTCGGAGAAGAAGATTTTTTTTATGATTTGCCAATTGTTAGGCTTTGGGAGTTAATGACACCCGTGGTGGCCAGGGGCATGATTGGCAGGATTTATGTGCTCCACATAACAATGTTGCATTCCAAATATAGACGCTTTAGGTCTTTTGGTTTCGGGGAAGAGGGTTTTTGTGTATTTCCCATTATGAGCATATGACAGATAATGACGCCCACCCCCCCCCACCCGGGGGTGAGGCCTGTATGGGCCCCAGAGGCATGGTTGGCAGGATTTAAGAAGATGGCTACATTGCTACACACAAACTATGAATGCTCTAGGCCTTGTGGTTTTGGAGAAAAAGATTTTTTTATGTTTTTCCATGGTAAGTCCATGTGAGCTATCTGTTGCCATGGAAACCAGAATTTTGATCCGACCGGGTCCAAAACCTAAAGTAACCTTTCCCCCACCTAAATTATGCTTCACGTAAAATTTGATTACAATTGGCTGACTAGTTGCGGAGATTTTTGTATTTGAAAGTGTGCCGGCTCGACTACTACCCTACTATAAGCGCACCTTGTGAGCCTTCGGCTCAGTTGAGCTAAAAAGTTGTAAAATGAATATCCACATATGGCGATAACCAAAATATGTGGAATGAATTGGCTGAGATGTATGCAAGTTGACTGTAGCAAACAGTATAATATCGTTTTTTCTCATCCATCAGACAAGCATATCCCTTTGTATGCATGTCAGAGATATTTCTGTCTCAGTACTAAATTTCAGCTGTCTCAAAATGCCAATCATTTCTGTAGTTAGCCAATAGAAATGTACATCTTTATGTGTACTTCCATATAAGGGAGTTATAAGCTAGGAATCAACTGTGCAAGTGTTAATTTTAGGAACTTTACATACCTACCTGGGGAAATTGTAGTTGCTGCTTTGATGAAAATCTCAAAATTTAATTTTGGTGAGCATTGTATGCACAAAACAAATTGCTGATTGAATGTTTTTGTAAGGTAAGTGCATATACATTTCTTTTCACTGGTTAATTTGCATATTGTTTCATGTAAAAACAAAATGGCTGCCTGAACAAAACTTGAAGCCTATTCAGAGTCAAAATGGTATAAAGTGATGGAGTGATGGGTGAGAAAAATAATCAATGATGGTGTTGAGGCCTCAAAAAGGACAGCTCAGGCTCGTTTTCAGATTATTTGAGACTTGAATAATCTGAAAACGTGTCTGAGATTTCCTTGTCTCGGCCTCAACCCCATCATAGATTCTTTCAGGCTCAGAGGGCGTTTTTAAGATTACCCATTTTAATGATTTATGTGGTGACTTTTGCGAACAGATGGCCTCTCTCTCTCTCGATAAATTAGAGTCATTAGATGTTATATCTAAGAAACTTGTCGTTTTTCAGTGAATTTTAACCCTTTCCAAATGCAAGTTGGAAATCATGAAAATTAAAACCTTGATTTAAATTACATCTAGGCTTACCTGGAGAAGCATCTTGGTTCAGCGTCCTGTCGATCGGATATATATCCTTCACTAGGGGAAAATACAATTAAAAGTAACCCCAGATAGTGAAGCATTTTCAGAAAAGATATCTTCTCTATGACGGAATAAGCAAAGTTATGTGAGCGCATTAATAGCATGTTTATATCTTAGCTATAGACGAATGTAGTTGAAAGATTTTTTTTTTTGTTTCCTCTACTTCGCAGAATCTGTGATTTAGCCAAAAATAAAAAGAATAACAATCAGTTTGCGTTCCCGTTTTTTGTTGATATAGTTTCAAGTTTTGTATTCTTTACCCATATTTGACGAATGGATTCTCCCATCGGTATCATTTGGGTAAATCCACTTTCATTTTGAAGGGCTTCAGGAGTGATTTTTCAATTTTATTCCACTTTTCGATAAACAGTCTCTAGCAAACAGAATAGCCCCAGATGGGACGCCGCGTTCTGCGGCATCACATCTGGAACTATTCTGTTTGTCTATGTCCCAACAAAGGGAAGCCGGGCTTATATGAGTTAAATACTCAAAACCCTTAGATAATGTAACTTCCATCTGCCAAATCAGTTGCAAAAAGGCAGATATGAACGACAACAACAGGTAATGTCGTCAATATCATTTTTGGACAGTCTTCGATTAAAGGAGCGTTAAATTTCTTCATTGATCCAGCTAACATTCACTTTCGCAGTGTTTGAGTACTGTCTTACTGTCTTACTGTTGTTGAAGCCTTGTATAGTCTCTCGACACTTTTGGCCATTTCCTGTCTTCTTTCATTTACATGTAACTGGTGAATTCTAGCAAGCGCAAGTTGATATGAATAACAGTCTGGCTTAAATTTGGTGTTTTTGTTTTTCCAGAACTTGTTTAGTCTATTTTTGAACTGATTGACGGAATCTGAAGATACCACTGTAGCAACGATAAGTGTCCATCAACGACTTCTGTTCACCGTGAACAAAAGTCGTTGCGGCCGCAACGACTTCTGTCCACTAGCTAAATGGACAATAGTCGTTGAGCATGTAGATATAAAAATTATTTTCAACGACTACTGTTCATTTTCATAGAGCACTGCGAAAAATGCTGATTACTGTTAAAACCGTTCTGTAAGTACATACCTTGACACCCATTTAGCAAACAACATTCACAGATGGACTGACTTGTGTGTTTTGACGGTAAGGATCGGTTGACCTACTTTCCATGGTTCAGTGATTTTGCCTTATATCTTGACACTCAATTAATATATTTTCTTACTTCTTTCAGATTATGAGTAAGTATGACCAGATCTTTGACCCCAATATACTTATAGGTCACTGTGACCTAATTTCACGGTTTAGTGATTTTGCCTTATATCTTGACACTCAATCAGTATATTTTTATACTTTTTTCAGATTATGAGTGTGTATGACCAGACCTTTGACCCCAATATACTTATAGGTCACTGTGACCTTATTTCACGGTTCAGTGATTTTGCCTTATATCTCGGCACTCAACTGGTATATGAACAAACTTCTTTCACACTATGTTTGCGTATGACAAGACCTATGACCCTTAAGTAGTCATAGGTCATTATGACCTAATTTCACGGTTCAGTGATTTTGCCTTATATCTCGGCACTCAGGTGGTTTATGAACATACTGTTTTCATGATATGTTTGCGTATGACAAGACCTTTGACCCTTAAGTAGTCCTAGGTCATTATGACCTAATTTTAACGGTTCAGTGACTTTCCCTTGTATCTCGGCACTCAATTGGTATATGAACATACTGTTTTCAGGATATGTTTGCGTATGACAAGACCTTTGACCCTGAAGTATTCCTAGGTCACTGTGACCTAATTTCATGGTTCTGTGATTTTGCCTTATATCTTGACACTCAATTAATATATTTTCTTACTTCTTTCAGATTATGAGTAAGTATGACCAGGCCTTTGAACCCAATATACTTATAGGTCACTGTGACCTAATTTCACGGTTCAGTGATTTTGTCTTATATCTTGACACTCAATTGGTTCATGACAAACTTCTTTCACACTTTGTTTGGGTATGACAAGACCTTTGACCCTAAAGTGGTCATAGGTCATTATGACCTAATTTCACGGTTCAGTGATTTTCCCTTATATCTCGGCACTCAATTGGTATATGAACATCTTTCTTTCATGATATGTTTGCATATGACAAGACCTTTGACCGTTAAGTATTCCTGGGCCACTGTGACCTAATTTCATGGTTCAGTGACTTTGCCTTATATCTTGACACTCAGTTGGTATATTTTCGTACTTCTTTCTGATTATGAATGAGTTTGACCAGACCTTTATTCCAACATACTTATATGTCACTATGACCTAATTTCATGGTTCAGTGATTTTGCATTATATCTCAACACTCAATAGGTATATGATCATATTTCTTTTACATTATGAGAAAGTATGACTCTGAGACCTTTGACCCTGAAGAACTTTTAGGTCATTGTGACCTTATTTCACAGTTCAGTGAGTTTGCCTTGTATCTTGGCACGCATTTGGTATATGAACACTCTTCTTTCACAATATGAGTGAGACCTTTAAATCTTAGGTAGTTATAGTTATCTTTCATGGTTGAGTGATTTTGCCTTGTTGAATCAAGGCAAAGAGATGTATGAGCATAATGCTTTGGGTTACAGGTCAGGTTTGGCCTTATGTTTGTCAAAGGTCAGAAGCAGTCGAGCGCGCTAACCTGCGAGAGCTCTTATTTTTTACAAAGAGTTCATATCTTGACAACAACTTATCATAAAACATTCTCTGATTGCGCCTTTTCCTGATCTTTGCCTACTTGTACCTTTCCATAGTTCATACACATTAGGTTCCCTGACATCGGACCACTGGGTCGGAGTCAAGGGCGGGGCTAGAGGTCAAAATCTAGAACTGCCTAAATATTGTTTTTAGCTGGACTACACAAAGGGCATAGAGCTATGGTATTCACCGCGGTCGTCCACGTTCCCGTGCGCGTGCGCGTTACACTTGCGTCTAAGGTTTCTAGAATCTTGACAACAACTCATCAGAAAGCATTGATACTTAGACTATTGATACCCTGTAGGGTTAGCTTTCATTCCATGGCATCGAGCCCCTAGATCCAGTCCCGAGAGGGGAGGTGGGGTTGGTGGAGGTTTAAAAATCTAACACAGCATTATTGATGGCTTTTCTGTGATATAGTATTCTAGAAGTCTATATCTTTAAAATCTTTTATCAGTGGGCTTTCATACTTGAACCATAGGTACCTTGTAGGGTTGAGTTTCATTGCATGGCATTAGATCCCTGGGTCCATGCCTGGGGGATGGAACTAGAGGTTAAAAACTAGAACACTGTAAAAATTGATGTACTGCTGTGTAACTTGTACGAAGGAAGATATCTTACTTCATACAATTTAGGTTCCATGATATCGGACCTCTGGGGTAAAAATCTAGAACTCGCTACAATATTTTTGGCGATTTGTATCTAAATAGAAACAACTTACTAAGATGGTTGGTCATTCATCTTTCAACATTGTGACAATGGCTTGTGTGTCATGACGGTAAGATTGCGTTGACCTGCTTTCCGTGGTACAGTGATTTTACATCTTGACACAAAATTAGTATATTTTCTTACTTCTTTCAGATTATGAGTAAGAATGACCAGACCGTTGACCCAAAATATACTTATAGGTGATTGTGACCTAATTTCACGGTTCAGTGATTTTGCCCAATATCTTGACACTCAATTGATATATTTTCATATTACCTTCAGATTATGAGTGAGTATGACCCCAATATACTTATTGATCACTGTGACCTAATTTCACGGTTCAGTGATTTTTCCTTATATCTAGACACCCAATTGATATATTTTCATACTCCCATCAGATGATGAGTGAGTATGACCAGACCTATGACCCCAATATACTTATAGGTCACTGTGACCTTATTTCACGATTCAGTGCTTTTGCCTTATATCTCCGCACTCAATTGATATTTTTTTCATACTTCTTTCAGATTGTGAGTGAGAATGACCAGACTTTTGACCCAAATATACTAACAGGTATAGGTCACTGTGATCAACGTAACGACTGCTATGAACAGTTGTCGTTGAAAGCTCAACCGGTTCTGTCCATCATGTACAAAAACCTTTGAACTTGTCTCATACCAGTTCCGAACGCCACGATAAATCGTTACAAGATAAATTTTTTTAACAGGAGCTCTTATTGTGTTACGATTGACTGATTTATATGATTTTATCTGTCGTGAACAGAACTCGTTGAAAACGTAACGACTTCTGTCTACAGTGAACAGTTGTCGTTGAAGCCTCATCTGGTTCTGTCCATCATGTACATAAGCCTTTGAACTTGCCTCATACCATTTCAGAACGCCACGATTCATTGTTTTAAGATTAATTTCTGTATCAGGAACTTTAATTGTTAAAAGATTGACTGACTAATGTGATTTCATCTGTCGTGAACAGAAGTCGTTGACAGCGTAACGACTTCTGTCTGCTGTGAACAGTTGTCGTTGAAAACTCAACCGGTTCTGTCCATAATGAACACACATCTTTGAACATATCTCATACTAGTTCAGAAAGCCACGATTTGTTGTTTTTAGATAGATTTGTGTATCAGGAACTTAAATTGTTATTAGATTGACTGACTTATATGATTTCATCGTTCGTGAACAGAAGTCGTTGACAACATAACGACTTCTGTCTGCTGTGAACAGTTGTCTTCGAAACCTCAACTGGTTCTATCCTGTCCATCATGTACAAAAATCTTTAAATTTGTCTCATGCTTGTTCAGAAAGAACATGATTACTTGGTTTAAGATATATTCGTGTATCAAGAATTTTCATCGTTATAAGATTGGCTGACTTTTATGACTTCATCTGTCGTGAACAGAAGTCGTTGACAACGTAACGACTTCTGTCTGCTGTGAACAGATGTCGTTGAAAACTCAACCGGTTTTGTCCATCATGTACACAAACCTTTGACCTTGTCTCATACTCGTTCAGAAAGCCACGATTAGTTGTTTTAAGATAGATTTTTGTATCAGGAACTTTAATTGATATTAGATTGACTGGCTTATATGATTTCATCTTCCGTGAACAGAAGTCGTCGACAACGTAACGACTTCTGCCTGCTGTGAACAGTTATCGTTGAAAACGCAATTTGTTCTGTCCATCATGTACAAAAATTCTAAATTTGTCTCATGCTTGTTCAGAAAGAACACGATTACTTGGTTTAAGATATATTTGTTTATGAAGAATTTTCATCGTTATAATTGTCGTTGAAAACTCAACCGGTTCTGTCCATCATGTACACAAACCTTTGAACTTGTCTCATACTAGTTCAGAAAGCCACGATTAGTTGTTTTAAGATAGATTTGTGTATCAAGAACTTTAATTGATATTAGATTGACTGATTTTTATGATTTCATCTGTCGTGAACAGAAGTCGTTGACAACGTAACGACTTCTGTCTGCTGTGAATAGTTGTCGTTGAAAACTCAACTGGTTCTGTCCACCATGTACAAAAAGCTTTAAATTTGTCTCATGCTTGTTCAGAAAGAACACGATTACTTGGTTTAAGATATATTCGTGTATAAAGAGTTTTCATCTTTATACTTGTCGTTGAAAACTCAACCGGTTCTGTCCATCATGAAGACAAACCTTTGAACTTGTCTCATACTAGTTCAGAAAGCCACGATTAGTTGTTTTAAGATAGATTTGTGTATCAGGAACTTTAATTGATATTAGATTGACTGATTTCTATGATTTCATCTGTTGTGAGCAGAAGTCGTCGACAACGTAACGACTTCTGTCTGCTGTGAACAGTTGTCGTTGAAAACTCAACCGGTTCTGTCCATCATTTACAAAAACCTTTGAACTTGTCTCTTACTAGTTCCGAAAGCCATGATTAGTTGTTATAAGATAGATTTATGTATCAGGAACTTAAATTGTTGTACGATTGACTGATTTATATGATTTTATCTGTCGTAAACAGAAGTCGTTGACAACGTAACAACTTTTGTCTGCTGTGAACAGTTGTCGTTGAAAACTCAACCGGTTCTGTCCATCATGTACTAAAAACCTTTGAACTTGCCTCATACCAGTTAAGAAAGCTACGATTAGTTGTTTTAAGATAGATTTTTGTATCAGGAACTTAAATTGTTGTACGATTGACTGATTTATATGATTTTATCTGTCGTGAACAGAAGTCGTCGACAACGTTACGACTTCTGTCTGCTGTGAATAGTTGTCGTTGAAAACTCAACCGGTTCTGTCCATCATGTACAAAAACCTTTGAACTTGTCTCATACTAGTTCAGAAAGCCACGATTTGTTGTTGTTTGAAAGATTTGTGTATCAGGACTTTAATCGATTAAAGATTGACTGACTAATGTGATTTCAACTGTCGTGAACAGAAGTCGTTGACAACGTAACGACTTCTGTCTTCTGTGAACAGTTGTCGTTGAAAACTGAACTGGTTTTGTCCATCATGAACACAAATCTTTGAACATGTCTAATACTAGTTCAGAAAGCCAAGATTTGTTGTTTTTAGATAGATTTGTGTATCAGGAACTCTAATTGTTATTAGATTGACTTACTTATGTGAATTCATCTGCCGTGAAGAGAAGTCGTTGACAACGTAACGACTTCTATCTGCTGTGAACAGTTGTCGTTGAAAACTCAACGGGTTCTGTCCATCATGTACTAAAGACCGTTGAACTTGTCTCATACCAGTTCAGAAAGCCACGATTAGTTGATTTAAGATAGATTTTTGTATCAGGAAGTTTATTTGTTATTAGATTGACTGACTTATATGATTTCATCTGTCGTGAACAGAAGTCGTTGACAACGTTACGACTTCTGTCTGCTGTGAACAGTTGTCATTGAAAACTCAACCGATTCTGTCCATCATGTACAAAAATCTTTGAACTTGTCTCATACTAGTTCAAAAAGCCACGATTTGTTGTTTTTAGATAGATTTGTGTATCAGGAACTTTAATTGTTAAAAGATTTTCTGACTAATGTGATTTCATCTTTCGTAAACAGAAGTCGTTGACAACGTAACGACTTCTGTCTGCTGTGAACAGTTGTCGTTGAAAACTCAACCGGTTCTGTCCATCATGTACTAAAAACCGTTGAACTTGTCTCATACCAGTTAAGAAAGCCACGACTAGTTGTTTTAAGATAGATTTTTGTATCAGGAACTTTAATTGTTATTAGATTGACTTACTTATGTATTTCATCTGTCGTGAACAGAAGTCGTTGACAACGTAACGACTTCTGTCTGCTGTGAACAGTTGTCGTTGAAAACTCAACCGGTTCTGTCCATCATGTACTAAAGACCGTTTAAGTCGTCTCATACCATTTCAGAAAGCCACGATTAGTTGTTTTAAGATAGATTTTTGTATCAGGAACTTAAATTGTTGTACGATTGACTGATTTATATGATTTTATCTGTCGTGAACAGAAGTCGTTGACAACGTTACGACTTCTGTCTGCTGTGAATAGTTGTCGTTGAAAACTCAACCGGTTCTGTCCATCATGTACAAAAACATTTGAACTTGTCTCATAATAGTTCAAAAAGCCACGATTTGTTTGTTTTTAGATAGATTTGTGTATCAGGAACTTTAATTGTTAAAAAATTTTCTGACTAATGTGATTTCATCTTTCGTGAACAGAAGTCGTTGACAACGTAACGACTTCTGTCTGCTGTGAACAGTTGTCGTTGAAAACTCAACCGGTTCTGTCCATCATGTACTAAAAACCGTTGAACTTGTCTCATACCAGTTAAGAAAGCCACGACTAGTTGTTTTAAGATAGATTTTTGTATCAGGAACTTTAATTGTTATTAGATTGACTTACTTATGTATTTCATCTTTCGTGAACAGAAGTCGTTGACAACGTAACGACTTCTGTCTGCTGTGAACAGTTGTCGTTGAAAACTCAACCGGTTCTGTCCATCATGTACTAAAGACCGTAAAAGTTGTCTCATACTAGTTCAGAAAGCCACGATTAGTTGTTTTAAGATAGATTTTTGTATCAGAACTTAAATTGTTGTACGATTGACTGGTTTATATGATTCTATCTGTCGTGAACAGAAGTCGTTGACAACATTACGACTTCTGTCTGCTGTGAATAGTTGTCATTGAAAACTCAACCGGTTCTGTCCATCATGTACTTAAACATTTGAACTTGTCTCATAATAGTTCAAAAAGCCACGATTTGTTGCTTTTAGATAGATTTGTGTATCAGGAACTTTAATTGTTAAAAGATTTTCTGACTTATGTGATTTCATCTTTCGTGAACAGAAGTCGTTGACAACGTAACGACTTCTGTCTGCTGTGAACAGTTGTCGTTGAAAACTCAACCGGTTCTGTCCATCATGAAAACAAAACTTTGAACATGTCTCATACTAGTCCAGAAATCCACGATTAGTTGTTTTTAGATAGATTTATGTATCAGGAACTTTAATTGTCATTAGATTGACTTACTTATGTGATTTCATCTGTCGTGAACAGAAGTCGTTGACAAAGTAACGACTTCTGTCTGCTGTGAACAGTTGTCGTTGAAAACTCAACCGGTTCTGTCCATCATGTACAAAAACCTTTGAACTTGTCTCATACACGTTCAGAAAGCCACGATTAGTTGTTTTAAGATAGATTTGTGAATCAGGAACTTTAATTGATATTAGATTGACTGACTTATATGATTTCATCTTTCTTGAACTGAAGTCGTTGACAACGTAACGACTTCTGTCTGCTGTGAACAGTTGTCGTTGAAAACTCAACCGGTTCTGTCCATCATGTACATAAATGTTTCAACATGTCTCAGTCATACTAGTACAGAAAGCTACGATTTGTTGTTTTTAGATAGATTTGTGTATCAGGAACTTTAATTGTTATTAGATAGACTTACTTATGTGATTTCATCTGTCGTGAACTGAAGTCGTTGACAACGTAACGACTTCTGTCTGCTGTGAGCAGTTGTCGTTGAAAACTCAACCGGTTCTGTCCATCATGTACAAAAACCTTTGAACTTGTCTCATACCAGTTTAGAAAGCAACAACTAGTTGTTTAAAGATAGATTTTTGTATTAGGAACTTTAACTGATATAAGATTGGCTGACTTTTATGATTTCATATTTCGTGAACAGAAGTCGTTGACAACGTAACGACTTCTGTCTGCTGTGAACAGTTGTCTTTGAAAACTCAACCGGTTCTGTCCATCATGAACACAAATCTTTGAACATGTCTCATACTAGTATAGAAAGCTACGATTTGTTGTTTTTAGATAGATTTGTGTATCAGGAACTTTAATTGATATTAGATTGACTTACTTATGTGATTTCATCTATCGTGAACAGAAGTCGTTGACAACGTAACGACTTCTGTCTGCTGTGAACAGTTGTCGTTGAAAACTCAACCGGTTCTGTCCATCATGTACAAAAACCTTTGAACTTGTCTCATACACGTTCAGAAAGCCACGATTAGTTGTTTTACATAGATTTGTGAATCAGGAACTTTAATTGATATTAGATTGACTAACTTATATGATTTCATCTTTCGTGAACGGAAGTCGTTGACAACGTAACGACTTCTGTCTGCTGTGAACAGTTGTCGTTGAAAACTCAACCGGTTCTGTCCATCATGTACAAAAACCTTTGAACTTGTCTCATACACGTTCAGAAAGCCACGATTAGTTGTTTTAAGATAGATTTGTGAATCAGGAACTTTAATTGATATTAGATTGACTGACTTATATGATTTCATCTTTCTTGAACTGAAGTCGTTGACAACGTAACTACTTCTGTCTGCTGTGAACAGTTGTCGTTGAAAACTCAACTGGTTCTGACCATCATGTACAAAAACTTAAAATTTGTCTCATGCTTGTTCAGAAAGAACACGTTTACTTGGTTTAAGATATATTCGTGCATCAAGAATTTTCATCGTTATAAGATTGACTGATTTCTGTGATTTCATCTGTCGTGAACAGAAGTCGTTGACAACGTAACGACTTCTGTCTGCTGTGAACAGATTTCGTTGAAAACTCAACCGGTTCTGTCCATCATGTACATAAATCTTGAACTTGTCTCATACACGTTCAGAAAGCCACGATTAGTTGTTTTAGATAGATTTGTGAATCAGGAACTTTAATTGATATTAGATTGACTAACTTATATGATTTCATCTTTCGTGAACGGAAGTCGTTGACAACGTAACGACTTCTGTCTGCTGTGAACAGTTGTCGTTGAAAACTCAACCGGTTCTGTCCATCATGAACACAAATCTTTGAACATGTCTCATACTAGTACAGAAAGCTACGATTTGTTGTTTTTAGATAGATTTGTGTATCAGGAACTTTAATTGTTATTAGATTGACTTACTTATGTGATTTCATCTGTCGTGAACAGAAGTCGTTGACAACGTAACGACTTCTGTCTGCTGTGAACAGTTGCCGTTGAAAACTCAACCGGTTCTGTCCATCATGTACTAAAAACCGTTGAACTAGTCTCATACCAGTTAAGAAAGCAACGACTAGTTGTTTTAAGAAAGATTTTTGTATTAGGAACTTTAACTGTTATTAGATTGGCTGACTTATATGATTTCATATTTCGTGAACAGAAGTCGTTGACAACGTAACGACTTCTGTCTGCTGTGAACAGTTTCGTTGAAAACTCAACCGGTTCTGTCCATCATGAACACAAATCTTTGAACATGTCTCATACTAGTACAAAAAGCTACGGTTTGTTGTTTTTAGATAGATTTGTGTATCAGGAACTTTAATTGTAATTAGATTGACTTACTTATGTGATTTCATCTGTCGTGAACAGAAGTCGATGACAACGTAAAGACTTCTGTCTGCTGTGAACAGTTGCCGTTGAAAACTCAACCGGTTCTGTCCATCATGTACTAAAAACCGTTGAACTTGTCTCATACCAGTTTAGAAAGCAACGACTAGTTGTTTTAAGATAGATTTTTGTATTAGGAACTTTAACTGTTATTAGATTGGCTGACTATATGATTTCATCTGACGTGAACAGAAGTCGTTTACAACGTAACGACTTCTGTCTGCTGTGAACAGTTGTCGTTGAAAACTCAACCGGTTCTGTCTATCATGAACAAAAATCTTTGAACATGTCTCATACTAGTTCAGAATGCCACGATTTGTTGTTTTTAAATAGATTTGTGTATTAGGTACTTTAATTGTTATTAGATTCACTTACTAATGTGATTTCATCTGCCATGAACAGAAGTCGTTGACAACGTAACGACTTCTGTCTGCTGTGAACAGTTGTCGTTGAAAACACAACCGGTTCTGTCCATCATGTACTAAAAACCTTTGAACTTGTCTAATACCAGTAAAGAAAGCTTAGATTAGTTGTTTTAAGATAAATTTTTGTATCAGGAACTTTAATTGTTATAAGATTGGCTGGCTTATATGATTTCATCATTCGTGAACAGAAGTCGTTGACAACGTTACGACTTCTGTCTGCTGTGAACAGTTGTCGTTGACAACTCAACCGGTTCTGTCCATCATTTACAAAAACATTTGAACTTGTCTCATACTAGTTCAGAAAGCCACGATTTGTTGTTTTGAGATAGATTTGTCTATCAGGAACTTTAATTGTTATTAGATTGACTTACTTATGTGATTTCATCTGTCGTGAACAGAAGTCGTTGACAACGTAACGACTTCTGTCTGCTGTGAACAGTTGTCGTTGAAACTCAAACGGTTCTATCAATCATGTACTAAAAGTCGGTGAACTTGACACATGCCAGTTCAGAAAGCCACAATTAGTTGTTTTAAGATAGATTTGTGTATCAGGAACTTTAATTGTTATAAGATTGGCTGACTTATATGATTTCATCAGTCGTGAACAGAATGCTTTGACAACGTTACGACTTCTGTCTGCTGTGAAATGTTGTCGTTGAAAACTCAACCGGTTCTGTCCATCATGTACAAAAACCTTTGAACTTGTCTCATACTAGTTCAGAAAGCCACGATTTGTTGTGTTTAGATAGATTTGTGTATTAGGAACTTTAATTGTTATTAGATTGACTTACTTATGTGATTTCATCTGTCGTAAACAGAAGTCGTTGACGACGTAACGACTTCTGTCTGCTGTGAACAGTTGTCGTTGAAAACTCAACCGCTTCGGTCCATCATGATCAAAAATCTTTGAACATGTCTCATACTAGTTCAGAAAGCCATGATTTGTTGTTTTTAGATGGATTTGTGTATTAGGAACTTTAATTGTTATTTGATTGACTTATTTATATGATTTCATCTGTCGTGAAAAGAAGTCGTTGACAAAGTTTCCAGTAAAATGCATGAAAATTATGAGAGATATAACACAATTACACGAACTTTCCGAACAACCTACGTACATGATGGTCAGAACAGGTTGAGTTTTCAACGACAACTATTCACAGCAGACAGAAGTCGGAACGTTGTCAACGGAATCTGTTCACGACAGATGAAATCATATAAGTCAGCCAATCCAATAACAATTAAAGTTTCCGATACAAAAATCTATCTTAAAACAACTAATCGTGGCTTTCTCAACTGGTCTGAGACAAGTTCAAAGGTTTTTAGTCCATGATGGACAGAACCGGTTGAGTTTTCAACGACAACTGTTCACAGCAGACAGAAGTCGTTACGTTGTCAACGACTTCTGTTCACGACAGATGAAATCATAGAAATCAGTCAATCTTATAAAGATTAAAATTCCTGATACACGAATATATCTTAAACCAAGTAATCGTGTTCTTTCTGAACAAGCATGTGACAAATTCAAAGTTTTTTGTACATGATGGACAGAAACAGTTGAGTTTTCAACGACAACTGTTCACAGCAGACAGAAGCCGTTACGTTGTCAACGACTTCTGTTCACGAAAGATGAAATCATATAAGTCAGTCAATCTTATATCAATTAAAGTTGCTAATACAAAAATCTATCCTAAAACATCAAATCGTGGCTTTCTGAACTAGTATGAGACAAGTTCAAAGGTTTGTGTACATGATGGACAGAACCGGTTGAGTTTTCAACGACAACTGTTCACAGCAGACAGAAGTCGTTACGTTGTCAACGACTTCTGTTCACGGATGATAAATTCACATAAGTAAGTCAATCTAATAACAATTAAAGTTCCTGATACACAAATCTATCCAAAAACAACAAATCGCGGCTTTCTGAGCTAGTATGAGAATGTTCAAAGATTTGTGTTCATGATGGACAGAACCGGTTGAGTTTTCAACGACAACTGTTCACAGCAGACAGAAGTCGTTACGTTGTCAACGACTTCTGTTCACGACAGATGAAATCATATAAATCCGTCAATCGTATAACAATAAAGTTCCTGATACAAAAATCTTTCTTAAAACAACTAATCGTGGCTTTCGGAACTAGTATGAGACAAGTTCAAAGGTTTTTGCACATAATGGACAGAACCGGTTGAGCTTTCAACGACAATTGTTCACAGCAGACAGAAGTCGTTACGTTGTCAACGACTTCTGTTCACGACAGATGAAATAATAGAAATCAGTCAATCTTATAACGATGAACATTCTTGATACACGAATATATCTTAAACCAAGTAATTGTGTTCTTTCTGAACAAGCTTGACACAAATTTAAACTTTTTTTGTACATGATGGACAGAACCAGTTGAGTTTTCAACGAAATCTGTTCACAGCAGACAGAAGTCGTTACGTTGTCAACGACTTCTGTTCACGACAGATGAAATCACAGAAATCAGTCAATCTTATAACGATGAAAATTCTTGATGCACGAATATATCTTAAACCAAGTAATCGTGTTCTTTCTGAACAAGCATGAGACAAATTTTAAGTTTTTGTACATGATGGTCAGAACCAGTTGAGTTTTCAACGACAACTGTTCACAGCAGACAGAAGTAGTTACGTTGTCAACGATTTCTGTTCACGAAAGATGAAATCATATAAGTCAGTCAATCTAATATCAATTAAAGTTCCTGATACACAAATCTATCTTAAAACAACAAATCGTGGCTTTCTGAACTAGTATGAGACATGTTCAAAGATTTGTGTTCATGATGGACAGAACCGGTTGAGTTTTCAACGACTACTGTTCACAGCAGACAGAAGTCGTTACATTGTCAACGACTTCTGTTCTCGACAGATGAAATCACATTAGTCATCAATCTTTTAACAACTAAATTTCCTGATACACAAATCTATCTAAAAACAATATATCGTGGCTTTCTGAACTAGTATGAGACAAGTTCAAAGGTTTTTGTAAATGATGGACAGAACCGGTTGAGTTTTCAACGGCAACTATTCACAGCAGACAAAAGTCGAAACGTTGTCAACGACTTCTGTTCACGAAAGATGAAATCATATAAGTCAGTCAATCTAATATCAATTAAAGTTCCTGATACACAAATCTATTTTAAAACAATTAATCGTGGCTTTCTGAACTAGTATGAGACAAGTTCAAAGGTTTGTGTACATGATGGACAGAACCGGTTGAGTTTTCAATGACAACTGTTCACAGCAGACAGAAGTCGTTACGTTGTCAACGACTTCTGTTCACGACAGATGAAATCATATCAGCCAATCTAATAACAATTAAAGTTCCTAATACAAAAATCTATCTTTTAACAACTAATAGTGGCTTTTTTAACTGGTATCAGACAAGTTCAAAGGTTTTTAGTACATGATGGACAGAACCGGTTGAGTTTTCAATGACAACTGTTCACAGCAGACAAAAGTCGTTACGTTGTCAACGGGTTCTGTTCACGACAGATGAAATCATATAAATCCGTCAATCGTATAACAATTTAAGTTCCTGATACATAAATCTATCTTATAACAACTAATCGTGGCATTCGGAACTAGTATGAGACAAGTTCAAAGGTTTTTGTAAATGATGGACAGAACTGGTTGAGTTTTCAACGGCAACTATTCACAGCAGACAAAAGTCGAAACGTTGTCAACGACTTCTGTTCACGAAAGATGAAATCATATAAGTCAGTCAATCTAATATCAATTAAAGTTCCTGATACACAAATCTATCTTAAAACAATTAATCGTGGCTTTCTGAACTAGTATGAGACATGTTCAAAGGTTTGTGTACATGATGGACAGAACCGGTTGAGTTTTCAATGACAACTGTTCACAGCATACAGAAGTCGTTACGTTGTCAACGACTTCTGTTCACGACAGATGAAATCACATAAGTAAGTCAATCTAATAACAATTAAAGTTCCTGATACACAAATCTATCTAAAAACAACAAATCGTGGCTTTCTGGACTAGTATGAGACAAATTCAACGGTTTGTGTACATGATGGACAGAACCGGTTGAGTTTTCAACGACAACTATTCACAAAAGACAGAAGTCGTTACGTTGTCAACGACTTCTGTTCACGACAGATGAAATCATATAAGTCAGCCAATCTAATAACAATTAAAGTTCCTGATATAAAAATCATATAAATCCGTCAATCGTATAACAATTTAAGTTCCTGATATATAAATCTATCTTATAACAACTAATCGTGCCTTTCGGATTTAGTAAGAGACAAGTTCAAAGGTTTTTGTTAATAATGGACAGAACCAGTTGAGTTTTCAACGACAACTGTTCACAGCAGACAGAAGTCGTTACGTTGTCAACGACTTCTGTTCACGACAGATGAAATCATAGAAATCAGTCAAACTTATAGCGATGAAAATTCTTGATACACGAATATATCTTAGACCAAGTAATTGTGTTCTTTCTGAACAAGCATGAGACAAATTTAAAGATTTTTGTACATGATGGACAGAACCGGTTGAGTTTTCAACGGCAACTATTCACAGCAGACAAATGTAGAAACGTTGTCAACGACTTCTGTTCACGAAAGATGAAATCATATAAGTCAGTCAATCTAATATCAATTAAAGTTCCTTATACACAAATCTATCCTAAAACATCTAATCGTGGCTTTCTGAACTAGTATGACACAAGTTCAAAGGTTTGTGTACATGATGGACAGAACCGGTTGAGATTTCATCGACAACTATTCACAGCAGACAGAAGTCGTTACGTTGTCAACGACTTCTGTTCACGACAGATAAAATCACATAAGTAAGTCAATCTAATAACAATTAAAGTTCCTGATACACAAATCTATCCAAAAACAACAAATCGTGGCTTTCTGAACTAGTATGAGACATGTTCAAAGGTTTTTGCACATGATGGACAGAACCGGTTGAGATTTCAACGACAACTGTTCACAGCAGACAGAAGTCGTTACGTTGTCAACGACTTCTGTTCACGAAAGATGAAATCATATAAGTTAGTCAATCTAATATCAATTAAAGTTCCTTATACACAAATCTATCCTAAAACATCTAATCGTGGCTTTCTGAAGTAGTATGACACAAGTTCAAAGGTTTGTGTACATGATGGACAGAACCGGTTGAGATTTCAACGACAACTATTCACAGCAGACAGAAGTCGTTACGTTGTCAACGACTTCTGTTCACGACAGATAAAATCACATAAGTAAGTCAATCTAATAACAATTAAAGTTCCTGATACACAAATCTATCCAAAAACAACAAATCGTGGCTTTCTGAACTAGTATGAGACAAGTTCAAAGGTTTTTGCACATGATGGACAGAACCGGTTGAGCTTTCAACGACAACTGTTCATAGCAGACAGAAGTCGTTATGTTGTCAACGACTTCTGTTCACGGCAGATGAAATCATAGAAATCAGTCAATCTTATAATTATTAAAGTTCTAGATAAACGAATCTATCTTAAAACAAGTAATCGTGTTCTTTATGAACTAATATGAGCCAAAGTTAATGTTTTTTGTACATGATGGACAGAACCGGTAGAGTTTTCAACGATAACTGTTGACAGCAGACACAAGTCGTTAATTGTCAACGATACCAGTTTGTGAAAGATGAAATCCGTTAAACTTTTACAATTTAAGTTCCTGATACACAAAGCTAATTTTCTTTTTATTTTATACAACACACGGGCATTTTCGAAATCACAAGGCAGGCGGTGAAAATGCAAAACCCAAAAATTGTTGAAAACACAAAATAATTTGGTACCACATTGTTCCTCACTTTCTAACTAAGAAAATGAGAACCCACACTTTATGTTTTCGTTAATAAATTACGGAGTTATAGGCGATTGAATTTCTGAAGTGAAACTCATTTAATGACGTCAAGTAAATGGAAACGTCAGAAGTAATCCAAACTCTACAGTGAAGATATAGGCTGATACTAGTCACCAGTAACTTTTGATATCAGTGAGATTTGATATCAGTGAAATTTCATATCAATGAAAATACCAATTTTATCAAGTTTTGATATACACTGGTTTTCACTGTAATGTATAAAATAAAAATCAGAATTACTAAAACATGAAATAAGGTTATAGTGACCTTTACGTACTTTTTGTTCAAAGGTTTGGTAACACTCATTCATAATCTGAAAGAAGTCTGAAAACTTACTGATATAAGACAAAATCACTTAACCATGAAATTAGGTCACAGGGACGTAAGACTAGTTTGTTGTCAAATGTCTGGTCATACTTACTCATATTGTGAAAGATGTATGCCCAAATACTAATTGAGTGATGTGATATAAGGCAAAATCACTGAATCATGAAATTAAGTCACAGTGACGTAGGATTACTTGTAGGTCAAAGGTCTGGTCATACGCCAACATATAGTGAAAGGAAAGAAGTATAGCTGCTCATTCGGCTTACGATGTTTTCATCGTATAAGTACCTGATAATATATTTAGTTTTTTTCCCACCTCGGTTTTTGGAGTGGGAATTTTTTCTGATTGCGCCTTTTCCTGATCTATGCCTACTTGTACTCTATCATATACCAGTTGAGTGCCGAGATACATAGAGGATATTTGCTTTTTTGAGGTGAATACCAAATATATTTCATCGAGTGAGTTGAAAATATCAGAATTTTCACGAGTGCGCAGCACGAGTGAAAATTTTGATGTTTTCACTTCACGAGATGAAATATATTTGGTATTCAGCGAAAAAAAGCAAATTTTCTTTTTATTTTATACAATACACGGGCATTTTCCTATTCACAAAGCAGGTGGTAAAAATGCGAAAACCAAAAATTTTTGAAAACACGAATAATTTTGGTACCACATCGTTCCTTACGTTCTAACTAAGAAAATGAATACCCACACTTTATGTTTTCGTTCATAAATAACGGAGTTATAGGCTTTTGAATTTGTGAAGTGAGACACATTTAATGACGTCAAGTAAATGGAAACGTCAGAAGTAATCCAAAAAAATTCTGACGTCATTACAGTGAAGATATAGGCTGATATCAGTCACATGTGACTTTTGATATCAGTGAGATTTGATATCAGTGAAATTTCATATCAATGAAAATACCAATTTTATCAAGTTTTGATATACAATGGGTTTCACTGTAAAGTATAAAATAAAAGGCAAAATCACTGAACCGTGAAAAAAGGTCACAGTGACCTATAAGTAATTTAGGGCAAAATGTCTGGTCATACTCACTCATAATCTGAATATCGACTGCTCTGACCTTTGTCAAACATAGGGCCAGACTCGACCTGTAACCCAAAGCAATATGCTCATAGATCTTTTTGCCTTGATGTTATACAGAACAAAATCACTCAACCATGACAGTTAACTATAACTTATAACTACTGAAGGTTTAAACGTCTCAATCATATTGTACATCAAGTATGTTAATACACCAACTGAGTGCCGAGATACAAGGCAAAATCACTGAACCGTGAAATAAACTCACACTGACATATTAGTACTTTAGGGTCAAAGGTCTAATCATACTAACTCATAATACTAAAGACGTATGAAAATATACCGAGTGTCAAGATATAAGGCAAAGTCACTGAAGCATGAAATTAGGTCACAATGACCCAGAAATACTTCAGGGTCAAAGGTCTTGTCATACGCAAACATAATGTGAAAGAAATATGTTCATATACCAAAAGAAAACCGAGATAAAATGCAAAATCACTGAACCATGTAATCAGGTCACAATGACCTAGGACTACTTTAGGGTCAAAGGTCTTGTCATACACAAACATAGTGTGAAAGAATTATGTTCATAAACCAATTGAGTGCAAAGATATAAGGCAAAATCACTGAACCATGAAATTAGGTCACAGTGACCTATAAGTATATTGTGGTCAAAGGTAAGTTCATACTCACTCATAATCTGAAGGAAGCATAAAAAATATCATAATTGAGTGTCAAGATGTAAGGCAAAATCACTGAAACATGAAATTAGGTCACACTGACCTATAAGTAGAATGGGGTCAAAGGTCTAGTCATACTAACTCATAATCTGAAAGAAGTACGAACATATACTAATTGAGTGTCAAGATATAAGGTAAAATTACTGAATCGTGACATTAGGTTACAGTGACCTATAAGTATATTGGGGTCAAAGCTCTGCTAATACTCACTCATAATCTGAAAGAAGTATGAATAAATACTAATTGAGTGTCAAAATATAAGGCAAAATCACTGAACCGTGAAATTAGGTCACAGTGACATATAAGTTTATTGGGGTCAAAGGTCAGGTCATACTCACTCATAATCTGAAAGAAGTATGAAAATATACTAAATGAGTGTCAAGACATAAGGCAAAATCACTGAACCGTGAAATTAGGTCACAGTGACCTATAAGTATATTGGGGGTCAAAGCTCTGGTCATACTCACTCATAATCTGAAAGAAGTATAAAAATATACTAATTGAGTGTCAAGATATAAGGCAAAATCACTGAACCGTGAAATTAGGTCACAGTGACCTATAAGTTTATTGGGGTCAAAGGTAAGGTCATACTCACTCATAATCTGAAAGAAGTATGAAAATATACTAATTCAGTGTCAAGATATAAGGCAAAATCACTGAACCGTGGAATTAGGTCACAGTGACCTATAAGTATATTGGGGGTCAAAGCTCTGGTCATACTCACTCATAATCTGAAATAAGTATGAAAATATACTAATTGAGTGTCAAGATATAAGGCAAAATCACTGAACCGTGAAATTAGGTCACAGTGACATATAAGTATATTGGGGGTCAAAGCTCCGGTCATACTCACTCATAATCTGAAAGAAGTATGAACATATACTAATTGAGTGTCAAAATATAAGGCAAAATCACTGAACCGTGAAATTAGGTCACAGTGACCTATACGTTTATTGGGGTCAAAGGTCAGGTCATACATACTCATAATCTGAAAGAAGTATGAAAATATACTAATTTAGTGTCAAGATATAAGGCAAAATCGCTGCATCTTACTCAAGTTTCTGGATTTTTCAGAAATGGACAGTTATCGTTGACACTGCAGATCATATCTACCACAGCAACGACTTCTGTTTACAATGGACAGAAACGGTTGAAAAATCAACGATTACTGTCTAGTGGACAGAAGTCGTTGCGGCCGCAACGACTTTTGTTCATGGTGAACAGAAGTCGTTGATGGACACTTATCGTTGCTACATACCACATCCTCTGGCAAGCTGTTCCAGTCGTCTATTGCTCTTTGTGAGAAAAAATACTTTTGTAATTTTTAAGTAATTTGGTGTTACTGATCGTTCCAGGGCGATACTTCTGTGGTGGTTCTTTTTGTTCAATGTCTTGGTGTTTATAAATTTTTTGTGCTGTTGGCGTCTTATGTATGTTTTAGTTAAGTTGGGAAAATAGCTGCTCATTCGGCTTACGATATGTTAACATGGTATAAGTTCCTGATTTGCCCACCTCGGTTTTTGGAGTGGGAATCTTTTTCTGATTGCGCCTTTTCCTGATCTTTGCATCTTTGCCTACTTGTACTTTTTTTCTTAAATCCAGTCTAAATTGCCGTATGAACATTTTTTTATTTATCTTTTTTTTTTTTTTTTTTATTTATTTATATTTTTTGTATGGTCTCTGGCCCTTTGATTTGTTTGCAAACGGAATAACTGATCCTTGTCGCATTTGTCTATACCATAAAAGGATCTTAAAAAGGGTAGCCCTAGTTATTTCATTCTGTCAGTGTAATTTAGGTGTCTTGTGTCTTATGCTATGTACCAGTCGTGTTGCTCTTACCTGCACCCGGCCACCAATCCGGCTCTTTCATAGCAAAATGCAATGATAATAAATTCATTTGCGGTACTTCCCACTTTGCAGCTGCGGGGTTCGAAACGTGTAAAAATTGACTTCGTGTTCTCTTGTCTTATTATCAATTACTCCTATTTTAAGACATCTTTCAAAAATCGGAGAATAACATGATATGGGTAATTAATCTAGCGTCTTTCATCTCCAGCCGATCTGCTAAAAACATAGCACGTGGTTTGGAATCACTTTTGAGGTGAGTGCAACGCGAGCGTTTTTAGGTTGTGTGCTAGATTTTCAACACAAACACGCCGCATAACTTCGTTTTCCAACGTATGCAATGCGTCCATTTTATTTGGAAGATTTTGTTTTGACTAATGATGAATATTTGTGACCATAAACGTCATTTGTATGCCTCTGATTTGAAAATAATCGATATGCTATGAAGCGGCGTGATAAGCGATGAAGAAAGGGGTCTAGCTATGAAGAAAACTTGTTATGCTTGGATGATGAGCAGTTCAGTTGATTTTACTATAACGAAATACGCTGGTCAGCACAGGCTGTATCACCATGAGGCGTATTTAATAGCATCCTCAGCTGCAACAGCAACTAAGCAAATCAGGTAAATGTCTTTCTTGTTTTGAAAAAGCATGATACTTCCTTTACAAGAACATGTTTTGTCTTACAGTATTTATGTATTGCAGGTATTTTTTCGATATGTATGGTTACTTATATTTATTTACTGTATATATGTAGTTCGCTTCTTGTTGGAGGAACGAAAAAAAAGCTATATGCTTTACAGAAAATGATCAGTTAACTTCTTGTACATGGAAATATCAGTGTTAATACAGTAACCAGCATGGCAACATTATAAAAAAGAAATTTAAAAAGAGTGCACCGGTCTCAGATTTAAAATCCAACAACTGATTGAATGACCCGATAGCTAGAAAAAGTGCAATGTGCAATGAATACTTACTTTTTCCATACTATTTCAAAACAAGAAAGACATTTATCAGCTTTTCTTAGTTGCCGAATAAGCTAAGTAAGTAAGTAAGTAACTTCTTTATTTCATAGCTCATGAGGCTATTAAATACGCCTCTTGACAATGCCAGGCTTACCAGTGCATTTCATTATTAGTACAATCAACTGGACTGCTCTAGCTCACAGTATAACGAGTTTTCTTCATAGCTTGTCTCCTTTCTTCATCGCTTATCACGCCGCTTCATAGCATATCGATTATTTTCAAATCAGAGGCATGCAAATGACGTTTAGGGTCACAAATCTTCATCATTAGTCAAAACAAAATCTTCCAAATAAAATGGACGCATTGCATAAGTTGGAAAGCGAAGTTATTCAGTGTGTTTGTGTTGAAAATCTAGCATACAACCTAAAAACGCATGTGTTGCACTCACTTCAAAAGTGATTCCAAACCACGTGCTATGTTTTCAGCAGATCGGCTGGAGGTGAAAAAAGCTAGATAAATTACCCACATCATGTCATTCTCCGATTTTTGAAAGATGTCTCTAAAAAGGAGAAATTGATAATAAAACTAGAGAACACGAAGTCGCTTACACGTTTCGAACTCCGCAGCTGCAGAGTGGGAAGTACCGCAAATGAATTCATTATCATTGCATTTTGCTATGAAAGAGCTGGATTGGTGGCCGTGCTGCACGTTTTCGATGGAAATGCTTTTATATATATATATATATATATATATATATATATATATATATATATATATATATATATATATATATATATATATATATATATATATATATATATATATATATATATATATATATATATATAATATGAGATTTAGGTAATATACATCAAACAATCAAACCCTGTCGGTAGCACTGGATCCAATTTGGATGCTAAAATGATATGCGGTAAGTATATATGGAGATTTTATCATCAACAGTGCAAAATCCTATTTGTGCCTGAGCGCGCTTTCGCCTTTCGGCTTCTTCAGAGGCTTACTAAATACTACATAATAAGAGTGTGATATCTACATCTGCCTGTCATAGGCAGTCCAAAACTAGGAGACAAAATGTAATTTAAAAATTCTACATACTACTCATAACATTGTAAAACCTTGGTTTTACAATGTTATGAGTAGTATGTAGAATTTTTAAATTACATTTTGTCTCCTAGTTTTGGACTGCCTATGACAGGCAGATGTAGATATCACACTCTTATTATGTAGTATTTAGTAAGCCTCTGAAGAAGCCGAAAGGCGAAAGCGCGCTCAGGCACAAATAGGATTTTGCACTGTTGATGATAAAATCTCCATATATATATATATATATATATATATATATATATATATATATATATATATATATATATATATATATATATATATATATATATATATATATATATATATATATATATATATATATACTAGGAAATCTCCCAGTAATGGGGCAAATTCCGTTTTGAGACCTTTATTGTGGGACATTAAAAATTTGTGGGGCATATATAATGCCCCACAAATTTGAAGGTATGTAGAAGCCAAGAGAGGTTACCCCTGATGTCCTGAGACCAAAACTGCACAATGAGGTTTTGTGCCGACTTTTTATATACAGTCAATCTGAGTTGCTTCCCTTGCAATTTAGCAGAGGATATTTGATTTCTTACTGCATTTAAAATGTGTTAAAGTCATTAATCTGGAATAGTCATTAAACTTAACCCTTATTGGAAAAAAAATGAAAAAGTGAGCAAAGTATATAAAGTAGTCTGACTTTAGATTCTGAAAGGTGCTTTTCGAGCGGAATTTTACAGTGATATTTACAGTTTTGATTTTGACGTTTGGACTATTACAACTTTTGGACTGAGAAGCAAGTAATGACCAGTCGACAGTCAAAGAGGATTCAAGAAAGGTATGACATATTTTCTCAGTTAAGCAATTAGTATTTATTCAAGATGAATTTTGTAGCAAATCATCAGGCGATATTACCATAAGTCTTCAAAGATGCACAAGGCACGGCGTGTTTGCAAAGCAAGCACGCGCAGCTGAAACTGGACAGACTTATGTGTTTGCAATTTTAGCTTAAACGGACACTGATCCGACCCACAGTCTTGTCCAAACTCTTTCTCGTAAATATTTCCGCTGTTTTCAAAGGATCGACTTTAATTTTAAGTCGTTACTACTGCAGCTGTTATTTTTGTTATGCGGCGTCCTTACAAGGTCTCTCCGTACATCACTCATAGTGCAGAAAGTATTATTAAACGTTAAATAGTTTATTGGCGCGTGTAAGAGCATGCATTGATATGAAAGACAAAAACAATATGCGGAAGGGGTAATTCCGACATTCTGTTTCTGATCGTCTTCAAAATTTTGAAAAACTGTCGCGTGCAACTACAATTAATACATAAAACGTAACAAACATACTAAACAATTATTATCGCAATGCACCTAACTGTAAGTCTTTAGAGTGATGTTAGAAAGTTAATATAATTGTGCGTAAAACCGATTCATTGTGTAATTTAAAATCGTTCAGAAAAGCGGACCGGATGTAGGAATCGGCTAGTTGCGAGTCTTGGTGTACAAGCCACACAAGCGTTTTCTGACCGCCGGTATATATTTGTAACTAACAACATTTATTAATGTTTATAACACGAACTATGTTACATTTTCTGTTCGATTTGACATCGATGCTGATTCATAATTTAAATCAAAAGTTTATTTTTCTTCCGTAAAAACATGCACATCCCCTTTTGTTAATTCTTATATTCAATGATGTTTTAAAAGAAATGCTTAATACAAAAAATCTAAACAAATGCGAATTCAAAACACAAATAAATATTTCGGATAACAACAAGCAGTTTGGCTTTTGTGTTTATGGATCGATACCTGAAGGACAATGCGTTGTAAAATGAGTATCTGGAAAAGGTTCCAAAGTGCAAAACAGGAGAGGAAACTTCAATGTTTTCAACACACAGGACGAAATCTATTTGGTTGTTTTTAACGAAATAAAAGTTGAAGGGCTTCTTACAGGGTATGGAATTATAACATCGGAATCTGCCCACACTTGGAAATTTATTATCGTATGTGCTTTTTTTTTGCTATAATTATGATGCATTCAGTTGATGTAATAATGTAAGCCGCGGATTTAGATCAGCTGGCTAACTGTATAATTATTTGCCACTCTCGCTACTTGTAAAATTCCGACCCGCGTTTATTTAGAAAAGTATATAAAACATTAAAATAATTCATCATAATTAAATTATTATTGGTCTCTCACTATTTTATAAGATATCACAAGAAAGTGTAAAACCTTGCCGACACCCTGGTGTAAGAAAACATAAAATAACTTAATATTTGGCATGGTCATTCATCCTTTAGAAAAGCAACCCCCCATTCAAGTCTATGTCTTCTGAGTTGAAATGCTTAGTTAAGCATTTTACCACCAAATTATAGAAGTTTTAATTCATCATCATCATCATCAACTTTATTTCCTCCACTAGTTTCAATATTTTGCAATAATGTAAATTTCAGAGAAATAGATTAATGTTTTTGTTTAAAAACTGGGTTGAGAGCTGACTGTGGAGGCAACGAAAAAAATCTAAGTTCGAATTAATCCACTTCAGACTGTGTTACCTGGACAGGTAATCACAGGATTATCATACTGTAAGTAAACAGATAACTGGCGAAACAACATGTGACAGTGTAGAAAAAATGCTTCTAAGAATAAATTTTAAATAAATTATTTTTTTTTCAACTTATTAGATTTGAAATAGCATTGAAATATTTTTTGTTCTTTAGTGTTATTTCTTGTCCGCTGAATGAGTTGCAAATTCATAACATAATAATCTTAGCCAAAATGATCGAACTGGCAGTGTTTTTGTCATTATAATACATTTCAATATTGTTACAGTATCTGTCAATTAAAGAAACCTCATTATCAATTCAAGAAACCTCATTATCAATTCAAGTACATGTATTTCACACTTACTCAAGACATGTTCTTGAGCAAATGGGCTCATTTACCATAGATATTGCGAAACCGATATTGCAATGTTATTTATAATCCTCTAATGCTCTGTTTTGTTTGTCATTACGAAAACTTGCCCATGCAATATACAGTTGTAAAAAAAGAAAACTTTCTGTAAAAAAAAAAGTTTTGATATTTTTCTTATTTTTGCTACAAAACATAGCTTGTGGGTACTCGTTAGAACCACCACGGCATTTTTCTTATTTTTGCCCAAAACATAAATTGTGGGTACATGTAAGAACCGCCTCGCCGAGGTGGTCTAACGAGTAACCACAATCTATATTCTTCAACCCTAAATAAGCGTAAAAAGGGGTTTTTTATGAATTTTTCTTTCTTTCTTTCTTTCTTTCTTTCTTTCTTTCTTACACGTGGTATATGAAATGCAAATCATGAAATTTATATCGATCTAATTTATAAATGGATTAAACAACGTTCCACGTATAAAATACTAATGCATTTAAAAGCGTACTTAATGCAGGAAATTTTAATTCTTTTATGGCAAGCTTTAGCAGTCACACGCGCGTGACTGGGGCGTGTGCCGGAGGTAAAGAAAATCTCAAAGTTTTATCGAACGTTTGTGTTACGTCCCAGACACGCTAAACACGCGCTACAGGTGCGCAGCAAACGTTCAACGCGCGCCTCACACACACTGGGGCACGCTACTGAAGCTATATCTCATAAAATCGGAACGCGCATGTAGCGTACACTGACGTGCCTAAAACATGTGCCAAACGCGTCCGAAGCGTATTCAGCGCGCCTGTAGCGCGTGTGGAACTTATTCGAAACGTATAAGTCATACGCCCAGGTCACGCCGAGCTTCTAGAAAATTTTTAAGCATGTTTAAATTTTTTTATCCCAAACGCGCACGAAACGATTTTTTGCGACGTACAGCGACGCGCATCGGACGTACACCAAACGTACCCAACGTGCTCGTAGCGCGCTTTGAACGTGTCTCTGACGTGCATCTAGCGTATGTAGAATTTTGCATTTTTTTCAACACGCCCGGCGCGCGGTTTCACTTATACGCTACTGTATGACTTCTGTTGAATCAGTTAAACAGCAGTCACACATTAGCGTATAAGTGAAACGCGCGCCGGGCGTGTTGAAAAAATACAAATTTCCACATACGCCAGAGACACGTCCAAGGCGCGTTAAGCGCGCGCTGGGTACGCTTGGTGTACGTCCGGCGCGCGTCGCTAAACGTCGGCGCGCGTTTCGTGCGCGTTTGGGCTAAATAAAATTTTAAACATGCTTAAAAATTTTCTAGAAGTTGGGCGTGTGTCGGGCGTGTGACCTACACTACAAGTACGTTCCACGCGCGTTACAGACGCGTTGAATACGGTTCGAACACGCCCAGTACACGCCGAGCACACGTTTCAAGCACGTCGCTCCGTGCGCGTTTCGATTTTAACCGGATGCTGGTTTGGGCGAGTGTGGAACGCGCCTGCAACGTGTGCCAAGCGTGCTTGGAGCGCGCATGAAACGCACACAGCGCGTTTGTAGCGCGTGCCTAGCGTGTCTGGGACGTACGACAAACGTACTCCAAAACTTTGAGATTTTTTATACGTCCGGCACACGCCTCAGTCACGCGCTAATGTGCGACTGCAAAAGCGAGTTAAAGGAACAAATTAATTTTATACGTCCAAAATCTTCAGCATGTTGAGATTTTTCATACGCCCGGCGCGCGTTTGGGTTATACGCTACTGTGTGACTGCTGTTTAACCCTTTGTGTTAAGAATTAAAATGTTTTGAACTATATGTAATCAATGGCCATGACATCGACCAGCCTGCTTGATTTTTCAGCAAACATACCAATGGTGGTAATCGCATTCTAGAATAAGAAATGATCATGCATTTAAATGCGTTTTTCAGCGGGAAGTGCAGTAGGATTCAATTCTTGCCCATGCTGGTTTTCTTAAGATTCTGATCGAACTCGCAAAAGGACGGGATGATTTTATATAAATTTTGCCATGTGTTTTCTACATCTAATCATTCATCTAATCATTTTCAAAACATTTTACGATAAATGCTCAACCTTACTAGATTAGTAATATATAAGTCACAGCGAAAGAAAACCGGTCTTTGGAATTTACGACCAGCTCCGAGACAAACCGGCCTGTGCAAGCACAAATGATGGCCAGAAGCAGGAAGTTCAGATTTTTAAAAGAAGAATAGGGGTTGAACTATCTGCAGTTTTTATAGCTTTACAACTATCTGCAGTTTTTATAGTTTTGGAGTTACTGCGCAGTTGATCTGCGCCTTTGTTTTCGCATATGTTGAAATCCGATTTCCTCATGACGCGGCTCATATAATACAGGTCTTGCATTGAATCAATCAGCGTGCTTATTTGCAGCCTACAGATCATGTTGAGATTAATAAAAAAAAACAACAACAAAAAACTGAGATCCCTTAAGAGCAGTGAGCATATTCATGAGAAAAAGGAATGGGTCAAGTAGCTTCACTTTTCAATAAAATGCAGGATAAAATGTGCATATGAGACGGGCCAATCAGTAGGTGGGGCGAAAACGGGAGAAGCCCGAGATAAACCACCTGACACACCCGCAAGCAGAACGGCTTGTCTCACATGTGGCCAGAGCGGGGCTCGAACCCACACCAAACACAGCGGTGAGATGATCGAGTGATTAAGAAACAGCGCTCTTAACCGCTCGGCCACGGGGGCCGCCATAACATTTTATTCGAAAACATTTAATAAGGCTGCTTAAGCAACAGAAATACCGTATATTCCTCTTAGTCATTGAGCCTGGACATCAGTTAATGTAAATGTGTATCTAAATTTTAGGTATATATACTCAGAGGAAAAGGTTTAGTCAGTAAATTTGACCAGCCCGATTATTATAACACCCACCCACTTGCCTTCGATGTTCCCCTTTATTAAATTTGCGGAGTCATGATCTTTCGAATTCTGGAAAGAAACTCCACCAGTTATTAATTTTGACAGAGTTATTGGCCTCTTTTGTAAAACATCATTTTTGTAATTACCCGATAGATGATCAAATCGAGATTTTGTTTAATAAAGCTTTCTGATAGAAATTGTTGCCAGCGAAAAAAAAATCCGAAAAAAAAAAAATCCTTTCAAAATTCAGCCACAGTCTCGAGAAATAACAAGTCAAACATTCATTATTTTTAGATTACCTCCCTATCATTTAAAACAAGAACGAAAATTGGTGTATGCACTGTGGCAAAACCACATGCGATATTTCAATCGTTTTCTTTGGAAATGTTAGATTTTATTCACAGTTTTGTGACTGGTAATTTTAATCCTAAACTATCGAGGGTTTTGAAGCTATAGCGATTTAAACTGTCCCAATGGGCTTTTATATGTTTTTTCACTGAGTAAACTTTTCTCCGGTGAGCATGTTTCAATTCTGGCATCAAAAGTCATAAATTTTTTTTTATTTTATTTTATTTTATTTTATTTTATCTTTTTTTTCAAATTCATTTAAGCAGACTTACAATGTAAGCAACAGGAGAAAATACAATACTTCACTTTCAAATCATTTCAAATTGGCGAATACAGCGAAGGTTCACTTGTATAACCTATAACGCCGATCTGTAGGGGACCCGTAAACTAGCAAAAGTCCGCGTCATCTACCCGAGTCATCTTTCTTCAAAGGTAATACTGTGAAACCATAACCAATGCTACATAATTAGAGAGAATTTAAACGGAATACCGCTGGAAATATTCCGTCTATGTAAGAATATGACATCACTACCAAACTTGAGGATGTCCTAATTTAAACATTTCTGTTGTCATGCATCGAGCAACATTAGATATTCTTTTTACTTCCACTATTTTCGGCACTAAAATGAGAAGCAGTATGGGAGCTTTTCCTATTCGAGTTGGCCTTACCACAACGCAGCTGTTCCCCGAAAACTTGTGGAGCATATATATTATATATAAAAGCCTCATATTTTTTTTTAGGAAATTTTATCAATGGGCATAGATTTGAAAAATATTATCTCATTCATTTTCATGTGTTTGCAGAACATAGCGTTATCATACATTGGAAATCATACCCGACAAAGATACCTGATTAGCGCCTTTGGTTTCGTTACAACGATACTACCATTCCTCTACTTTCTAATCCAAACTTTCCAGCCTCTAGCCATCTTCGGTGCTTTACAGCTCGGTTTGTGTCAGACCTGTTCCATAACGAAAAATTGCTTGACGTGTTTTACTTCCACAATTTTCGGCACTAAAATCAGAAGCATTATCGGAACTTTTTAGCTCGCCTGCACGAAGTGCACAGAGCTATTGTTGTCACTTCGGTCGTCCGCGTTTACGTTTACGTTTACGTGTACGTCCGCGTCCGCGTCACACTTTCGGTTAAAGTTTTTAGAAGTCTATATCTCTTGAACACATAGATGTATCAAGTTGATACTTTGCATATTGGTAGATATTGGTCTGAAGTTTTATGCAGTACCATCATGACCCATCCTGGGTGACCTTGAGGTCAAGGTCACAGACTTATAAATTTTACGTTAAAGTTTTTCATTAAAGATTTAAGAAGTCTATATCTCTTGAACATGATGATGGATCAAGTTGATACTTTGCATGTTTGTAGATATTGGTCTGAAATTTTATGCTTTTACGACCCACCTGAGCGACCTTGAGGTCAAGGTCATGGGTCATAGATTTTGATAAATTTAGTGGCAAAGCACAAGCCAGGCGAGCTACGCTGTCCTGCGACAGCTCTTATTCTATTCGATTTGGCCTTACCACAACGCAGCTGTTCCCCCGAAAACTTGTGGGGCATATATATTATATATAAAAGCCCCATAAGTTTTCTAGAAAGTTTATCAATGGGCATTGATTTGAAAAATATTACGGTATGTTTCATTTTTATGTGTTTGCAGAACATAGCGTTTAAATCATACATCGGAAATCATACCCGACAAAGATACCTGATCAGCGCCTTTGGTTTCGCTACACGGATACTACCATTCATCTACTTTCTAATCCAAATTTTCCAGCCTCTAGCCATCTGCATTGCTTGTACAGCTCGGTTTGTGTCAGACTTGTTCCGTTACGAAAACTTGCTTGTGTTTTTACTTCCACTATTTTCGGCACTAAAATGAGAAGCACTGTGGGAATGTTTTCTATTCGGTTTGGCCTTACCACAACACAGCTGTTCCCCAAAAACTTGTGGGGCATATATATCATATATTATAAAAGCCTCATAATTTTTCTAGAAATTTTATCAATGGGCATTGATTTGAAAAATCTTATCTGTTTGAACTTTCATTTTCATGTGTTTGCAGAACATAGCGTTTAAATCATACATTGGAAATCATATCCGACAAAGATACCTGATCAGCGCCTTTGGTTTCGCTACACAGATACTACCATTCCTCTACTTTCTAATCCAAACTTTCCAGCCTCTAGCCATCTTCAGAGCTTGTACAGCTCGGTTTGTGTCAGACCTGTTCCATTACGAAAACTTGCGTGTGTTTTTACTTCCACTATTTTCGGCATTAAAATGAGAAGCACTATGGGAATGTTTTCTATTCGGTTTGGCCTTACCACAACGCAGCTGTTCCCCGAAAACTTGTGGGGCATATATATTATATATAAAAGCCTCATAATTTTTTTAGGAAACTTTATCAGTGGGCATTGATTTGAAAAATATCTGTTTCAATTTTATGTGTTTGCAGAACATAGCGTTTAAATCATACATTGGAAATCATACCCGACAAAGATACCTCTAGCCATCTTCAGTGCTTGTACAGTTCGGTTTGTGTCAGACCTGTTCCGTTACGAAAACTTGCTTGTGTTTTTATTTCCACTATTTTCGGCACTAAACTGAGAAGCACTATGGGAACTTTTTCCATTCGATTTGGCCTTACCACAACACAGCTGTTCCTCAACTTGTGGGGCATATATATTATATATAAAAGCCTCATATTTTTTAGGAAACTTTATCAATGGGCATTGATTTGAAAAATATTATCTGTTTCATTTTTATGTGTTTGCAGAACATAGTGTTTAAATCATACATTGCAAATCATACCTGACAAAGATACCTGATCAGCGCCTTTGGTTTCGCTACACGGATATTACCACTCCTCTACTTTCTAATTCAAACTTTCCAGCCACTAGCCATCTTTAGTGCTTGTACAGCTCGGTTTGTGTCAGACCTGTTCCATTACGAAAACTTGCTTGTGTTTTTATTTCCACTATTTTCGGCACTAAACTGAGAAGCACTATGGGAACTTTTTCCATTCGATTTGGCCTTACCACAACACAGCTGTTCCTCAACTTGTGGGGCATATATATTATATATAAAAGCCTCATATTTTTTAGGAAACATTATCAATGGGCATTGATTTGAAAAATATTATCTGTTTCATTTTTATGTGTTTGCAGAACATAGTGTTTAAATCATACATTGCAAATCATACCTGAAAAAGATACCTGATCAGCGCCTTTGGTTTCGCTACACGGATATTACCATTCCTCTACTTTCTAATTCAAACTTTCCAGCCACTAGCCATCTTTAGTGCTTGTACAGCTCGGTTTGTGTCAGACCTGTTCCATTACGAAAACTTGCTTGTGTTTTTATGTCCACTATTTTCGGCACTAAAATGAGAAGCACTATGGGAATGTTTTCTATTTGGTTTGGCCTTACCACAACACAGCTGTTCCCCGAAAACTTGTGGGGCATATATATTATATATAAAAGCCTCATAATTTTTCTAGAAATTTTATCAATGAGCATTGATTTGAAAAATATCTGTTTCATTTTTATGTGTTTGCAGAACATACATGTAGCGTTTAAATCATACATTGGAAATCATACCCGACAAAGATACTTTGGTTTCGCTACACGGATGCTACCATTCCTCTACTTTCTAATCCAAACTTTCCAGCCTCTAGCCATCTTCAGTGCTTGTACAGCTCGGTTTGTGTCAGACCTGTTCCATTACGAAAACTTGCTTGTGTTTTTACTTCCACTATATTCGGCACTAAAATGAGAAGCACTATGGGAACATTTTCTATTCGGTTTGGCCTTACCACAACGCAGCTGCTCCCCGAAAATTTGTGGGGCATATATATTATATATAAAAGCCTCATAATTTTTCTAGAAATTTTATCAATGGGCATTGATTTGAAAAATATCTGTTTCATTTTTATGTGTTTGCTGAACATAGCGTTTAAATCATACATTGGAAATCATACTCGACAAAGATATCTGTTCAACGCCTTTGGTTTCGCTACACGGATACTACCATTCCTCTATTTTCTAATCCAAACTTTCCAGCCACTAGCCATCTTTAGTGCTTGTACAGCTCGGTTTGTGTCAGACCTGTTCCGTTACGAAAACTTGCTTGTGTTTTTACTTCCACTATTTTCGGCACTAAAATGAGAAGCACTGTGGGAACTTTTTTCCATTCGATTTGGCCTTACCACAACGCAGCTGTTCTCCGAAAAATTGTGGGGCATATATATTATATATAAGCTCATATTTTTTTGGGAAACTTTATCAATGGGCATTGATTTGAAAAATATTATCTGTTTCATTTTTATGTGTTTGCAGAACATAGCGTTTAAATCATACATTGGAAATCATACCCGACAAAGATACCTGATCAGCGCCTTTGGTTTCGCTACACGGATACTACCATTCCTCTACTTTCTAATCCAAACTTTCCAGTCTCTAGCCATCTTCAGTGCTTGTACAGCTCGGTTTGTGTCAGACCTGTTCCACTACGAAAACTTGCTTGTGTTTTACTTCCACTATTTTCGGCACTAAAATGAGAAGCACTATGGGAACTTTTTTCCATTCGATTTGGCCTTACCACAACGCAGCTGTCCCCCGAAAACTTGTGGGGCATATATATTATATATAAAAGCCTCATAATGTTTAGGAAACTTTATCAATGGGCATTGAGTTAAAAATATTATCCCTTTCATTTTTATGTGTTTGCAGAACATAGCGTTTAAATCATACATTGGAAATCATACTGGACAAAGATTCCTGATCAGCGCCTTTGGTTTCGATACACGGATACTACCATTCCTCTACTTTCTAATCCAAAACTTCCAGCCTCTAGCCATCCTCGGTGCTTGTACAGCTCGGTTTGTGTCAGACCTGTTCCATTACGAAAACTTGCTTGTGCAATATACAGAGATTATTTTCAGAAGGAAAAATGAATATGTCATTGGAAAAATTTTGATTTTTTTTTTATATTTTTGCTCAAAACATACATTGTGGGTACACGTTAAAACCCCCTCGCCGAGACTGTTCTAACGAGTATACACAATGGTTGTCTGGATAAAAAATAAGACAATTAGGCAAACCTCAGTTTTTCTATATATAAAAAGTGGTGTTAAAGTCATTACACAGAGATGTTTTCATGATGAAACACCACATCGTTGGTTTTCGCATAAGGCGGTTTATATCTGATGAGGTTTTGATAAGCAAATTTGGATTTTCATTTTTTTTTTTTTTGGTTCTAAAATAACACTATAAAGTAATACGTTAATTTAAATTTGTTGAGATTTAAAACGTTCCACAGCCAACGCAACTTTATTTTTCCTCTCTTCTTTTAAATTGGTAAATTATGTGAAAACTTTTGTGCCCTATCACCATTCAAATGACTCGAAAATCCTTGCATGTTATCAAATTTTAGTGCGCATGCGCTGGAACACGCCCCAGGGTACAAAACTGTATTTCCCGTGCCCCGCGTGCGCGGGCTCGAAATTTCTCAAAACAATTCACACGATTCAAATCTTGGATGATCGTCTGATGAGTGTATGGCAATACCAATGTTGAAATCCACGGCTCAACGCTAGAAATTGGCATTGATTTTCAGTACTCGAAAAATGTTTGTTTTCAGGTGTTTAACGTCACTTAGTCACATGGTCGACGTCAATGCAGATGTAAACCATATGCTTTATTTTGTGTTGGCAACCTAGCCATATTGAATGAAGTGTATTGCAGCTATGGGAAATGTTTCGTCGCTTTAGATTAAGATGGTTTGCGCAGTTTAGCAAGAAATTCATTAAAATCGCTGATTTCCTTTATTTTTCAAAATGACCCCTTCGCCAGTTTTTACGCAATTGCAGGCGAACGAAAAACGTCTGACGGCTGAAATTTACAGGTCGTCTTTGAAAATGGTTTGACTACATATATTCGGAATTTCGGATGAATCGACTGAAACTATAAAAAGTTATTAAAAATTTAATGACGAGTTGCGTTGGCTGTGGAACTCAGTATATATCAGTTCTATAAGCGCATCGGCTGTTTTGACGTCATTTGTAAAATTGATCAACCACGAGCGCATAGCGCGAGCAGATTATATTTTCTTACAACTAAACTGAAGCATTTGCCACATGTAACACACACAATAAATGTATGTTAAAGGTTTGTCACAATATTCTGTCGCAAACAATTCTTTGTTCATTTACGCTGTTACATCTTAGACGTTATCATGGCTAGCTGATTACTAGTTTATCCTTCAGAAGGCACGAGCCTTCCCGGAGTGGTTCAAGTCAAACCATCCATAAATATAAGCCGTAGTTGCTGTTGTTTGTTTTTCTTCTTGGGTGGATATCGCTAGAGGCACATTTTGGTTGTCATGATATCTTAACGTTGGGTAAAAAAACTAAAAATTCCATAAAATGACGGCATAGCTGTTGACTGGGACTTTAAGCCATAACCCAAACAAACAAAAACGCTAAGCTGCTTGTTGTTATCTGAAATATTTTATTTTTATTTCGCATTCATTTAGGTTGGTTCTAGTAAGCATTTATGCGCTGTATTTCGTTTAAAATATAAAATGCAATAGCTCTGTGACTCTGTCACATATTCACGTATCAGCGGCGTATCGCTCGCGTATCTATGAGAATTTCGATACGCCGAGGCCTGAGCCGTATTTTGTTCTCGCGACGTACATGTATATACCACGTACGTTTGACGTTTCTGCAACGTTCCCGTGGCATATCAGTGGCGTATCTGTATTCGTATGGAATTTCACTTTCGTATGTACGGTGTATCAAGGCTTATGTGCTACACACGTGTGACGTATGTTTGGCGTATGAAGTGTACGGGTGACGTATTTACGGCGTATGTACTACGTTCCATTCTTATCAGTTGTGTTCACTGTGTTCATGCTATTCGCACATTAAAGTTATCAATTTGATATCAGAGGTCGAAGATGTCACTGGAGCAATCTAGATAATCTAGATTAACACCAAAGAAAAAAAACGAGGTGGGGGGGGGCATCTCCAAGCTCCATATCCTGGTCATAAGACGACATGAACAAAGACAGAGGCTACACCAAGCGTAGCCCTGAGAGAACCCTGCCAGGCACCTCGAATCGTGATAAACATCTGATATATGACTTCGGAAAAAAAGAAAAAAAAAATATATATATTACCTAGAAGCATTTAGATTCCCTTTAAACTCCACATACTCTCGGAACGCCACAGATTATTCCTGCTTGTGCCTCCAGGCAAAGCTTCTTTGCTACTGACTGACTATCTGATGACTGGTTAACCGCTCAGATCTGAGCCTGCCCAGGAAAAGTGGTTCATGTCAAACTATCCATAGATATAAGCCTTGTTAGTTTAGTTGGGTGGTTATATTCAAAGCACTTTTTGGATGTCATGACGTCCTAATTTTGGGAAAAAGTCCCATAAAATGGAGAACCATTATTAATTAGCTATTGACTGGGACGCTAAGCATCAATTTAAACAAACCGACAAACAAACAAAATATTCCTAATACTCCTAATACTTCACACATACTCCACAGCAGCGAAATGTACGCAGCACATACGTAGCACATACGCCATTGATACTTGGGATACGCCACACGTACGTCGCTGATACGCCGTAGATACGAAAAGAGAGTCGAGGATACGCCACACATACGTAGCAGATATGAAAGGTACGCTGTACATACGTCACGGTTACATGTTAACCGCGACGTACGTGTGGCGTATCAGGTGTATTAGCTACGTATCTACGGCATACCTGCCATGTTGCTTTCGTATGCACTACGTATGTGTGACTTATGTACATGTATGGCTTATCGGACCTGTTACGTACGTACCACGAATTTTTAAGAGAACACATGAAAAACGTAGCACCTCGGCGTTTGAGGAGTATCAGATACGTATCGAGAATTATGAGCTACGTTTGCTCACGTATGATACGCCATAGATATGTGAGTCGATACAGCGGTTTAACAAAAAGAGTTTTGCATGCAATGTCATATTTTTACCGAGAAAGTGTATGATAAAAATATGGAACGGCAACCGTATGTTCAGCAACATCATGGTATTATGGTTTTCTATGCTTTGTGGCGGAGGGGAAAGTTAAATCATTATTGATACATGTCGAAATTGTCTTTAAAAGCCGTGAATTGTCCCGAATTTTAGTTTTCAAAACTGTATTACAATTAATTACAATTACATTTCCTAGCATCTAGCATGTGAATAGCAGGGAAGTCGGAAACACAGATCTACCTGGAACTACCTCGGAAAAGATAATATGCTGAGTAGACAAAATGTAAAAATCAATACATAGCTTATTTATTTTTTTTATTCAAAAATATTTATGAATGCAATGGAACTACATCTGTTATGTTTTCCTAAAAGAACAAAAATTTAGGAATTTAACTCCACAAATCTGCAGGCCTTGTCACAATTATAATACGCATGGAAGTTAGGGAACACCTGGAATAATGTGACTGTATATATCCTTCTTTATCCTATGAAAACTGTTTTTTTTTTTAATTTGTCAGCATCTGTAGTTAGTATCCAAAGTTGCTTCTATGTGAAAATGGTTAGCACCAAACATAAAATGCAGTGGACAGCGGCCATCCTTGATTTATCTTTTTTTTTTTTTTTTTTTTTTTTTTTTTCTTTTTTTTTTTTTTTTTTTTTTTTTTGCTAGACTAAGGAACGTGCTTTGAACTACTCACATTGTCGTAATTTTTCATAATTTTCTGACAGACCCATACTCAAGTTTCCGGGGGTAGGTTTCATGATCACGTTTAGCGCTTTGGCTATACATTTTGAAGGTTGTAAATGTTGGGCAAGGTATTCGATATGACCCTTTAGGAATTTAAACATGCACGTTCTGGTCATAGCGGAATTACTACATGTAATTCATTTGAAAATAATAATAGAGATGTTAGGTTTAGGCATAATCAGAATAATCCGATTAATCCGAATATTATTGAGGCAAAAAAGTACAGTATTTCAGATAAAATTATGGGTTACTAAGAATGCATCTCTAGATCCTCCACACGAGTACATTGCATGCTAACGTCTGTTGCAAAGGACTCGGTGGCCTATTGGTAGTGTGACTTGCTTCCTAATCTGTCGACCCGGGTTCGATTCAAATAGGTGTTTTTATGGGGTTTTTTTGGTGTTTTTATTTATTTAATTATTTATTGATTTATTTATTTATTATTTAGTTATTTATTTATTTCGGTTTCTGTGAAAAAAAAAACAGCACTCAAGTTTCTAGAATACTAGACGATCAAAGGTGCGCTTTAACGGAATCAATATGAAAAGCCTGCGTTGATGCTGAAAATATAATCGGATTATTATCACATGAGCATTTATGTTATTGTTTCCATGCTAGCTTGCTCCGGATAAAAATGCAATGTATAGTCCATTTACATTGGAAAAATAAATTTAATTGAATCATTATCAATAAGCCAGATATTCTACAAAACACCATTTTTATTAAAGCCTCTGAAGTTTATTGGTAAGCTTATTACTTTGTATTCAGGGACTGTAGGTACAATGCAGGGCCACTACAGCCGAAGTGCACTTAAAATACGTAGCACATACGTGGCAGATCCAATACGCCGCGCATACGTCACACATACGTCGTACATACGAAAGCAACGTAACAGATGCGCCATAGATACGTAGCTCGTACTCCTGATACGCCACACGTACGTAGCGATTAACATGCCACGTAACCATGGCATATGTACGGCATACCTTTCGTATATGCTACGTATGTATGGTGTATCCCCGACTCCGTTTTCATATCTATACGGCCCAACTCGTGTATCAACGCCGTATATGCTACGTACCTACTACGTACGTTTACCAGCTGTTGAGTATGTTTTACGTATTAGGAGTTATAAGAGTATTTTGTGGTGTTTCAAGAGTATCTGAAATGTCTCCTGTATATATGTGGGCAGAGTACTCTAATTGTAACGTGGCAAGCGATTGGCCCAAAGTGTGGGCAGATCTGCAGCGAAAAATACGATAAAAAAAATAAAAAAATAAAAAGTTGTTTGGATTTGAACCCTGATCGCTTGGGCAGCAGTTCAGTTCTGGGCCAGGTCGGATTAGCCCGCCAGTAACTTTGAGTTACTGATCGTTCCAAGTCGATACTTCTGTGGTGGTTCTTTTTGTTTTATGTCTTGGTGTTTAAATTTTTTTTGTGCTGTTGGCGCCTTATGTATGTTTTCATATTTTTAGTTAAGTTAAGGTAACTGAGTGGCCACCTATTGGGAAAATAGCTGCTCATTCGGCTTACGATATGTTGGTATAAGTACCTGATTGTTAGTTTGTTTTTTCCCACCTCGGTTTTTGGAGTGGGAATCTTTTTCTGATTGCGCCTTTTCCTGATATTTGCCTACTTGTACATTTTTAGAACTCTGGTTTCCATGGCAACATATAGCATGGTTGGCAGGATTTATAAAAAGGACCACTACACATTGCTACATGCAAAATATGAAAGCTTTTGGCCTTGTGGTTTCGGAGAAGTTGTTTTATGTTTTTACCATGACGCCCCCAGGGCGTGGCCTGTATGGACCCCATGGGCATGGTTGGCAGAATTTATAAAGAGGGCCTTTATACAAATGCTACGCACAAAATAGGAAAGCTCTGGACAATGTGATTTATGGGAAGAAGATTTTTTTGTATTTTCCCATTGTAAGTCTATGATAGGTAATGATCTCCGGGATGGGGACCACTTTTTACCATAGGGGCATTGTTGGCAGGATTTATAAAGAGGACTACTATACATTGCTACACAGAAAATATGAAAGCTCTGAGTCATGTGGTTTTGGAGAATAAGGTTTTTTTTATGTTTTCCCATTATAAGTCTATGGGAGCTATATGTTGCCATGGAAACCAGAGTTCCAATCCGACCTGGCCCAGAACTGAATGCAACCTTTCCCTCGCCCCATCACCCCATTGATGCTTCAGATAAAATTTGATTACAATTGGTTGTCTACTTGCGGAGATATTTGTATTTGAAAGTGTGAACGAACGCACGGACGACGGTTCGACTACTATACTACATGTATAAGCTCACCTTGTGAATTGCTCAGATGAGCTAAAACGCGAACAATACAATGCGTTATGATGTAAGAAAAAAAATAAATAAAAAAACTTGACGGGATTCGAACTCGGATCGCTTGGATTGAAGTCCAGATAACTTACCACTAATTTCTCATCTCCAAATCAGTGTTTCAATACATCTACTACGTTACAGAATGTACGAATATGTACCGGATTTTATTTCTAGGGCATATAATGGGGAGTATGATAACAACAACAAAACGGGTAGGATTCGAACTCGGATCGTGTGCACAGAAATTCAGAATCATAACAACACGCTAACGGGACAGCTAATTACAGCTAAGGCCTTCGCAATTATTCTTAAAAGAAAATAATGTTTGGTGCCTACCTTGTAAATAATACATGGTCCTCATTATCGATTTGAGATGCAGCTGGTTTTCCGCAGAACGCGATCGAATTAAAAGTCACAGGAAACCATGAACGGATTAATAATATTATTATCATTAGTCTTGTAAACCTAACATCTCTAATAATAATAATAATAATAATAATAATAATAATAATAAATTGCTTTCCATCATTAGAAATCAATACAAACTGCGAATTTTGTATGGTTGGTTAGTTTGGAGAAATCCGAAGTCGTGAGAACAATCACATTCAACATTAATTCCCGTTTTGCTTTCAAAAACTGAGTTCTGCGGAGTACAGAAGCAAAACGGTAACTCGTATTCTGTAAAAGTGTATATTCCGTAGCACAAAGACAAAATGTTGTGAACCTCCATAAATTGACTGTAGCCAGGCCAAGGTATGAAAAATATGTGGTAAATTTCAGTATCATTAGAGAAAAGGAAAATAATTTTTTAAACCTTTCCCAAGAGCTAAAATGATCCCCAACTTTTTTTCCATGTGTATAAATGTTCCACAAGTTTTAGGAGACAGATTCAATTCTTAAAAAGTTCTATGGGAGACACCATGATCTTGTTGATCCCATCGATCAGTCTAAACTTGTGACTGACCCATTGCGGATTGCCAATTAATAATAAGGCTTTCAATTACTGGACATTCGTTTCTTACCAGATATATTCATTTTCTTGGCTTTATAATCAGTCATATGGACATGGCGGGTGCAATATAATGGGCAGGTGATGCTCGCCCTTCGCGAACACCTGATCACACCTCCTGTTTTGGGGGGTCAATGCCTGTATGACTACATATCTCGTATTCGTCATTTTATGAGCTAGGATATATGATTTCGGTACCTTGACCCCTTTACTTCAATTTAAAAACATACCAATATAGTCATGTAAGTTAATGAATGTTTTATATAGATCTAAATAGATATTATTTTATTTTCAGAGCCAAGCATGCGAAGCAAAAGCTCGAAAACAAGCAGCTGACATTTGCAACTGAAACATGTCGAGTGAGCATTGATCCCGCTGGTTTCGAGGTCCGGTTCATCAATGCTGATATAGGTAATGGAAATCTTTACGTCGCATGCAGTTTGACAACGACAGAAAAGTGATTACGTTACATGTAATTCAGTTGAGTCAAAGTTTTCAGGAACATTATTTACTGAAAATTGTAGATAAGCCTAAAGGCGGCCGCTCTGGCCACAAAGCTATCTTATGGCATGTTTTAATTAATTTTATTCGCTTTGGGTAACTGGTAACGATTTTTTAAAACTTTCCCGGCGATTTCAAAACCCTGCTATAAGCCAAGCAATTCGGGAACTTTATTGTAAAGTTTCTGCTTAAAGCCTCGCCCCTGGCGGATTACAGTTATGATGAGCAATAACTGGGGGTTATTCTGATAAAAATGTGAAAGATGGGCTTGAATTTGAATTTCTGCTTGTATATGTAGATGGAGGTTGGCAAATGAAATATGGACAATAAAATGGTTAAATGTGATAAAACTCGCCTAAGAATTAAATTGAGTTATTGTGACCCTGTATGTTGTTTCGCAAAGCTGTCATAGAACATGTTTTATCTTATTGCCAAGACTAGACATAGAACAGCACTAAGACTATCATATGTAAGGCATGTCACATGTAAAATATACAAATAAAAAGTTCTAACCACCCACTTTTCAAACAAACCACTATTAAGAATAATGAGAATTTTAGCCAGAATTTTAGTCTTTCAAGGTTCTCAAGTTGCATAGTGTTCAAAACGAACGAAACTCATTTCACTCAACTGGATTTTTGGGGTAAAAAAAAATTGTTTGGCTGGTATGCAAAGTAAATATAACGGTTTTATTTACGTAAAGGTATTAAATATAGCGATGTTATTTTTACTGGTATAAAATAGAGAAAGAAATAATGGCATTTGATGATTGTATAATGAAACCATGCGTTGAAACTTTAAGAATCAGTAAAACATTATTATTCAATGATGAAGAGGAAAAAAAATCACAAGAAGTTGGTAGGATTTGATCTCGTATCACCAATATTAACAAGTTTTGGAGTTCTTCTTATAATTACTGGCACTTTATCCACTAGGCCACAGCTGAAGATATATGAATATTATACTTTTATCTTATTTAAATAAAATATTCTTTTAAGTTACTTTATATGAATAATCAGATCTATACATGAATATCAGCGCGAAAAAATGTACCTTCGGTCATTCTGACATAACTAGTAGAAAACAGCAAAAAGCGGGAAAATGATGTAATATACGTTTAGAAATAACACTGTATTTGTAATCTTTGAACACTGGGCTTCCAAATAAATGGTTTTTGAAACACACTTATTTTCAATATTTGGTGTTAACTGCCCTTGTTTTAGCCCATAATACACATAGTTTTCCTATACCTATCGTTAAACGGCAGCCATAGCAACTGCATCATAATAAATTACGACAGATTGTCTGTAAGGATGGTATGCTTCTATCTTAACAATAGGTTCTGACCAGTGTTAAAATAGTTTTAAGCACATGCATCGAGTGTGTAAGCTCTGCTATCATGCAGAAATACATTACGCACATATGATGTCATTTTTCAGGACAATGGCGTCTGTAGGGTTCATATAGTTAATTGGTCATAACTCACAAAATAACTGTAATAATCTGGTCAAATAAAGACTTACATTCTCTTCTCTAGAAACATCATACATTCAAAATAACTTTTTTTTAATACTTAAATGCCCGAAGGTACATTTCTCACGTTGTGGCCCATTTATATTCAGAGTCTGTTTCATCATAAGATATATCATAAAATTAAAGTTATGACATCCTTAGGATATGCCGTATCTGTGTACAAAATATTTGCTTAGATGTTCTATAGGACAAAGACATATCATAATCATTATTATGCCAACCTACTACATGTATATCACAAAATACATGAAGTCAGTCAGCTCTATTCTTAAGTTTTTTGATATTCTAATAGCGCTCATACATTCGGAGATAAATATGCAAAGAAAACCAATGGTAATTTATAAAGGTGCTTTTGAATCAAGTCATAACGCAATGCGATACATTTGCAAAAATAAAACAAAATTGTCAAAACTTATGTATTATCTAGTATGGTCTTTGTGGTAAGCGCGCACATGGCCAATCAGAGAACTGTTTTCTTGTAGGTTCAGGTGTCTTCACGCTGCAAGATTTTCAAAAGGGTGATTTTCTTCTTGAGTACAATGGAGAACTGTTATCATCGAGCGAAGCAAAGAGAAAATTCAAGTCCTACTCCCCAAGTCAGGGAAGTTTTCAGTTTGATTTTAAATACAGGGAGAAAACGTTATGGTAGGTAATATGCTAATCAAGAAACCACACTGGTCAACCTATACGCTTAATTTGTTTGTTTTACGCAAGTTTGATGGAACTTAAAATAGGGAAAATGTATATTTGTAATATCAAAAGGACTAAAGAAGTATGTAAAAAGGTGAAAGTAAGCAATGATCAGGAAATGACACAATCATAAAGAAATTCCCACTCAAAAGCCCAGGAGGGAAACAACTAATTTGAAAATCAGGTACTTATACAGAGAGAACCTATCGTAAGACGAGTGAGCAGCTGTTTCCCAAAAGGCGGCCACTCAGTTACCCGGACTATGAATACACACACACATAAGGTGAAAACAGCACAAAACATCAGCACCAAAACATAAAACCATTCGAGAAAAAATCACCTCGATATTCTAGCCATTGCTTACTTTTACCATTGTTTCCAATACATCAGCGTTTATTCTGGTAAACCGTGGCAAACGTCGGCAAATCGACGTAAAGATTGACCAGTGTGGTAACTGGAAGTTGTGGATCAAAAAAAAAACAAAAAAAAAAAAAAAAAAAAAAAACACAACACGACGCATCAACCTATGAAACAAGTCTCTTCAGTTTGTTCGGAAAATCAATCATGAAAAAGTTCGGAAAACGTAATCTACTGTAAATTTTAAGCAATTTAGTTTGTTATTTATTTTAACGGTAGTTGAAACAACTAGAAAGAAATCTCTAGACGTATATTGTATAGTCCCGAAGGCGTGACTTGGAGATGGCGGCTATCGACTTGCGGTAGTATAACTACACGGCCAGACAAGACAATTTGGATAATCACATGACCTGCTTTCAATATGAAACAGAGGGATGCCGCCGTCTGTTACAGTTCCTTTTTTGGAAAGAGATACCGAAGTGAATAGCCAGTTGGTGATATCTACATTGAAGATCGTTTTAGTACTGCTTACTTGTACTTTGCAGCATCGATGCCACAGAAACGCAAGGAATGGGAAGAATGGTGAACGACAGTGCAAAGGACGAGCCCCAATGCAATTCAATTATGCACGTCATTGTAGTGGACAAAGTCCCCCACCTATGCTTATTTGCAACCCGCAACATTGCTGTTGGAGAAGAACTCCGATATGACTATGGGGAAGGAAAAAAACTTCCCTGGCGACAGAATAAGGTAACTGCTTATTCAAACTCCTCGTTGTTGCGTATAGTAATAAGCAAACAAGTAAAATAAATGATCTATAAAAACAACAGCATAATCTATATACAACTTTACAAACAGATTCTTAGAATAATGACGATAGGTACATGTATTTTCCAAAAATCGTCATGACATAATATGAATCTCCTTGGGCAAGTAAAATTTCTAATAACATCTAGCGTCAAATAAATAAAGCTATGTTCGTTATCATTCCAGGTTGTTGCCAAAGAAAATATAAGTGAGTATATATTTTTCAGATCACTTTCAGTAAACTTTATTTTAAACCGCAAGCATGTGCCTGACATAGAATGTTATATACTCTTGCATACTGTTAAGTTGTGTGTTTATTTTGAACTGATGCTTAACGTCACAGTCAACATCAAAGGTCATGTCGGGACGTTGCCTCCATTTTATGGGACTTTTACACAAAATGAGGATGTCATGATATCCAACAAATGCTTAAAATATAACCATCCAACTAAGCTACATCGGCTTATATATATGAATGGTTTGAATTGAACCACCTTTCCTGGGAAAGCTCAAAACAGAGCGGTTTACTATAGATTATCAGATTGTCAGTCAGTAGCGTATAAGCTTTGCTTGGAGGCACAAGCAGCCCATCAATTTTTAGGCCCCAATGGGGGACCCGCATGAAATTGTGTATTATACATAATGAAGTAACATAAACGGAGTGTATGTCGATAGCGAATATTCGGTAAATGTGCTTTTGACAAACGTCCAGCAATAGCAAATTTACCGACGTTTTGCTACAGACACATCTTATCAGATGTACCAACCTAAACATTGTGATGTTCAAGACAAAAGTGAGTCGTTTTTCGGTATTGATAAGGAAAATGATCTGGTAAAAACATCAGTATCAAAATGTAAAACATCAGTATCAAAATGTGTTGAGGAATGGAAACCATTGAAAGGTAATACTTGTTCCCGTAAGATCTTATGTTTGAAAATAAAAGATGAGGCAAATTACAATGGTCTTCTGGGACTATTCTATGTTGCCTAGCAACAATATCTAACACAAAATAGCACAACTGATTTCAACGAATTATGACAAAAACCCATATATCAAACAAATATTTGACACACATAAAGATGAAAATATGCTGACGTCAACAAAAAACGCCCCAGTTAAGTTTGAAATGCCATATTGCCGAGATAAACAATTATAATTATACTAAAGGAATAAAGAAAACGCAACAGACACTTTGGGTTATTGTATGCTGGCTTTGTAATGCAAGCCTGTGGTGTATCTGATCTTTTACATGAAAGCACCACCTACACGTCAAATTACAGCAGGTAAAGCCACTATATCGGTTATGTATGCTTCATGGTGTGTGCATACCACATAGTACACCCTGGAAACATGGTCAATTAAAGTCAAATTTAAATCACAACCAATTTTATTGTATCAAAAAGCTAAAAGTAATTGAAGATGTTACCAATTACATGTTGGTTGCGTTAAATCATGATTTGATCAGTTTTAACGCAACATGGGATGACACTCAAGTATGTAATAACGCCAATCTTTATCACAGACTATCAAGTCGACATAAGATTAGCAAGCAAAATACTTGGCATCTTGAACTTCGCCGCGACGTTTACGTCACAATTGGCTATATTACGGTTTTTGACGTTTTGACATTAATTTTATTAATAAAATGACGTATTCTCAATTCCAGCACATGCCACAAGCAGTCTGCAAGACATTTCTGAAAGAGGTTTTATTAAAACGCCAAAATGCCAAATACATACGTTCTGTTTAAGGAGCAGGTCTATCAGGCAGCGCTTCTTTTGGTTACACTAAGTCTTATTCCCAATACCAACGCATATGCCATATATGTAGTGGGACAACCATGTATGAACATATGTTGTTGAAACAGTTTTTTAAATCAAATTTCGTGTTTTATCGTTATTGGCGTCACTGCAGCTACTCTTCTGTCGCTATCAAAATGGCAAACTATGTTTTCAAAGACTGTAATGGCTTGGCTATTTGACAATGAATAATTTTCTATGTCACTTTCGCTGCGTTATAACGTGAAACGAATGTCCCTACGAATATATTTTGACGTCCAGGGAAATTAGCGCCAGCGTGCCATTGCTTCTTTCTCGGCTATTCAAATGAAATTATGACAATTGACTAAAATTGCGCACCCGAATATAATGGCATCGCGTGTGAAATGTTTTATCACAAGAATCGTAAAGCGTTAGAGACGTCGATGTAAAAAACGATTCTGTTGTAGGAGCATCAGCAAAAGCGCTACAATAGTAATAATCGATAGAGGGGTTCTTATATCGAATGGTCCCTAACAATGGTCCCTAACTATGGAATCAACGCGGGTGCAAGAATCCGAGCAGTATCAATTTTTAGCTCACCTGAGCCGAAGGCTCACAAGAGAGCTTATAGGACAGTAAGGCATCCGGGGTCCATCGTCCGTCGTCCACAATTTAAATGATGAATATTTCTGAAGCCAATTGGCCAATATTGATCAAATTTGATGTGAATCATCAATGGGTTGAGGGATTTTCGAGCAGATTGTTTGAAAATTGTGGTTTCCATGGCAACAGATAGCTCCCATAGACTTACAATGGGAAAAACTAAAAGAATCTCCAAAACCACAAATCCAAACGCTTTCATATTTTGTGTGTAGCAATGTAATAGTGGTCCTCTTTATAATGCCAATCATGCCCCTGGGATCCATACAGGCCACTCCCCGGGGCCGTCATTATCTGTCAAAGGCTTATAATGGGAAATGCATATTTTTTTTCTCTGAAACCACAATACCCAAAGCTTCTATATTTAGTATGCAACATTGTTATGTGGAGCTTTACATAAATCGGGTCAATCATAACCCTGGAGTCAAAAACGGCCCTTCCCCGGGTGGGGGTGGAGGGGTCATTAGCTTCCATAGCCTTACAATGGGGTTTAACATTAAAAAATCTTCTTCTCCGAAACCAAAAGTGATCCTCTTCATGTATCCTGCCATACGTATCCCTGGGGTCCATACAGGCTATTTCCCGGCTTGTGAATATCGGCTGGGCAATACATAAACCACAAGACCCAAAGCTTGTATATAAAGTATGAAGCAATGTTTTGTGTTCTACATAAATCCTGCCAATCATGCCCCTGGGATAAAAAATGGATCCACCCTGGGGTCATCAGCTCCCATAACCTTACAATGGGAAAACACACAAAAACCTTTTCCCAGTAACCATGAGTAATAGAGCTTCTATATTTTGTGTGTAGCAATGTTAAGTAATCCTCTTTATAAAACCTGACAACCATGTCCCTGTGGTCATTACGGGCCACGCACCAGGGACGCCATTATCCTCCATAGGCTAATAATAGGAAACATATGAAAAACTCTTCTCTGAAACCGCAAAACCCAAAGCTTGTATACTTAGTATGCAGCAATTTTATATGTAGCTTTACTTAGAACCTGCCAATCATGCCCTTGGGGTTCAAAATGGCACCACCCCAGGGGAAATTAGCTCCCATATACTTACAATAGGAAAAGTATATAAAAGTCTTCTTCTCAGAAACCATGAGCCCCGGAGCTTTTATATTTTGTGTATAGCAATATTCAATAATCCTTGTTATAAATCACTCCACTTGTTCTTCTGGGGTCCATACAGGCCACGCCCCAGGGCAGGGGCCATTAGCTCCCCTTCAAGTAAAGCTGTACAGATAAGGAGAGCGTTTACAGGACCATAGGTCCTCTGTTTTAGTTTTCTTTTCGTCGGCTGCTTTTCTTGTGAAAAAGTTCCTGTTATTTTCAGTATTTCAACTTAACGTACATGTAGGCCAGTAATGTACCATTTCCTTGAGTTCATAAATCTTTGCATGGTTTACACAAACTTTCACTTCAAAAGAGTCTGTATCTTGAAGTAATGGTGCAAGTATAGAAATGGTGCACCCACACCGTTTTGAGAAATGTGCGCATCTTAATCAAAGTCAGTTTATGCTATAGCATGAATGACAACGTGAAGTTAAGAGAAACAAAAAGCGGCTCAAGTTAAAACAAAGACGCAAATAGTTCCAGTATGAAAAGTGTATTCAAACGCGAAAAATATTCATACGCACCCATTCATTGTACCACGGATTAGTTGCATGCACATAGACAAATAGACAGGTCGACAGGCAGACAGGTCGACATGCAGACAGGTCGACAAGCAGACCGTTCGAAAGTTCATGTGATCAATACTTTGACCTACAAGCACATAGACAAATAGACAGATCGACATGCAGACAGGCAGACAGGTCGATATATAAAAAGGCAGACTGGTCGACAGCAGTGATACCGTGAAACTATTATCGACAGGCAGACATGTCGACATGCAGACAGGCCGACATGCAGACAGGTTGACAGGCAGACAGTTCGAGAGTAATGGTATGTATTGACGGTCAGACAGTTCGATAGGCAGACAGGTCGACATGCAGACAGGTCGTTTGCATATAACGTAGAAATGCAGACGGGTCGACATGCAGACAAGTCGACATGTACATTAACAGACAGGTCGACATGCAGACAGGTCGACATGCATACAGGTCGACATGCAGACAGGTCGACAAGCAGACATGTCTACATGCAAACAGGTACGAAAGTTCATGTGATTGATCAATACTTTGGCATACAAGCACATAGACAAATATACAAGTCGATATGCAGACAGGTCGACATGCAGACAGGCCGACATGCAGACAGGTCGACATGCGGACAGGTCGACAGGCCGTCAGGTCGTTTGCCTGACAGGTCGACATGCAGACAGGTCGACAGGCAGACAGGTCGACATGCAGACAGGTCGACAAGCAGACCGTTCGAAAGTCGATCTGCAAGCACATAGACAAATAGACAGATCGACATGCAGACAGGCAGACAGGTCGATGTATAAAAAGGCAGACTGGTCGACAGCAGTGATACCGTGAAACTATTATCGACAGGCAGACAGGTCGACATGCAGACAGGCCGACATGCAGACAGGTTGACAGGCAGACAGTTCGAGAGTAATGGTATGTATTGACGGTCAGAGAGGTCGATAGGCAGACAGGTCGACATGCAGACAGGTCGACAGGTCGTTTGCATATCACGCAGAAATGCAGACGGGTCGACATGCAGACAAGTCGATATGCACATTAACAAACAGACAGGTCGACATGCAGACAGGTCGACAGGCAGACAGGTCGGCACGCAGACAGGTCGACGCGCAGACAGGTCGACACGCAGACAGGTCGACAGGTACACAAACCGGTAGACAGGTCGACATGCAGACAGGTCGACAGGTCGACATAGACAAATAGACAGGTTGACATGCAGACAGGTCGACATGCGGAAAGGTCGACATGCAAACAGGCCGACATGCAGACAAATATAAAATTTGAAGCCTCCAGCTATTTTCTGGTGCTGTACAGTCCGGTTTGTGTCAGACCTGGGCGGAAGACCAAATTGTTGGTTTTGTCACGCGAAGGTTCATTTGGGAAGCTCATTAACACACAGTGTTGCAGTGGACAATTACCTGGCAACCTTTGAACAGTCATCAATTATTATTATTATTATTATTATTATTATTATTATTATTATTATTATTATTATTATAAACTGACGTCAAAAAGAAACACCTCATCGAAAATGTCGCGTAACTTGGCAAATGAGTATAATGCATGCGCAAAATTGGCATTTTCCTTGGTTTTAATTTCTCTCTTCTGTAACAGCATACGCATCAAAACTTGTGTTAGTGTACCATTCTTAAAGTTGCACGCTGCGTGCCGACCTGTCTATCTGTTTATATGCCCACCTGTCTACCTATCTGCGTGCCGACATGTCGACCTGTCTGCGTGTCGACCTGTCGACCTGTCTGCGTGTCGACCTGTCTGTGTTCCGGCCTGTCTATCTGTTTACATGCCCACCTGTCTACCTATCTGCGTGCCGACATATCGACCTGTCAGCCGACCTGTCTGCGTGTCGACATGTCGACCTGTCTGCGTGTCTACCTGTCTGCGTGTCGACCTGTCTACCTGTCTGCCAACATGTCGACCTGTTTGCGTTCCGAGCTGCCTATGCCGACATTCTAAGAACTGTTTGATTGTTTCCGACCTAATAACATACATAAGTTATAACGAATCGTTAGCGAAAAGTTGGACCGAATTTACTCATTTGCATGTAAAATAAAAGAACCATTTAGAACTAATTAAAACCTAATAACTTGTACATGTATCTGATCATGTGTTGTATAAAGATCACATGTCATATAAATGGAACTATTTGATTCTTCTCGACCTAATTACATACATAAGTTAGACCGATCAGTTTCAAGTTTACTAAAATGTTTGACCGAATTACTCTTTTAAAATACAAGGAACTATTTGAGTCTTTCTTTTCACTTGATCCCAAAAAGCAAAGTCCGTCAATACTGTGCATCTCTTGGCCGAGTTATGCAACATTTTTGATTTGCCTTTTTCATTGGCGTCAGTATCATTTAAATATCGGACTTAAGGTCAACCCCATATCGTAATGAAGTATTGCTGTTCGTATAAAAACCCTTGTATAAAATTAAACCTTTCGGTTAAGTGATAGAGGCGTTTATGAGCATGCGGCGGTTTAGAAGAATTAAAATTGGCATGGATCCTACGGACGTCGCGTCAGATGTTCAGGCACAATTTGCGATTTTTTCACTTTCTTGGTCCTAAAATGTCGTCATGTCAACATTTTTTGAAGTAGCGGTATGCAAAATACATAAAAAAAGATATTGAAACCAGCCTTTAGACCATGTTTTATATGTCTTGTGGCCTATTACTGAATACACCGCCAATGAATGATAAAAAGACGCTAAAAACGTCATGCCAGGCGTTACAAAATTAACCGTTATTTTCGACGAAAACAATCATAAAATCGCGATCTTCAGTAGTTGTGCACTGAAACGACACACAATTGCAGTGACTTCATTGATAGAACGCCTGACAAAAGCTGAAGTCAGAAGACGAAATATTAGAGATACAACTGTATCTAGTTCGAGAGGTTCGAAAATGTCAGGTTTAGTATGAAAAGTTATAGGTAGTGTGTTGTTTGTATTATAAAAATACTACAGAGATAGTAAATTACTAATTTTTTGTATGGACGTTTAGTTCAGTAAATGCGCATTCACGCTATATGAAAATAAATTCGATTCAGAAATTGAAAATAATTAAAACCTAAAATTTTCCGGATCTTAAAAAATGTAACACTGCCGATTTCTTAGATAAAAATCCATACGTCTATTGTTCCGTATCATAATTTTCATGTCAGAATACATCTTTTAAGGTTTTGGTTTACATGGTGTTTAAGTTCCTAAACCAATCTTTCATGTGATATTAACTAAATGATTCTGCGTTCACTATCAACAAAACTGTGTTGATTTTCCGTGATCTTAAAAAAATGTAACATTTTGACGTTTTAGTCGATTTTACGTTACGTTACGTTATGTTCACAGGGCCAGTTCGCCTGTTTGAACAAGGCATATAGCGAGATGTTTACTCACAGTCTGGCATAAGCATACGTGGTTGGTGTTGCTATTCTTACGCGTACTTTAATTCTCGTAGCTGTCGCTACAAATTGCAATTAAAGCGCATGCAAAAAACACACATAAGACCGCACTGTAGCCGCGATACTATGATACCGGCTCCAATCTTTTCTTGTAACGTTATTGTGCACGAACATCTGACGCGACGTCAAGGGGTACAGACAGCCAAATCTCATTAAATTGCGTTGCGTTCAAGCTATGTAAAATAAATCTATTAAAGGCTGATCGTACTTTGGAATAAAACGATTATTCTTGCATAGATATGTATGCGCATAGCAGTTTGAAGCCGTTTTCAGTTGGTTGAAAGCCATGTTCAAACAGCAAAAACCCATGTTCAAATCATGAAATTCACGTGCCGTTTAAACTTGGTTTTGTCCGCATTGGTCAATACAAAGTGGCGTCGTTGTGTTCCGTGAAACAAAACGGCCGATGTTGAAGAAGCTCCGCGGTTTTCAGCGAGTTTTACGTTGTTACTGTTATTTTCAAGAGGTTTTAAGTGAATTAGAGTGAAAATGCAAGAACAGCGACCAACCGTGTTTTGTTCCAGTGTTCAAACATTCGCTGGATCACTCGGAATGGGTTTGAACTCGCGGTCTTCGGCATTGTTTAAATGCCTTCCTCTGAAAACCAAAATTGATCTCTATATTGACGTTATAATGCTATGTATATCGCGCTTGATTTCATAAATAAAACCCATTTTATCTGTGTTCTGAGTCGTTTATCTAGCATTCTATTGTGGGTAGGCTACAAAGATTGCCATGTGATTCTGTCAAGTTTGTAATCGGATCTGGGAAAATCGACAATGCACCATAATTCTGATGTAACAGCTTTGATTAATAGTGATGATGAAAGAAATTACACAATAATTCGTATTAGACTACACTCATATTCACTTCAGCCTCCAAATAAAGGTACTATTTAAATAAAATAAGACGAAAACAGTCGAATTAGTCAGACTCGAACTCAAATATGATCGGTTTTATGAAATAAAAACGTTTCGAATCACTGATCACCGACTGCGTAACAAAGACATGACGTAATAATATTTCAAAACTTGCATTTAATAATAACCACATTCGCAGTTGCCTTTCGTTGTACTTGCGAAACCCACACATGGGAAATATTTGCATTAGTCCCTGCGTTACTATGTGAGTCTCGAGAAGGTTTCAGCATTATCAAATCGTGTCATCAATTCGTATATAGGGTGCAATAATAATAATAATAATAATAATAATAATAATAATAATAAAAATAAAAATATCATATCATAGCAGCACTCACAAAAACAATACACATATTCTCTATATTTTAAGACGAAAAGTTTCAATTGCGCACTTGCAGCCCATTTCCAACTTACACATTTTTGAATTGAAACCAATCCTATTGTAGATGACAAACTGGACGGTCTGCCTCCTCCTATACATGACAATGGTAATGGGACATTATCTGGCGACAGAGGAACTTCGGCGGCTCCTATACATGACAATGGTAACTGGGCATTATCTGGAGACAGAGAGACTTCGCCTCCCGTACATGACAATGGTAATGGGACAGTATCTGGCGACAGAGGGACTTCGGCTCCTATACATGACAATGGTAATGGGACATTATCTGGAGACAGAAAGACTTCGCCTACTATACATGACAATGGTAATGGGACAGTATCTGGTGACAGAGGGACTTCGCCTCCCATACATGACAATGGTAATGGGACATTATCTGGAGACAGAGAGACTTCGCCTCCTATACATGACAATGGTAATGGGACAGTATCTGACGACAGAGAGACTTCGGCTCCTATACATGACAATGGTAATGGGACAGTATCTGGAGACAGAGAGACTTCGCCTACTATACATGACAATGGTAATGGGACATTATCTGGAGACAGAGAGACTTCGCCTCCTATACATAACAATGGTAATGGGACATTATCTGGAGACAGAGAGACTTCGCCTCCTATACATGACAATGGTAATGGGACAGTATCTGGCGACAGAGGGACTTCGGCTCCTATACATGACAATGGTAATGGGACATTATCTGGAGACAGAGAGACTTCGGCTCCTATACATGACAATGGTAATGGGACAGTATCTGGTGACAGAGGGACTTCGGCTCCTATACATGACAATGGTAATGGGATATTATCTGGAGACAGAGAGACTTCGCCTCCTATACATGACAATGGTAATGGGACGGTATCTGGCGACAGAGGGACTTCGGCTCCTATACATGACAATGGTGATTGGACATTATCTGGAGAAAGAGAGACTTCGCCTACTATACATGGCAATGGTAATGGGACAGTATCTGACGACAGAGAGACTTCGCCGCCTATACATTACAATGGTAATGGGACAGTATCTGGAGACATAGAGATTTCGCCTCCTTCTATACACGACAATGGTAATGGGATAATACCTAAAGACATAGAGATTTCGCCTCCAATATATGACAGTGGTAGTGTGACAGTATCAGGCTATAGAGACACTTCGCCTCCTTCTATAAACGACACTGGTTATGGGATAATATCTGTAGACAGAGAGATTTCGCCTCCAATATATGACAATGGTAATGGGACATTATCTGGAGACAGAGAGACTTCGCCTCCTATACATGACAATGACGATATGACAGTATCTGGCTACAGAGAGACTTCGCTTCCTCCTATACGTGACAATGGTGATGGGATAATATCTGGAGACAGAGAGACTTCACCTCCTCCTATACATAACAATGGTAAATTGACAGTATCTAGAGACAGAGAGACTTCGCCTCCTTTACATGGCAATAGTAGTGGGACAGCATATGGAGTAAGAGGGACTTCGCCTCCTCCTATACATGACAATGGAAACGGGACAGTATCTGGAGACAGAGAGACCTTATCACGAGGTAATGCTTGATTTCATACAGAAATTTTATAAAACGTTTGGTGTTGTATCAAAAGAATATAATTACAGTCAATCTAGTATTATTCTGCAATATTAGAAGATCACTGATTCATTGAATCTGTAGCAAAACAAAAAAGGAATGTCCCCTTTATGATGACCTGCGTAGAACGCTGTTTCAAAAGGCCAATTCATGTTACTCACACGTTGGCCCTCTTAATTTTACAGATAAATATATATTCTTTAATGAGCATTGGGCAATATAAACACACAGCCTCTTTTTGCAAAACAGTTTTTATGACACTTTTGTCAAAGAAGAAAACGAGTATTATAAACAATGAAAGAATATAGAAAATTTATATCGCTTTAAATCTTGTGAGATTTTACATGTGCATAAAATTTACATGTACAGGTGCGTTCAGTTATTAAGCCAGCTTAGGTCGTAAGTCCACCTGGTAGAATATTGGTTTCCTTGCAAAATAACACTGACATGCTTAGTTTTATATTGTAACAACCGTTTTACCATGTAATTCTAAAATGTACAATGAATGAAAATCAGGGTGCAACTGTGTAAATAGTGCTCATAAAGACACCAAATTTTCAGCCTTAGTACAAAAACGGTTATTCTACCATAAATTACGAATATGATTACAATCAATTAATAATGGTTCCTTGAGGAATCTTTGAAACTCGATTATCAGCGAAAGTTGTGTTAAAAATTTATAAAATCAATTTAGGCATACAACATCACAAATTCTGGAAGTTTTATATACAGAGTAAATATTAATACTCCTACCTAACACATTATATAATAAATTCATCCAGTTGTCCATTTCTTGCCAGTGACGATTGTTCAAAAACAAAAAAAAAGTTGTCAATTTATTTCTGAATATTGCAGGGGTACATTAATAACTGAACGCACCTGTACTTAATCATATTTTAAATGGTCTTAATTGCATTGCGTGTCTCATAAGCTTAAAAACACCAGGCCCGAGGTTATAAAACTTTTTTCAAGCTCAGCTCAGCTGAGCATGAAATTTTAACTGCTTATAGATATTGAAATACTTGAAATTTGTGGAAAATTTAGGTTAAAAACTAAAAAACTAGTACTTTATCCTGCTCATAAATGTTATAATGCCAACAATTTAATATTTATGAGCAGGATAAATTTTAGTCTCAGCTGAGTTGAGTATGATACAAGTTTTATAACCTTCGGGCCAGTTGCCAGCTGTGTGTCTTTAATTATTCACACTTATATAAAGTTTATATGCTTTGTACATAGACATGTGACACGTTAACAAACTACATGTATTTACGTACTTACTAGTGTAAGGATTTTTTTTCAAGACTTTGATAAAAATAATTTATTAAAATTCCTCATTATTATTTTGATAGATGTTTCTTTAGCATGACTTAGAACTTATTGGCAGTGACAGTAATGTGTTAAAGTTGTAAGATCTGCTAGCCATTTTGTTTTCCTCAAGGCATTAACATGGTATATACTGTTTAAAATCATACCTTTTTATTCTGTCTTTTTTCTATAAAACAGGTGCTGGTACATCACTTTATAAAGAACTGGAAGAGTTACGAGCACAGAACGCTCGATTATTACGATTATTACAGGCAAAAGGTAATTAAGCCATTATTTACTTATCATTAACCAACACCAGTCTCTAAAACCTTATAGAGAAACTTAACTTAAGCACATCGTATTTGTAAAAGCGAAGGCTTAGGTATTTCCCAAACCTAAACGTGGCCATTCAGTATTCTTAATCGATTCAAGTACACTCTTTTGATAGACAAAATATTTATTTGTTTTGGAACTGTTGGATTGGAAAAGATTTTACCGAGTAGGGTGCACTACGCCCATAAATAATTAATCATACTGTCTGATTTTGCCCAGGAAAAGTGATCCAGAAATATAAGCATTATTGGACACACGTTTCGGATGTCATGACAAGCTAATTTTTAAAGTCCCACACTAAATACAAGGCTGTTCTAGTCATCCTGCTCTTCGAGTGTGTTACCCGAAAAATGTTTTGCTATGTTCTATGTACACAAATTTCCTTTCCTGGTGTCTATGTCGGGACTTTAAATTTAATTCATTGTCCCTATATTCTTATTTGAACTACTATAATATAAAATTATGTATTTCAGAAACAAATTCGGACATGGACAGACAGTTAGAAACACAGAAGAAAAGAAAAGAGGTTAAAAACGTTGATGATGAACTTGAAAAAACACATAAAAGGCTCAAACGCTATCATAAAAGTGGGGTCAGTTATGACGATGATGACGACGATGACGACGATGGTGACGATGACGACGATGATAGTGGCGATGATGATAATATAGGGGATGCTCCATATACCCCCACGAAATCAGGTGATTACAGAAGCATTTTTTATGTTTTTATATATTCTAGATATTTACATACAGCCAAAGACCCGCCCATAGACCTAGCCATTTTTATATATGTATGCAAGTCACAATCGTAATAATGCATCCTATTGAAACTATGCCTACAATTTATTAGATTGGCCCAGTTTGTGCAAATCGGCTCTAAATTAGCCTTGTTTGTAAGATTAGTCTACGCATGGGATTGGCCAAATTTGTAAACTTTGCCCAATGTCCGAGTTCTACAAATTGAATAAAAGTCAACCCTACCGGGTAGCGTTTGCCCTAGTACTCATGAATGGTTTTTGATTACTGTGATTTAAAAAACCTACAGCGCAGAGTGACTGTTACGGTAAGGGACACGAAAATACGTACGATATAGGTGGCTGCAATAGTTCTGCACTTTTTGCTGTGGATAGATCAAGATAAAATTTGTAGTTATTTTATTCAACGTTTGAGATTACTTGGGTTGATGTAACTAGTCTGTATATTGAAGAGATTGAAACAGAAGAATCAGAAGAAGATGAAGAAGATGACGAGGATCAAGAGGAACATACAAAGCATAAGGAAGTGATGATGAAATCAGGTATGTTAGAACAAAAGGGGTGAAAACTAAAATGTCACAAATTTAAAAAGGCGCGTTACGTTAAACACCCATAATCAACCGGCTTTCTATGTTGAACAGGTAAGTCAGTTATCTACAATATTACATGTACTTGCACGTGACCTTATATATACTTAGAGCCTACAAAATATTGATTAAACTTAAATTCTTGAAATGCCAAAATCTAAAATATGTGCTCTGCAGCGTCCATCCTTGGTTGCGCAACATATGGACATCTAAAAAATAAAACACATTTATCTACAGCATGACATTACATAGGTAGTCAAGGTATAATTTCCAATATCAATCAACATTGTGATTTCTTATATCTCTGGAACGACTACCGGTCCATACAGGATATTAGTTTCAAAGTAAAACTAATTTTATATTCACATCCGACATTGCAGGGATGGAAGAATGTACAGACGGTGACAATGGTAGCGCAGACAGTACAGCTGCTTCCAGGAAGCAAATGAAAAAAGGTAATTATTTTGAAGACAACTACTCTGTCCCATTCTAGTTTTATATGTTTATATCTTCGTACTCGTACTATATTTCTTTTATTTTCTTTCTTCAAGTAAAATGTAGAATTCATGAAACTGTGACAGATAAATTACGCTCCAGTATTCTGAGCCACGGTTTTGATGATAACTTTATTGGTTAACCATCTGACTTAACACTAGTAATCATTGTATAAATGTGACGAGGGAGCCTCCGCGTCCTAAGTATTTACCTGTACTTTGGGCAGATGCTTGTTTGTAAAAGTTGTTATAGTGGATATCGGTTAAATCGTTTTCATAACAAACTTAGTATACATCTACCTTTACCTGCACAGGTACAAATGAAGTGTCAGACAGATACATTGATGGTGACAGCAGTGGAGCGGAAAGTAATGACGAAAGTTCCGCAGTCAGTGCCGCTGCTTTAAAGAAACAGATGGAAAATGGTTGTTGTTTAAAAATATTTTTCTGTATTATAAACACCTCCTCTTGCATTAAGTTTGAAAACAATTAATAGCTAAATGCACATAAATTCTTTAAAAGTAAAAGTAGGCAACGACCAGGAAAAGGCGCAATCAGAAAGAAGTTCCCTCTCCAAAAACCGAGGCGGGAAAAACTAAATTTACAATCAGGTACTTATACTAAGGAAACATATAGTAAGCCGAATGGGCAGCCATTGTTGTTGTTGTTTACATTTTCCCAATAGGTGGCCACTCAAACTTAACAAAAATTATGAAAACACACATAAGGTGCCAACAGCACAAACAATCAACACCAAGACATAAAACAATAAGAACCACCACAGAAACTAAAATCCTAGCTTTGAACTATAAACTGGGGTTTGAAAAATTCAAACCTTTGTGTGAAAAATTTAAATCAAAGTGCACATTAATTCTTCTAACCGAGGTTTAAAGTTTCAAGTGCGCATTTATTCTTTAAAACTAGGTTTGAACTTCAAACTAGTGTTTTAAATTTTCATGCTATGGTTTGAAAAAATATCCTTATTTGAAATCTATAAACTATGTTTTGAAACTTCAAATCGGCCAAATGCACAGTATAGTAATCATTTAAACATAGGTTTGAACTTCAAATCCAAGTTTCAGTTGACGGTCTCGCTTTGCAAAATAAACATTTAGTCGTTTAAACCATAGTTTGAATTCCAAACCTAAGTTTAAGTACGTATAAATGTGCACTTGCCTAGTTGAAATCCTGAGATTTAAAACGTTAAATCCTGGATTCAAAAGAAAAATCGATTACTTTAATTTCAAAATATAGTTTAAGAATTTCAAACGATAGTTTACAAAAAAAAAAAAACATTTCGTGTCGGTGTTGTGTATTAATGAACTGTTTAAACGAAAGTTTAAGATTTTCACACCTAGATTTAAAGAATAAATGTACACTTGGTCAGCTCAAAAGACAGTTTGAACTTTTAAACTGTGGTTTAAAGAATAAATGCGCGCTTTGAAGTTCAAATCTAGGTGAAAAAATGTGCACTTGGCTTGCTATAACTCTCATCTGCAATTAATGAGATGTATATGGGAAACAACCAAGCTCATTGAAAGGCCTGTCTATTTAGACTGTTGTGTCTTGTTAGTTTGCTATTCCTTCATGTACTGTATGCAATGGCAACTATTGCATTACCTTGAATTACTTATTTTGTTTCAGTGAGAATTCCTGTCTACACTAAAAAACCAGACGGATCTCGAAATTATAAAGACAAGATTGATTACTGCCTTTATTGTGAAAGACCATACGCGTCTAAAATAGCTGTCCATTATGCGAATGTTCACACAGACGAGCAGGATGTGAAGAAGGCACTACTTCACCCTAAAGGCACAAAAGAAAGAAATCACGCCCTTAGACTGATCGAATATAAAGGGAATTTCTATCATAATGTGAAGGTCTGTACAATACCCCCCTATCCGACTCATAAGTAATTTCTACTTCCTAAGTTTCACCTGTTAATTTCGGTTATGTTTACAATTCCAAAAAATATTGGCTTAAAGATACCAAAAGGGCATGCATAACAAATGAATGTACAGCTCATCTTAAGTTGAAGGACATCTTGCAGAAGGAATTGATTCACACATAATAACAACCAGTTTGCCACTAACAAACCGGTTTTATTATTTCTTTTGGTCCTTTCAGTAAGAATATTTAGAGTATCAAAAATTGTACGTTTAGAGCAATATTCTACGCAATGGTTCAATAATTTGACCCCGTTTAGGCATGTGTCTTTGATTTAGACATCCCTTTTGTAAAGTTTTGAAATTGCAGTATATTTACATGTATCTGGCTATCGTTGCCGGCTTATAAAGGGTCACTGATGAGGGTTAAGTACCCGAAATTGCACAATTTGGTCCATACTACCTCCCTTTGAACGTTTTCACTGCTCCCAAAGGATCAAAGTTTTATATTTCATTTGATATCAAACTAATTTTATCACTGATTTTTCAAAGCCAGTTTGTAGTTTATGGGTTCTTAAATTGAAACAATAGACTTGCCCTTGTTTAGTTTAACTGTGTCGCTAAACCATGTGAATACGAACAGGGCGTTGTGGCATTATTTCCGTTTCCCGTTCTGATTTACGTATTATTCACTTTGAGTAAGTTCAACAGATTTATATCAACATCTTGTTTTAACAGGTAATAGAAAAAGGTGTCGGAGAGCTTGTGGTGGTGAGGAGGCCAGGAGAACACAGTGGAAGAAAATATGAAGCCCATCACTTTCTTCCATGTGAATATTGCTTGGGATTTATTCTTAATGAGTCACTTTGGCATCATCTAAAAACTTGTTCAGCCAAGCCCACAACCAATCCGGACACAAACTATGTAAGGAACGCACGAATGCTTCTGGCCCCATTTATAGGAAAACCAAATGCAGAAAAGGCAAAAATTGATACCTTACTAAGTGGGATGAAGGAGACCGTGGCCAACCCAGGCATTAGAAAGATCTGTCAAAATGACAGACTGATTATGGAGTTCACAAAATCAGTGCTGGGAAGAGTGGGTGACGAGAATGAGCAGAGACTGAACGATATGGATACGACAAGAACAAAAGTGCGAACAGTTGGGAGATTACTAAAATACCTAAATCGAGGAGAAACTAATCCCAAGCCGCTTACTGATTACATCACCGGTCGCTCTTTCAACCAAGTGCTGAATGGAGTAAGAGGAATTTCCAAGGAAAGTGATTCACCTCAACTGGCACTCAATCTAGGCTACTATCTCAAACAGATAGCACTGCTGAAAATAAGCCTTGGGATACAGGATGGAAGCCCAATCGACCAGGAAGAAGGCAGGAATGTGCAGTTTCTGATGGCAGCACACTGGAACAACTCCATTTCGTGTGTTGCAAAACGGCGTCAGAAACTTCGCACAATAAACAAGCCAGTAGTTTTTCCAATTACATCGGACCTGGTCACCATCAAGGACTGGTTGGTCAAGGAAATCAACGCCTGCATCAAAAATCCCCAATTCAATTGGACCTGGGAGGCACGTCTGCTACTGGTACGCATACTTCTGTTTAACAAGAGGCGTGTATCAGAAGTTAGAGAATTGAAGGTCACCGACTTTCTGCAGCGCCAGCAAGACGTTGATAGCGAAGAGATTCTCAAGTCTCTAGACATCTCAGAAAGACTACTTGCAAACAGGTACATTTTCGCCTAAAGTATTAAACTTCGCGGGGGTTGTAGATACACCACAAACCACCCCAAATCACACCGAACCACCCCAAACTACTTCAAAACCACCCCAAATCACATTAGAACACTTTTCAATCGCCTCAAAACGCAAAATATCACAAACCAGACATTTCAGCGATGCAACACTTTAACCTTACCATAAATAACTCTAAACCACATAAAACACCCTAAACCGCATCAAAGAAACGCCCTAAAATTACACCATTTCAACGCACTCAAACCTCCTCAACATCATCCCAAATAACACTTTATCACACACAAACCACCTAAAAAAACAATATAAGCTTACTAAGAAAGAAACGTTAACATACACAGGTTACATGCATACATGTTTATGGGTTTTATATTGGCTCTTTCTATGCAAACCCATATGTTATGAGCATACCCATATTACCGTTGTATGAGACTAAGTTGAGGGTTTAGGGTACTGAATGCCTGGTTTGTGATACAGTTACTACGTTTCGGGTAGTTTGTTAGTTTTGAAGTGGTTTGTGGTGTTCCCATGATCCGAAATTCACATCAAAATAATCCACAAAATGTGTAGCACTTTGTAAATGTGTATTTTGGGTCAAGTGTAATAACGCAAGGTACAGACACATTGCAAGTGGTTTCATTAGATATAGACACAGAATATTTTTCTAGTGTCGAATATGTATAAGAAAAACCATTAGCCCTGTATGGCTAGCATGAGTAAGAATAACAATACATCACAGTGCATGCACAATAAAACAGTTATATATATCATCACAGCAGTTTAATACTGTATATATAATAAGAGCTGTCCCAGGACAGGATAGCTCGTCTGACTAGTGCTTTGCCACTAAATCTATTAAAATCTATGACCCATGACATTGGCTTCAAGGTCACCCAGGTGGGTCGTAATGGTACAGCATAAAACTTCAGACCAATATCTTCCATCATACAAAGTATCAACTTTATCCATTTACATATTCGTTATAGACTTAGACTTGTAACATAAAATTTCTAAACCTTGACCACCAGTGATTCAAGATGCTACAGTATAAAACGTAAGAATAATATCTAACAGCAAAGTATCAACTAGATCCACCCATCTGTTCCAGCAATTTATAGTTCAAAACACTTAAAGTAAAAGCTTTAACATAAATATTCAAAGTCTGTGACCTTTGGTACAGCATTAAACTTCCGACCAATATCTACCAAGATGCAAAGTATAAACTTGATCCATCAAACATGTTCAAGAGATATAGACGTATAAAAACTTTAACCAGAATTTCTAAGTCCATGACCTTGACCTCAAGGTCACCCAGGTGGGTCGTGATGGGGTAGCATAAAACTTCAGACCAATATCTAACAACATGCAAAGTATCAATTTGATCCATCAACAACTACAAGAGATACATACTCATAAAATCTTTAACCAAAAACGTTTACATTTAAGCAACGCCGATGCTAACACTAACGCAGACGCCAAGGTGACTGCAATAGCTCTTCCTGTACTTGCGTACAGGCGAGCTAAAAGCCTACACATTATTAAAGCGTACATATTGAAAGTGTCGTAGAAATCGATCATGAACGGAAAATAGCAAACCTTTACATGAATGATTTTAATTTATCTCTCATAAATAAATGCATATACAGCTGTAGGTCATGTTTCAACGTTTGTCATGGTCAGCTATTCTCTTTTATATTGCAGAATGAGTGTTATCGAAGTGCGGGGGAAGTCAACACGCGAAATTAGAAAGGTATACGTGCTCCTCACCCCTGATATGGTCCAGGCAATCGACCATCTGATCAGGAAAAGGAAATACAGCCACCCATTTATCTTTGGAAGGTAAAATATTCTAACTAGCTGGCAAATTAATTGCGTCGGTGTCCACTTGTCTTCTTATTGTACAGCCACTACTTTGATAATACAGGGCTAGCCCCTAAATACATGTCTCACAATTCACACTGCAGCTTGTTTAATAAAACATGTATTCACAGTCTGATCTTTCTTTTTCGAAAGAAATATGTTTCCTCAGCGTTTAATGATTGTGTGTTTGTTTTCAGTAAGCATGGTACGAAGCCGATAGATGGGTGCACCGCGATGCGGGAGGTCACAAAGGCTTGTCCTGGACTCAAATACCCAGACAGGATAAGGACGAGAGATTTAAGAAAGTATTTGGCCACTACTTCACAGGTTAGACTGACTTTTACACAGACAATATAACTTTTTAATTTATAATCTAAAATATTAAATTTCTATATCTGAAACAAAACTGTGTTTGGAAACATTCGTTAATTCACAATAACGCGTTAACCTGCATTGTAAAAGTGCGCGAGTAAAAGCAAAATTGAAATCAATATGATTTAAAATGTGGTGTAAGATGACGATTCATAATGTGTTTATGTACTTTGATAACCATTTGAACAATATCAAATTTAAAAGAGTTCGTTGTGCAGTGTCCTCCATGCTACCACCTCTTTACTGAATGATACGAGGGACGACATAATATTTTTTCTGAGTCAATACTCGTTCCAATGCGTCTCTTATTTTCAGATCATGGATATGAAAGATTCAGAGTTGAAGATGTTAGCGGATCACATGGGTCACAACATAAACATACACACCGATGTGTACCGTCTCCAAAGTTCCCTTTTAGAGCGAGCCAAGGTTGCATCGGTGCTAATCGCTCTCGAAAATGGCGCATTAAACCAGTTTCAGGGAAAACGGCTTCAGGACATATCCATTAAAGGTATCGCATGTTACAATTTTATATAATGTATTTACGACAGTTGGTGTTGCTGGTTACTGCGCTTTGAATCAGCAATGGTACCTACAGATTTAATGAATATACCCATGTGTAAAAAAAAAATAAATAAAAATAAAAAATACGTAGACAGTTAGTTTGAGAAAGGGGTGGAAAAGTTGTTTTCGTAAGCACACAAACATACAGCTGTACTGACTATCAGTGTGACAGCCGCATCGTATAATATGTAGTAGCTAGGATACCTTCTGCCCGAGTAAATAGGGCTGAATTGCCATCCTTCTTGAACAAGCCTCCTTATCGGTTAACTAAAGGAGTTTCTATCGGTTTCCTCAGAGGTTTGAAAGTCCTTGGTTAACTGTATGATATTTTGTATCAGTGCTTATTTATAATTATGTCCATTTTCAACTTTGGTGTTTGGTGGGATTTTTGTTCTCATTGCGCCAGTTTTTGGTCGTTGGTCGAGTGCGAACCAATAAAACCGGTTAAAGCACGTCAATTTATTTTATATCAATGACCTTTCTGTATTATGCATTACAGATTTTATCTTTAAAACAAGACTAAAGACTACAGTTAATTAGTTAATCATGTTGTTTAAAAATTGCTGCCTTTAATTACATTCTAGATCCTGTATATTATTTCAGAATTGCCAGTGCCAGTGACATATGATGATAATTGGGCCGAAACAGGTACGCATGTTGAATGGGAACGAGTGGAAATTTACATTATTTTCTGTAAAAATATGCCTCAGATATACAAAATAGGTTTAGTTGTCCCTTAATTCAAAATTTTATAATAAAAAAATCGCAGATATTCAGCCAAGATATTTCCTTCTTCAGTTTTACAACATTGTAGGTAATCTGCAGTGCATCTTCGGTCACCTGACCACTTCAAGTGTTAAAATTTAAATACTTCAGTGAAACACGAGCTGTATGATATGAATAAGGAAGACGGATATGAAGTTTCGAGTTGATATGTTCAACAATATTCTTAACTTAAAAAGGTGCATTTTATTTTTAATTTTAGTATGATAATAATGCCTCACCCATCACTGTATTTACACTCAACTTATAGATGTTGAATACTTGTCAGAAACTTGAGAAAATGATGTTTCTTTATTTGTATTTTTATAACTTCATTCGCTAGAAGATACAGTTGAGGACACAGACGGACAAGAAGAAGAAAATGGTGGCGACATGAATGTAGATGGAGAGGCAGGAGTAGTGGAGCCTGAATCAAATGGTATCCATCTTAGTGTTTACATATATATGCGTGTTAAATAAAAACACAGAAAATACAGGTGGCGAAATGCTGAAAGCAAGTTAATATTTTATTTTGCAACCACTCTGGCAAAATTATTTCAATGCGATGTGGGACTGGTGGCTATATGGCTCGTTTGTCGTCCATATTTTGTATACATCTTGTTGCCGGGCGTATGGTTAATGTTCTTTCTGACTTAATAAAGGAGAGTTGCTCAGAAGGTTGACATTTTAAATGATGTTCGTCAGTGCTGATAATAATTGAGTGATAAGTACTGATAGTATTTAGGTTGCATTCACGACATTGATCAGTTTTGACATAGAAATAAGAAATATAAACTGTTTCGTTTTCTTTTAAAAGGACTTATGTTAGAACAGATTAACCAAGTACAAGAATATCTGCAATTAAGACGACAAAATATTTATACACGACATCCAATATATTAAGCTTATGTTCATTTTGATACATTTTCTACATGCTGACCTGGTCATAAGTTTAACTTATTTCAGAACATGAGCCCGAAAGTGTCGAGAGATCTGATGAGGTGGTCAAGGAGCCTTCAAAGAAAGCAACAGGTATAAAACAGTATTTGTCGAAATATGTTTTTATGCTGGAAAGTTCATAGCATTATTGATCAATGCAAAAATAAAAAATGAATTGAATTTCCAGAACAGGAGACGCCTTGTAAAAACTTACGGCACCAATTGGTATAGAGTCACCTCCACCTTGCAAACAAAAGATTTTATAAAATAATGGCTTCGAACATTTGCATTGTACATAAAACATTATATCTGAAACTTTATTTTACAGGGAAAAGAAGATGGTCAGATGAAGAAAATCGACTCTTCATGGAGGCTATGGGGAGGTTCATAGCGGAAAAAATAATGCCCCCAGCTGAAGTATACGAAGATTTAACAAAAACACTCAAAACGAGGACTACCCCTCAAATCAGGGTTAAAGTCCATAACATAATACATGGGAAACAGAAACAAATGTAAATTCCCTACAAACAGACAAAAGTTTGCAATTGCAAAACGAAGCATCCCATATGTCCTCTTTTAAAAAACATGCCAGTTTATTCAATCATCCCAAAGTAGCGAGACGTAGTACCATTGGTAGAGCACATTTTGCACATGTGGTCTATTTAAACACATTATTAATGTAAAGTAATTCTAATCTGAATCTGGCGGAGAATAAAATGGTATCAGTTTGAACATTAAACGACCAGAATAGAGTTACCTTAAAGGAATCCCAAGTTTTTTGTTACACTAACAAATTTACTTGGCTCATGTGTATTGAAAATAAGAACATCTGTCAACAGTTAGCCGATTTTGTTATTAACTCGTGCATGTTCAAGTTATTCAGTTTAAGGTCTGATTGTGAGAAAACTAGGTTTGTCATATTTACCTGTATTATTGTTCTTAATACAAAGTTTTCATAGAGTAACTTTAGATCTGGGCAAAGTTGTCTAGTGTTTGAGTATGGATATTTAAATAAATATGTCCTGTGTCCATTCCCTATTTGAGACAATGCTGTGTGTCCTTAAGCCGGGCGCATTAACTACCAGTAACCACAAGTACTGGTCATTTAACAAGGAAGTGGTGGCTCTGTCACAACATAATTTTTAACTGGTTGTAAAAGTCATAAACAAAAATAGCCAATGGAGACTGATCAGAATATGTAGCTCTACGTGTATTTTGTACATGTAAGTGCTACTAGAGGATGTCCACTTGTGTTACGTTTGTCATTTCTGGCTTAATCTATATTTGCCAGAATATGCATAACTCAGTAATAACCCTCATTTTGTTGCTAAGAGTATTATTGATAGTATCAATGAATTTGAGCCACGACACAAAAAATCTAGCTTTACAGCCAAAGGTGTTTAGAGGGTTGATGTTTGTTGTTATGATACTCATGATCGATGTAACGAAAACAAAGACATTGATCGGTTGCACAGTACTGTTCTGTAAGCGTGACCTGTGTCTTTTTAGCGCAGCCAAAAATCCTGTTTTCGTGATGGTTTTCGTAAGAAGCCAAAACCGCGGTCTCATTAATATGCTCTTAAAGGATCTCAGTTTTATTTTTATTCACATGTAAGCATCTTTGCTTGGATGGTATCAGTATATTGGTCATAACTTATTATGCTCATTACCTGTGACACTATCATTCAGCTTGAGCCAGCGCTACATGTACATGTACATATATCGCCTTTACTTTGTTTCAAACTTGTGTTACTGTCATTGTATTATGCTATTCTGTGCTTTTCATATTGTTTTCAAATAAAGTTGAAACTTTAAACCTACCAGCCTAAGTGACATTAAAATTGTTGATTTATTGCAGCAATTTCTGTATTATATTATAAAAACATATAAGTTTCATAAAGACGAACCAAATGAAACACACATATATTGATATTGTATACCGTTTGTCCTAGTAAAAATGTTTATGGGACAATAATTCCAACTTTACTAATTTCCTATGTTCTGATTATTGGTTGTTTTGAAGACTTTGTACCTCTATAAAAGCATGTCCATGAAAAGTATACCCTTCAAACCCCTCTTTTATATAGAAAAATGGGTTTGCAAGGGTATACCTATTTACCATATTTTTTATCCAAAACAAAGTAGAATGTGGGTACTCGTTAGACCCGCCTCAGCGAGGAGGTTCTAACATGTACCCACAATCAATGTTTTGAACAAAAATATTAAACATATCAATGTTTTCCATGGAATTTTCAGTTTTTACAGCTGAAACAAAAAATTCTCTGTTTATTGCATGGGCAAGTTTTCGTTATGAGAATACTCGGTTTTCATCATAACAGTTGCGCGACGTTACGTGATTACGTGACGTTTCTTCGAAGAAATGTAGACGTCACCACATCTAAACATCATCAAAAACAAAACAGTGACTGAAAGCGTTTTATCTATCTATTTTCTGATACGGGTCGATCAATTTATGATCATCACCTCAGGTAACTTGATGAGGGCGTAGAAATGAATATTTTGAACTTTCGTTAACATGGACGCTTTTTCTTAACAGAATATCGTATGGTAAGTGTGTTGATCTTCTGGTTGTGTGTTGAAATTTGACATTTGAATTTCTAATGTTCCGAGCCGCAGTTCAAAATCGACTGTCATTCAATCAGTCCAGACGGCGACATTTTCTTCAAAAAGAACAATGTCGAATGAAGGGGAGATATTTTAAAGCTCCGGCTTTTACAGCCTGCCTATAGCAAACCAGTTATATCTTCTATTAGATGCGAGTTTTGAGTTCTCTGCGTTGGAAATTAGCAAGGTGGCTGCCTCATGAAGACCCGTTTTGCTCTATTTTCCTTCCGCATGCTATAAAATATTAAATCTGTGTCAACAATTGCACTGTAATGAGACAAAGTTGGAATTATAATGTATGAATTATTATTTTTGTTGATTTTATCGATTTGTAATCACTCACAAACTTTTTCATTAGGCCCTTCGTGCTTTATTCAGTTTGTGAGTATATTAATTCCTATAAAACATTGATTTGTTGAAGGTGTTTAAGAACCTTTCTCATTATCATCTACATTCTTGGTCGGTACTGGAATATGTTCCTCTGGGTTGCATAAACAATCCCCTGCAGGGTCTATTCCCAAAGTTAACATATTTCAGTGTTTGGTAGTTGTCACTTTGGCATACGGCATGCTTTTCAATATAGTATTTACGCAATTACAGCAGGAAAGGAACACACCTGCACTTTAAAACACCGTCAAAAGTGTATAAAACCCACCAAATCAGCGTAAAATTTTGACCAGTGTGAAATACAGTCGGAGTTGGCCCTCAGGGGACTTGACAACTCCAATTCTTCGCCAAGAATAATGAGAACCTTTTGCTAGCAGTTAGTGCATGCTGATTGATTGGTCACAAAGAAATAATATGTGTACATCATATTATTTAGACAAATAAATCAGCTACAGTAACGTGTTTTATTTGCTCTGTCCACGCCAGCAATGTAAAGCCCCATTAACCCATTCACGATTTTCTCTACGATTCACCACGATTCATCCCGATTTCTCATGGTCAGAAAAATCGGAATGGATCGGCATGAATCGTTGCGCAAAAGTGGAAATATTCAGTGTCACTACGATTCCAGTAAGAATGTCCACGATATTAGTACGGTGTCTGTAAGGTATCGCTAGGAATCAATAACGATTCATGACGGCAACGCTACGGTCAATGAGGATTAGCCACTGTGGCACAACGAATGCTCACGATGCTTGTACGGTTCGATACGGTACCAGTACGATTCACGGCGGTAGCCGTCGCGGCCAATCGTGCAGCTCCGTAGTGAAACCGTGGATGATTCGTAGGACAACCGTACACAATTTGTGGTGAATCGTGAGAGTTCGTGCTGTCAAAGATTTAACGGTTTCGCTACATAGCTCCACGATTGGCTACGATCTCTCACGAAAAGCCACGAATATAGCTACGGTGTCAGTACGAATAAGCACGATTCCGCTACGGTTACGCTAAGAATTAGGCCACGCCCAATAACCACCACGATTCACCACGATACGCCACAAATGTTTTAAACAGTTTAAAACTTCCGTAGCGCTACCGTGGAGTTTCCCGAATCATCACGATTCATCAAGATTCACCGCGATTCACCACGGTTTTACTACGAATCACCACGGTACAACAAGGTACACGACGAGTTTTAAAATCGTGGCGAAGCGTAGCGGCAACGTAGCCAAAAATCGTGGATGTGTAAACAGGCCTTAACCAACTCGCAACAGTGGACTCCTACTCAGCGTTACAGCATCAGTTTTCAAACTGCATCCTATCTTCAATATGATAATTAATGGTGGGATACATGTATGTGTGTGATATTAAAATTAATAAATTCGGTGTCGAATTTTATAAATGGAAAGTGCAGGCATTTTTTTTTTCATTTCTCAAACTTTCACTGTGTGACAGATTTGCACTATTTTAATCGAGCTAAATAAATTCGGAAGAGTGGTGAGTTATAGTCATTACTTTTTAATGTGACTAATATGTGGATCATTAATAAGAAGAAAACAAACCTTATTGAATAAACATAATTGTGGGGCATATACATGGTTAGTTATGGGGCATATAGAACAGTGGGACATATATACATTGTCAAACGGTTTAATAGTTACGGGGCATATAGAACTATGGGGCATATATATGTATATACACATATATGCCCCATAATTAGGTTTGACACATTGCCACATAATTAGGTGCTATATCAGAACCCCGTATCTGTATACCTTCGTGTATATATATATATATATATATATATATATATATATATATATATCTTGTATCTTTTGATCCAGTCAAACCTGGTCATTCTCCATATTGTATCAAATAGTCTTCAACTTAGCCAATTATTTAGGAAAACCTCGCCCGCAGCTGTTTACATAACCATAAAAATGACCAGCGTTTGTAGCGGTGTGTTTAAAGGCAGGCTTTGCATAGCCCACCTTCAGTAGTTTTGCAACCTTCGAAGTGAACGGTCGTGTTTGTTTACTTCTACTTTCTTTTTCTTTTTTTTTATTCCCCCCCCCCCCTCTTCTTGTTCGAGTTTTATTTTCGGGATTTTAATCAAATTGCATCAAATTTCTGTTGCTCATGTGTTCTCCAATTGAGTACAATGTGATTTTTTACCTGTATTTGCTTATCTCAAAAATCGAGAACGGCCATCCATTTTCGCCGTCTCACCTTCTATTTTTCTGTAAACTTGCACTAATCAGTATGCCTCTGATGAAGCCGAAAGGCGAAAGCTAGCTCAGGCACAAATAAAATTTTGCACCGTTAATGATAAAATCATATATATATATATATATATATATATATATATATATATATATATATATATATATATATATATATATATATATATATATATATATATATATATATATATATATATATATATAATACACGCGGAATTAAGGAAAATACCTGTGAGCCAACACATTGCTGACTGCTCTGACCATGATCCCAAATACAACTACATTTTATTTTATACTTTACAGTGAAAACCAATGTATATCAAAATTTGATAAAATTGGTATTTTCATTGATATGAAATTTCACTGATATCAAATCTCACTGATATCAAAAGTCACTAGTGACTGATATCAGCCTATATCTTCACTGTAGATTTTGGAAGGAGGAATATAGTATAGTGTAGGGAGTGCGGCAGTTAGGTAGGTGTGTAGTCAGTAGACAGATAGGTAGTGGTGGGAGGGGGTGATTAAGGTGGTACTGTGTGGAGGTAGGGAGGGAGGGGGTGGGAAGTTAGGTAGTGTAGGGAAAGGGTAGGTAGGTAGAGAAAGAGGCAGGGAGGGGTATGTAGTGTAGGCGAGGTAGGTATGCAAGTCTGTAGGGAGGAAGGAATGAAAGGAGGTAGGTAGGTATGTAGGTAGGTGGGAGGTAGTGTTGGTAGGTAGGTAGGTAGGTGGGTAGTGTGATAGGCAGGTACCTGGATGCGAGTTGACCTGGGTGCGAGTTGACTCAGTTGCGGGATGACTCGGGTGCGAGTTGACGTGGGTGCAAGTTGACCAGGGACAGGTGCAATCGCGAGTTGACCCGGGGACGAGTTGACTAGAGGACGAGTTGACTCGGGGACGAATTGACTCGGGGACGAAGTGTGACACGGGGACGAGTTGACTCGGGGACGAGTTGACCCGGGGCGAGTTGACACGGGGACGAGTTGACCCAGGTTCGAGTTGACCCGGGTTCGAGTTGACCCGGGGACGAATTGACCCGAGGACGAGTCGACTCGGGGACGAGTTGACACAGGGGGCGAGTTGACACAGGGGCGAGTGAGAGTTGATCCGGAACGAGTTGACCCGGGTGAAAGTTGACTCGGGCGCGAGTACGTTATGGGGTGGTTTGGGGTGTTTCCACGGACCGGCCGAAACGACCTTTTTGTGGCTCCGGTAAATCGTGATACCAACAAAAATGTCTGCCCCCACATAACCCGGATGATCCAGTCGTCTAATTACGTCCTGTCTGTCCTCCATAGACGCCTGGATCCGTCACTTAATTTTTCTCTTCACGAATGACGTCATCGCTGTGCATTGTGGGAAGGGTATTTTCTCGAGATCACGCGTGCATCATGGGAAAAACATTTATATACAAAGTATTTTAAGAATAATTATTTATTTGAAATACAAAATATCATAAACTTAACACATTTTTCCGCTCCCTTGTCATTTTTCCCTGTATTTTTTCGATACTCGTGAATTTGAAAAACCAATAAAATGTAAACAATGCTTTGCATTATGGGTAAAATGGGAATCCTGCTCTCTGATTGGCCCTCTAAATTTTTTAAGAACGTGAAGCGGTTTTTGATAGGTAGGTGATCACTCTGCCTGCCGATAGAGGGCGTGATAAATCGCGTTAGCCCCCACATTGCAACAAAAACATGGCCGCGTTACCGTCGGTTTTGTTCGGTAAGGTATGTAGATTTTTTTTTTTTAATTTCTTACGTGCGTTTATCGTTAAGCAAACACACAGGCGTCACGTTACAAATTAAGTTACCAGTGAATTCATGGGGAAGGTCAAAAAGACACTTTGGTTGATTGAGAGGAAACCCGTCATCCAGAAAACAAATACGCGTGTTCACACCTCGTGTTCAAACAAATACGTATGAGGCCTCCCCAGGGGGGGGGGTCTTTACTCCCTGCTCCCTGAAAGAAAAAATGACCTTTCTCCCCAGCTCCCTCAATGTTTTTCCTCAGCCCCCTGCTCCCTAAAACCCCAATTTCTCCCCATATTCCTGAAAATAAATGACCCTTCTCACCAAATCCCTGAAAATAAATAGCCCTTCTCCCTGAATCCCCAAAACCCCTGGGAAGGCCTCACGTATGTTAACACCTCGAAGATACCTCGCTACCATTTTACAAAACCTTTACTTAGAGAGAAGCATATATATGTATTGTATGTATTGTAATTGCTTGTATCCTGATGGGCTTTATAGCCTTTTGGACTTTGTAAATAAACTTACTTACTTACTTACTTACTTACTTACTTACTTACTTACATATACTTGCACGAACTATCAAGTCCTAGCATGGTAGAACAGTTTGTTTGACAATTCTGCAGCTTTCAAAACCACACAGAAACTGATATATCTTTTCATCTTTATCTGCATTTTTGCCAGTATATATACTGAACAAAAAAAGAAACGCAACAATTATATTACACTAAATTTTGAGCAAAACTCGATATGTACAATCAGAAACCATTGCATTTTCTACTTCTGCATTAGACATCCGGCTTCCGAATGCAAGAAACCGATTTTCGTTTTGATGCGTTTTTACGGAGTTATTTTGCTGAGATCTGGTCGAATGTCAAATGCACCTTATATTTGATTGAAGTACAAGAATAAAGACGACCAGTTAGCCCGCTGCAATACTTTCGAAAAAGTTTAATGTTAAGGTACACACTAGCCTTATTTCGTGCAAATACCGTCCAGACACGTACGGAGGACACCTTAGTGACAAAGTACAGAAGATATCCCACCGTCATATCCTGCATTATTGGGAAGGTTTTCTGGATCTTTGTCAACGCAGTAGTAATCAGCTGCACGATTGTGACTATACATTCCTGACATGAGATAGCCAGCATATTCAAGCGTCCACCCCGGGTAACATTTCGACCTTCCCGGAATCTAAGCAAACAGAATAGCCCAGATGAGACGCTGCGGATACTTGACCATCTCGTAACACAGCCTACATTAAAATAGGATAGTTAATCCATTGATTCTTGATTAAAAGTTTACCTCAATACCTAATTACAAAAACTGTATAGAATCTGCAATTGGTTATTTTCTTTGATTTCTTAATTACATAAAAAATAACATAAAAATTGTACAGAAACAGTATTTCTTAGATTCTTCTATTCCAGGAACTACTCATAATACCATTAAATAGTACCAGGTAATAGAAAATTCTATTGCCCGGACTGCGATTTATTGCTTGATCACATGATCAGTCACGACTGACATGTAATTAGATAATAAAACAATTATTTCAACCAGGCAATATTATTGGCAATAGTATACAGATATTTCATGTTTCAGCAGGCAAAAGTACAAAATATTTTCCTCGAGGTGCAGGTACCGCCTTGGCATGCTATTGCCCATTGATACAGCGATCTCTAAAAGCCGGTACCTGCACCTCGTGGGGGATAATTTGGAATATTGCCTGATTATGCACGTATGCTAATGCCTACCTTGAAAAGCACCTTGGCTCATCATGTCTTTCGGGGCTAAATTCCTCATTAAAAGAGAAAAAAAAAAGTAGCCACAAGTATCGTAACATCTTCGGAGATGGAACTTCACTATAACAGAGTAAACAGCTTTATGATTCAAACGAAAAAGAAGGGTGTGTAGTTAGTATCTGACACTGAAATTTATACTCAACAACATAAGTCACGGTACATTTTTCCATATAACTTTTTGTTTAAAAATATCCCAAGTTATATACTGGCTCCTTTGTTTCGAGCAGGTCTCTAACAAACATATACACCTACTCAACATTTAGGAAGTTTTGGCGGTAGGTGTATAAGTTTCCCGCCGTTTATTATACACCGGTGTATAATATCCGGCGGGAAACTTATACACCGGTCTCTAATATCAGGCGGGAAACTTATCAGTCCCCCTGTAGATATACGTTGTTATTTTTATATTAGACTCAATAAAAGGTAAGTACATTATGTAATGGGTCAGATGCACCGCAAAAATAATGTTTTCGCCGTGTTCAAAGACATTAAATATTTCCAAGGCTGATTGGAAGCTTTTTTAGCAAATCGTGGTTAAGAATCTTTCTATCATTAAATGCATTTTCTTCCTACAGAGTATTTAAAATCCATTGCTGTGAAAGAAAAGAAAAGAAATTTCCGGTTTCATTTATTTACAATTCCCCCAAAAGTTATATTAAACGAATCGTCGCATACATTTGTGTGAAAATAGCTCTTGCTCCCTGGTTCCATTGTTAGTAGAAGGTTAGGGGTTAGGGTTAGTGTGAGTTGAATGAGGAACCTGGCAGTAGGAACGAACTTCACACAGTTATTTTTGACCAGCTGTTTTCCCCCAAAACAGCCGGGCATCAAATGGTCCTCTGTCTTTCAAGCAAGGAGATTAGCCCTTGACAGATCCATATACACTAGCTCATCAATTTAAGCACATCATGTAGTTATGTAAAATCATACTTAGATGGTATTGAATTATTTGCGTTTATCATAGAAGCAATACGTTTAACGACGTTTAAAAGGGAAATTACTGTGAAGGTTCTATTTGTTCATGATTGCACGAGGAAATGTAAATATCGTGCACAGTTAGTTACCTCGTTAAGTCCGTGGGATAGACTGGCTAATATGCCATGTCGCGAGAAAAGAAAGTTAAGCGGAATATAATTGGTCTAAATATGCTGCGCAAGGTTTGGCCAACAGGCTTGCAGTCTTAAGATTAATAGCAGTTTTTATAACGAAACAAAGCAGCCAGTATATAAGTCAGTTAGGGTATGTCGGAATCGGTCAATACGAAAATTATAGACCCGGCACGTGAACTTAAAGCCTCCCTCGCTGCGCTCGGTCGGCTTTAAGTTCACGTGCCGGGTCTATAATTTTCGTATTGACCTCTCCTCCATACTCTAACTATTACTTAAACACCCACTGATACAATTGCAATCCTATTATGCCTGGAATTGTCGCTTCTTTTGTTCCATTTAGATAATGCATGTAACATGAACTTAGGTAATGCACCAGTCATTTGTATAATTTACTGATAATATCGGGGACGCAGCGGGGCTGTAATGCCGGGACTTAACCTCTGATGAGTCCCGAGAGTGCCGGGGATGTGTTAGGATTTTAATTTCCCACCAATATATGATCACATTAATTCAAATCAGATATTAATTGTATTTTTAACATTTAATTACTTCATTTATGGCCCTTATTTAATTTGCAAATGTACCTGTACATGTACTTTACATGCAGAAATTATAAACAAAAAATCAAGCCCCACTCTCACATTTTTCACTACAACCACTCTCAGCTTGTTGTCAGACCCCGGGGTATACATTTCGTGGGCATGTTATCCTGATGGTTATTTTAGTGTCGACTACTGTTGTATGGTTTCTTCCTGTCTGGTATCAGAATATGGGAAATTGATGTTATTGTCAGTTCCTGCGTCTTCTAATCAGCAGACTGATACAACAGTCTATTACGATGATTTATGTAATTTTTGTTACTTACTATAGCAGTTATTCCTTCTTTTAGCTTTTAGATGGAATGATAACATGATTTCGCAATAATTTTATCTACTGAAAATGAACAGCATTCTATATAGATGCTTTTAACGAAAAGATAACAATAAACACGTTTTTCATACAAACGTAAATAAACAGACATAATGTTGCTCGGACGATATGTTTGTACGAGGGTGGGTCAGGAAGTTCTGTCATAGGTTTTATATTACGATTAATAGACAAGATAGGTTGCTAAATTATACATTGTTAGAAAGGGCAACATTTCTCCTTTATAATGATACCAAACCCATGCCCAAAAGAAATAAATAGTTTTAATTATCCGTCTTAAAAGACAGGTGGGGTAAAACCACTGGCATGTTTTCTTGAAATTGTGAACCTTGTATTGTGTCTTTCATGTGTTGTATATTTATAACTACTGGTCATATTTTCTTCAAATTTTAAGTGATAAATTCTGTTATTATTTGGAAAAGCAATCCGGCAGAAATGAACGTCACAAGTGCGCTACTGGCTGTATAATGAAACGATAAAGATGACGTCATTGGAATATGTACCCCTGTAACTGGCCAATACCACTGTGTCATTGTAATTGCTGGCATTATTATGATTTCACTTCAGAGCTGACTAAGATGATACAGTTAAATGGTTAAATGCATTTAAAGCTTCGAAGTTCATGCCTAGATGTCATTCTGTTTTTGAATTTAAGCTGCAGTTTTAAAAAATGCCAGGACAGGCCGATTTCAACATTTCGTTTTGCTATAAAACAATTACAGTTAGTTGAAGAAGTTTGAGTTTTGCAGGATATACATGTAATCACTCATATTCGAAGAATATATAGCACTTATGTCTTTCTTTCGAAATCATTTTACTGTATATTTTTTATTGTTTTCTTTAAACCATGCCAGTGCCAAAGAGTCACCGCTTTAAAAGTGATTTATTACATTTCATTCATAACAATTTTTATCACAGGTAATAGCTAGAGAAATGGTCTTCCAGATGTTGCTATTTTAAAATAGTTTGCAATGACAGATACCGAGAAATATATGCAGTTACAGAACTTTTTGACCGATCCTCGTATCAGTAAGAGATTTTGTTTTATGTCATTCACGTGCACACAAAGTTCAGCGTTACATATTTCAAGAACTCATAGGTGTATGACCAGAAGAATCTGTTTGGTCTTTCATTGATAGGGGCACTTTTAAGTTGAAATTGCTAATGACAAAGATGTTACGACATATTGGACTTCTTCCATTACTTTTTATTTGTGTTGATGGGAGTATTATACCCGACCGACGGGATGAACCAAAGTGTTACTCCAGGTGAGAATATAGACATTGCGAAAACTTGCCCATGCCATATACAGAGATTTTTAAGAAGAGGACAAAAAATAAACAAAACAAAAAAACGATTGGAAATATTTTGATTTTTTTAATGCTCTCGCTCAAAACATACATTGTGGGTACACGTTAGAACCGCCTCACTGAGGCTGTTCTTACGAGTTCCCACAATGTATGTTTTGGATCAAAAATAAGAAAAATATAAATACTCCTGCAAACCCCAGTTTTCTATATAAAACCGGGGTTTAATTAAGGGGGTATACATTTCATGGACATGTTTTCATAATAGGCTGCAATAAATATTTTTGACAAAAATGCTAAATTAAATTAACTTGATGCTGTATTGCCCTAAAATTGCCCGGACTGCGAATTCCAAAACACTTTCGCGATTAGTATTCAGGGGAGCAATTTTCATAAGAAGACTAAATAGCTAAATAAAATCGTCAATTGTTTTAAATCTGATCAATGATAAAGAATTTTCGTGGAGAGAGTTTGTCTATATGAATTTGGAAGTGAGGGTTAAAATACATTGACAAGGGAGATAGTTCACAATCATTTCACAACCTTTTACTTGATGATATTTAGTCATTATGTGGCTAAATTCTGCTTGCGGATGTGCATCATCCATGGTGGTTTTTTCCTCGGGACTCGTTCGTTTTCAACTCAGTACTTTGCAAGGGTTGGTATCTGAAAAAAAAATGATAAAACAAGCTTTCTCGTGAGATATTAACTCGTATAAGCCTGACGTTGTTTTTTTTTTCAAGGGACATACAGTAGTTAAACAGTATAGCCACAGAATTGACACTACAGGACGCAGAGTCCCATCCGGCTGGGGCTATTCTGTTCGCTAATGCTGGCGTCAGACCTAGCCGACTTTGACACACGATGGCCACACGAATACGAAATTTCGAATTTCGCGCGATTTTCGTCACGAAATTGGTAAAAAGCCAATGCTGAGCCGAAGCATGTACGAAGCCTACCGATGGACACACGATTATACCCGATGCAGTCACGAACGATACACGAAGTGGTAGTTTTGCATACGATGTTGATGCCAATGGTATGCGAAGGCTTGACGATGTCGTGAAGCCATCGTGAGGTGTAAAATGTATTCTCGAAAGTGTCCCGAAGGCATAACGACACTTCCCGATGTTATGTAAAAATCAATTAATGAGACTAAAAAGTGATGTTGACATCAGCTTTGTCAGTTTCTTTCTTTACAAAATAAAATTGGAAATGCCACCGAAACCAGGAAGAGGGTGTGGGAAGAAGATTTCGCCTGTCAGCTCCACTCCGAAACTTCTCTCCAAGGTTCCACTCCAATACTCCAGTCCATGACTCCACTCAAAAACTCCAATCCATAAAATACACGGTGTCTTTATTGTAGGCGGGAGATTGAACGAGACCCAATTTCATTCGCGTGCAAGCATGGTCTCTTTTGAGAAGGTATTTCATTTTTATGATTTCGTTGTTGACGTCCACGGTAAAAATTACTTACTACCATGACTGTATTGTCAGTTACTTTACAACACTGTTCAAACTTCTCGGTGACAGTTTGGTTGTATTTCAATCTCTTTCGCATGAAACTGACACAAAACTGTTCCTGAGTTTACAGTAGATGTAGATAAAAGACTATTTTGTCGAAAACTGCAGTGGGTACTGCTCTACTAGAAAGAAAACAGAGTGCTGCTTGAAAGACAACATAATAATAAACAAACCAAATACCTGTAAGAGATGGTGTTGCTCCTGCAAAATGAATTTATCATGTTCCAGTTGCGTTTAAAGAAGCAGTGCTGCAAGTCTTCTTCTTCCTGTTTGTCTTGTCTTAGAAATACACCATGATTTTTGTCAGAATAGAATCAACAGTACTGAACTTAAGATTTTCTGAGAAAAAGGCCGCGTGTGTGTGTATCTCGGGGGGGGGGGGTAACTACCTATATATGACGTAGTAGAGATGTGCCGCCCGAATAGCCCCCTTTTTCAGCCTCGCCAGATATATGAATAGGTTACCTTTTTCAAGTCAAAATATATGAATGGCCCCTTTTTTCCATATTTAGTCTATGAAAGACCAAATGTTTCGGACATCCATGTTTAAGAGCACTTTTTTGCTGACATACACAGCTCAGAAAGTCGAAATATTTGTATATAATTGTGTATAGGTCAAAATTTTGTACAATCAAATATATGAATAGGTCACTTTTTCGAAGGCATGATATATGAATAGGTCCCTTTTTTCGATTACCAGGTATATGAATGGGGTATGTTTTAAAGTATCGGGCGGCACGTCCGTAACTAAATTACCTCCGAGTTACCCCCCCCCCCCCCCCCCGAGGTGTGTATGCTGATTTTTGTATGTCCACCTTACCGGAAACGCAGAAAATGCAGTTGTGAAAATGCAGTTGTGGTTCTAATTGTTTTGTGTTTTGGAGTCGAATTTTTGTGCTGTTTGGGCCTTATGTGCGTTTTTATATTTTTAGTTCAGTTCGGGTAACAGAGTGGCCGCCTATTGGGGAATAGCTGCTCACTCGGCTTACGACATGTTTTCATGGTATAAGTACTTTAGTGTCATTTTAGTTTTTCCCACCCCTCGGTTCATGGAGTGGGAATTTCTTTCTGATTGTGTCATTTCCTGATCACTGCCTATTTGTTCTTTTTTTTATTAATATCGTGTTTCCATCGGGATGCTATCAAGTTCTAATTTTTGTTAGATACGATGCTTATACGATGACGTTGCGAGGGCTGTACGATGTCGTGTTGCCTTCGTAACACAATCGGACAGCATCGCGTCTGCATCGTATTGCTTTCGTGTAAGGTGGCGTCATACATGTACCTAGCCGATTTTGACACACGATGGCCACACGAATATGAAATTTTCAATTTCGCGCGATTTTCTTCACGAATTTGGTAAAAAGCCAATATTGAGCCGACGCATACACGAAGCCTGCCGATTGCAACACGATGGACACACGATGGACACACGAAAAGCTCACGATTATACCCGAAGGACTCGCGAAGATAGAGGAACTGGCAGTTTTGCATACGATGTTGTTGCGAATGATACACGAAGGCCTCACGATGGCTTCACGATGGCCTGACGACATCGTGTTAAGTGTTAAATGTATTCCCGATTGTGTCCCGAAGGCATCACGTGAATCAGGAATTTATTATCGGTTAAGATTCATTTTCTTATAAATGTTCAATATGTTTGGCCCCGTTTAGATAATATTAGTCTTTGTATCGACAACCCTGTTGAAAGTTGCAAAATTTCAGTAATTCTCTTTGGCTCCATGTTGCCATACCTAAAGCGTCACTGACGAGACTTTAATAGTAGTCTTGGAGTGGTCTTAGGCTGCCGTATTGGAGTAGATTCTTGAAGTGGAACCCTAGAGGGAATGTTGCGAGTGGCAGAGAGACTACTTTTTTTTTTTTTTTTTTTTTTTTTTTTTTTTTTTTTTTTTTTAATACAAAGAAACTTTCCGATATGGGTGTTAATTTCAATCAAAGCCATACCATGATCAAACAGATTATCTAAGATAAGAATCTACCAAAATGTACATGAATGATGTGCTAAGACATTAACAGTCATCTCCAAAATAACGTTTTATCTGTTTTGTTTTGATATCTCCGCAGTTCCACTGCAGTCCATGTCTCCATAAAATACACGGTACCTACATATACTGTAGGCTGGTCACCAGATGGTTGAACGAGCCCCAGTCTCATTTGCGTGCAAACATGGTTTATTTTGTATGCTTTCGTTGTTGACGTCCATATAGTAATAAGTTAATTAATATCAGTAACTTTACAACACTGTTCAAGCTTCATGGTGACAGTTTTCTAGTACTTTAAATCCATCTTTCACATGAAACTGGCACAAAACTGTTCTTGTTTAAACGCTCGTTTGTCGAACTCTGCAATGGGTTTGTCTGTTAGAAGAAAAACGGGCGCTGCTTTAAAGACAGAGTAATGAACAAGTCAAATACATGTACCTGTAAGAGATGATGTTGCTCCTGCAGTTTTTTTGTCATGCGCCAGCTTGATGTATAGCAGCAGTGCTATCGGGATGTTTATCATGATTTATTTGTTTGTTCTTGTAGTTAGAGATTCACCACGAGGACCGAAGAACTAACTAAATGTTATGAACCACTGCAGAAGCTGAGGGTGAGGCTAGGCGCCTGTAAAACCGGGTTAAGCCCGCCAGTAACTGTGTTACTGATCGTTCCAAGGCGATACTTCTGTGGTGGTTCTTTTTGTTTTATGTCTTGGTGTTTAAAAATTTTTGGTGCTGTTGGCGCCTTATGTGTGTCTTCATAGTTTTAGTTAAGGTAACTGAATGGCCACCTATTGGGAAAATAGCTGCTCATTCGGCTTACGATATGTTTCATGGTATAAGTACCTGATTGTTTTTCATGGTATAAGTACCTGATTGTTAGTTTGGTTTTTTCCCACCTCGGTTTTTGGAGTGGGAATCTTTTTCTGATTGCGCCTTTTCCTGGTCTTTGCCTACTTGTACCTTCTTTTTCCTAATTGTTTTTTTTTTGATCGAAATACGCCATGATTTAAAAGTATTCCACTTGAGGCTTCTGAGAAAATGTTGTGTGGGTGCTAATTGTTTTTCTTTTGTATGTCCACGTTACCCGGGGAAGTATTATAACAGTTTTGGTTAATATCGTGTTTCCATCTTAGTGCCATCGTGTTCTAGATTTTTCAAATACGATGCTTATACGATGGCGTTGCGAAGGCCACCCGATGTCGTGTTGCCTTCGTAACACTATCGGGCAGCATCGTGTGTCCCTCGTAGTGCCATCGTGTAGCAAAACCTGGCCGATGGTGCCGATGACCACACGACACAAGTACGATGTAGTCCCGATGTGAGAAGATGGCCTCACGATGGCTTTACGATGGCCAAGATGTACTCGCGAACTCAACACGAAATTGAAACATCGTGTGTCCTTCCTGTATTTTTTTGGCATGTCAAAGATTTTGATGCCGCTCGCGATGGTACTGCCGAAGGCTTAAAAAATCTCCCGATGGACATACGATGGGTAACGATGCACTCACGAATAGCCCGATGTCTTCACGATCCCCGCCGAATTTGAAAATTTTCATAATCGTGTGTCCTTCATGTGTTAACATCGGCTAGGTATGACGCCTACAGTAGCAAAAAACTTAGCCGATGGTGCCGATGACCACACGACAGAAGTACGATGTAGTCCACATGTCATATGATGGCCTCACGATGGCTTTGCGAAGGCCACGATGCACTCGCGAATTCAACACGAAATTGAACCATCGTGTGTCCTTCCTGTATTTTTTGGCATGTCAGAGATTTTGGTGCCGCTCGCGATGGTGATGCCGATGGCTTAAAAAATCTCCCTGACGGACATACGATGGGTAACGATGCACTCACGAATGACCCGATGTCTTCACGATCCCCGCCGAAATTGAAACTTTTCATAATCGTGTGTCCATCGCGTGTTAAAATCGGCTAGGTATGACGACTGCATAAAAGGAATTTTGTCGAAAACTGAAATAAAAATCTAACCTTATGTTCCCTAAAATGAATGTGGACTCACCGAAATTATAATGATGGACAAGTCCATTCGTCGTAAAAAAAAAGGGTCAATTGTATTTATCTATTTTTTTAAGGTTCGACTGGGAAGACAAATTACTTGAGAAAACAATCAAAAGCGACATAAAGCTGGACCAGCATATGGCCAAATTGGAAGAAGCGTTTGGGGAGATAAAGACATATAAAGATTCGTTTGAGGAATGGCAAAGAAATGCTGCTGCACAATATGACGACATGAAAACTAATCTGCGCGAAAAACTGGAAGAGTTGCAGGACTGGAAAAGGCAATACGAAACTTTGGCAAGCCAGATGATGACAAAAACGGCATCATACATTCGCTGGGGCCGAACAACCTGCCCGGGGAACGGGTCTGAATCGGTGTATGACGGCTTTGCTGGTGGGTCACATTACAGCCATAAAGGAGGTGCCTCTTCCATGCTGTGCCTCCCTAAAGATCCGGTCTGGGGTGCGGGGAAAACCAGCGATAAGAGAGATTCAAACGTGGGGTTTATCTTCGGCGCGGAGTACGAAGATGGCTCCGGTCGTAGTGACCAGCTGTTTGGAGAGAGTCACTATGATCATGACGTACCATGTGTTGTATGTGACGTGACAAAGCGTTCTACCGTCATTATGATCCCGGGAAGGTCGAAATGTTACCCAGGTTGGACGCTTGAATATGCTGGATACCTCATGTCAGGAGTCTATAACCATGCTGGAGCCACTGATTACTACTGCATAGACAAAGATCCGGAAAATCTTCCCAGTGGTGCGTCTAGTCAAGATGGACATCTTCTGTATTTTGTGGAGGCTATTTGTGGATCACTAAGATGCCCGCCATATGTGAATGGACGGGAATTTCAGTGTGCTGTTTGCACCAAATGAGATAGCATGCGTCACTCATTAAAGCCCCATTCTCACTGTCTCGGTTCACACCGGTTTGTCCAGGTGAAGACAAACCGGTACTTCGTGATAAAACGTGGAACTTTTGAAACAAAAAATGATCGTGTTCTCACAGTCACGGTGTTACCCGGCGTAGCCCCGGTTTTACTACAGTAAAGCTCGGTGTAACCCCGGTTATATACGGTGGCGTCCCGGTGACTGCCGGTCGCGCTACGGTTATGCCCCGAGTATTGAAAAAGTAGCAAAAGGCGAGAACCGTGACGATACCGAGACGAACCGGTACGCCATCAGGGCAAACCGGGACTCACCGTGGTTAAACTCTTAACAGTGCCGGTAGGCCCCGGTTCATCAAGGTGGAGTCTCGGTGAATTCCCGGTTTGTGCAGGAATAGGACGGTGTTGTCCCGGTTACCCGCGGTTTACGCCTGATTATCCCGGTCGAACCCGGTGGTGTTACCGTTTGTCGTCCCGGTTCTACCCCGGTCGTATTAAACATTTAATAGAACCGGGAAGGCTCGCCGATTTACCCCGGTTCGTCCCGGTTTGCCACGCATACCCAAGGTAGCGATACGGTAGCGCTACGGTTCTATCCCCGTTCGTCACGGTTGATCCCAGTTTAACAAACCGGGGTGAACTTGGTAGGCAAACCGGGAGATTGAGAATAGGACCTCAATTAGTTTTGTTGGGGCTCTTATATATGGCTAGGTTAACAAGTCATTTTTTATTTATTTTAAAGACCGTACATAATCTATATGTTATATATATATATTTCTTTTAGGAGAAACTAGCGCCCATTTTCATTAAGCATTTTGTTTTCATTTTATCTTAAACAATGTTAATGTGTCATATACAGTAGAAAGATACATGTATGTCCTATGATATTGGCGAAAGTGGTCCCTGATTTGAGACTGGTTTGTGAGTTTTATAAATAAAAATGTTGCATACTATGCGCATAGTTGTTTGAAGCCATTTTCAATAAGGTCGGAAGCTGTGTTCAAACAACAAAACCCATGATCAAATCATGAAATTCACGTGCCATTTGAAAGTGGGTTTTAGTTAATATTATAGCTGTCGAAGTCATTGGTCACTGTGTTCCGTAGAAACAAAATGGCCAACGCTGGAGAAGCTTCGCGGTCTTTTGGTCAGTTTTTACGTAGACGGAATATTTCTATCGGCATTTCTTTAGACCTCTCCATACGGGAGAGGAGCGAGGTCACGAAGTGTATAGGAGTGCAGGTTAGCCAGCTGATCTAGTTTTTACGTTGTTAATGTTATTTGCAAGAGAGAATTAGTGTAAAAATGCAAGAATAGCGATCAACCATGTTTTGTTTCACTGTTCAAACATTCGTTGGATCACTCGAAAAGAGGTTTGAGCCTGCAAATGCCTTTCGTGTTTTGAACACTGAAAACAATTTGGTTGATCCGTATACAGCATATTCTATATAGTAGAAATGAGCATGTGCGTGAGAAAACCAACAATTTGGATTCCGAACAGGTCCGACACAAACCGAGCTGTACAGTCGGATTGTTAGAGGCTGGAAATTTTGGATTTAGAAAGTAGAGGAATTGTACAGTATCCGAGTAGCGAAAACAAAGGCGCTTCAGTTACTGCGAAGCTGATCTGCGCCTTTGTTTTCGCCTCAGGATGATGCACGGATGTTTGGTTTTCCCATGCGGCGGCTCAAATAGTTTGGGTTTTTGTTTCCCTCTTACTCCCATAGATATAAAACGAACGTATATTCTTCATTTTTGAATTGTTAAAACACAATATAAAACATCTTATGAAGTGTTTGGGGGCTGCTTAGACTTAGAAAACGGCTGTCGTCTTTGCTGACCGCTCTGCCCATCCGTAATACTCGGCAATTGCCGGGGTAACGACCTCGTTGTATGCATTGGCGTCCCATGTTCGAGTCCCTTATCGTCCCGTTGTGCCTGAAACCGCGTCAAGTGCGACTGCACGGACGTCGCCGTTTTGCCAGGCATTACTGTCACTTTATTTCTCAGTCTTTCAACCTCGTTTTGTGCTGCTTTCAGTTTCTTGTGTAAATTGTTTATTTGAGCTTTATATTCCTCGTCTTTCTTTCTTAATTCTTCCGCATGACGTAAGTTGACGTTATGTCCCGCCTGACTGACGCCTAGCTTTACCTTGTAGCCCCTGATTGTTTCATCAAAGAGACGTCTTTCGCTTCTGTAAAAAACAAACAGATAAACAAACAGATGCATTGGATGGCACAATCCAAAAACATAGGTAAGCCGGCAACAAAATCATACTCCAGCTCGTTCAATGTATCTGTTCAAATTACATGAATATTTTTTTTTTTTTTTTTTGATTCAGTTTTACGTCCCTTTCAAGATTATTTCAGCTCATATGAGACGGGTCAATTAGTAGGTGGGGCGAAAACGGGAGAACCCCGAGAAAAACCACCTGGCACACCCGCATGCAGAACTTGGCTTGTCTCACATGTGGCCAGAGCGGGGATCGAACCCACACCAGACACAGCGGTAAGAGTATTATAATTTTAATGTATAAAAGATATATAGAAAAATAAATGAGCCTTCGCATGAGAAAAACAACGATCTTGGTTTCCGACAAGGTCCGATAAATTGGCCTGTACAGTAACAGAAGCAGGCTAGAGGCTTGCTTTTTTGGATTTGAGTGGAAGAGGAATTGTCCTATCCGATTGGCGAAAACAAAGGCGCTGATCGGCTGTGCAGTCGATCTGCGCCTTTGATTTCGCATATGCAGATTCCTGGTTTTCTAATGCAGCGGCTCGAATAAGCCCCTATCTCAATGGAATGCGACAACTGTAGACTAGTTCGCGAATAGTTCGCGACTATTTCGCGACAAAGATCAACAATATAAACATTCACGTTGCAGTCTCATTGAATGGACATTTATGCGAAAAATTCGCGATTTTCGGTCTAATTTTGATACTCTATCTCACGACAGTCGCGTGACTGTCGCACGACAGTCGTCAGACATTCGTGAGAGTGTCTCTACGACTTTCCAACGAATGTAGCGTTCGCATGTTTTCTCAAGACTGTCGCGCGACTGTCGTACGACACTCGCACGACATTCGTACGAGTGTCGCTAAAATTTCGCATTGTTAATTCGCCAAAATTTCGCGGCGACAGGTTCGCGACACTCGCACGAACGTCGCACGACCGTCGCGCGACAGTCGCGCGAGCTTTAGTATCTCACTGGCATGCGAATTTCTCGCGACTGTTTTGCGAATTTTGTCGCGGACTTTCGCACGACATTCGTGCGAGTGTCACGCAAGTGTCGTGAGAATTTTCATGTGTTGCGAACTAGTCGCGAACTGGTCGCGAAGGTTTTAAACATGTTTAAAAATTTTATGCGATTTTTTCCGCCAAAATATTTCGCAAGACTGTCGCGCGACTGTCGTGTGACGGTCGTGCGACGTTCGTGCGAGTGTCGCGAACCTCTCGCCTCGAAATTTTGGCGAATTTACATGCTAAATTTTCGGGACACTCGTACGAATGTCGTGCGAATGTCGCACGACGGTCGCGCGACAGTCTCAAGTTGAGAAAACATGCGAACACCTCGCGACTATCTGGCGAGAAAATAAAACTAAGCGACATTCGTACGAATGTCGTGCGACACTCTCGCGAATGTTGCGCGACTGTCGTACGAATGAAAATGAAAATAAGCTACATTCGCGGAAGAGTCTTGATACACTCTCTCGAATGTCTCACGACTGTCGTGCGACAGTCACGCGACTATCGAGCGACATTCGCGAGATATATTTTCAAAATTTGACCGAAATTCGCGAATTTGTCGCATAAATGACCATTCAATGAGAAGTGCAACGTGAAAGTTGTGTTTATATCGTTAATCTTTGTCGCGAACTAGTCTCCAGTTGTAGCATTCCAGTGAGATAGGGGCTTTAAAAATGACTGAGTTTTGCTATACCTGTAATCCTCATTCTGTCTTTCAAGTTCTTGTCTAATACTTCGTTCTGTCTCAAGCTTAACTTGCTCATTCTCTAAGACGTTCTGTAGGTTCACAAGCCGTTCCCGAAAGGTGGTGTTTTGTACTTGTAACTGCGATACCTCGTCTTCTCGCTGGTGAAGTCTGTCCAGATCATTGCGTCGAAATTCCTACATAGACAATGATGATGTGAATGCATATGGACCTCGAGATATGGACATTCACATACACCTGTCCTATAACTAAGTTTTCGACTCGGACCAAAAGCCTTCGCGCAAACGTATCAATTGGTCGCCACAAACGTGCTGCTCCACCTTCGACTCATCAGACTAACATGTCCGTGACGTGTATACCCACCTGAACCCCGCTTTTGTATATAAACTGGGGTATGCAGGTGTATATTTATTTTTCTTATTTCTGCTCCAAAACATAAATCGTGGATGCTTGTTAGAACCGCCCACAATATGTTTTGAGCATAAATAAGAAAATATAAAAAATACTACTGAAAATTTTCATTTTTTACAACCTAAGAAAACTTGATGATCTGTATATCACATGGATGTGTTTTCATTATGTGCTGTCATGTTTTTAGGTGTTAACTGAATTGACTTTGTACAGGTAGCAAAAAATGGGCAAGAAACAATAAACTGTGAACAACTGCAGCTACTTTCCATATCCCATGTGGGACAATAACATTTGAGCCGCCTCATGGGAAAACCAACAATCTGCATAGGCGAAAACAAAGACGCAGATCAGCTTCGCGGTAACCGCGAAGCTGATCAGCGCCTTTGTTTTCGCTACTCGGACAGTACAATTCCTCTTTTACTTAAATCCGAAATTTCAAGCTCTTAGCTCTTTTCTGTGCTTGTACAGGCCGGTTTGTGTCGGACCTGTTCGGAAACCACATTGTTGGTTTTTCCATGAGGTGGCTCATTTTGTCTATGGAGTGCGTGCTCTAGTGATAGATCGTCGGACTCGAATCGAGAGGACTAGGGTTCGAATCCCACAAGGTCACTGGGTTGTTCTGTAGAGCAAGACGGATTACCCCCGATATTACACTCGGTAATACCAAAAGTAGATTAATAAGACACCTTCATAGGCTTTTAGTAATACGCAGGAAGCGATGGCCCCGTCCCCGGCCGTGAATGAACTTAAAAATGCTGATTTGGACGTTAAACAAAAAACAAATTGTGACAAAACAAATTATCTATACCATTAATCATCATGAAACAACAATGACCAGGAAATGATAAAAACATTGGCAAAACGAGGCTCCCCGTACATCATCCATAGTGCAGATTATAATATTATTATCAAGTTCTTTCAGTCCTTTGATATCAGTCAACTATCGTCGCCAGTTTATAAAGTGTCACTAATAAGGGTTCAGTACCCGAAATTGCGCAATATGGTCCATACTACCTCCATTTAACGTTTTTACTGCTTCTAAAGGATCAACCTTTATATTTTATTCATTACCTTCATTCGTTCCAGTTCTGCACGTGTCCGTTGAAGTTCCTTCTTGGTTGTCAAGAATTTCTTCTGTTGCTGTTCATAAGAAAATGAATGGTCAGTTATACTATAAGCATACCAAGAACCAACGCGTTTGAGGACAAATATGGAGTAATACGTGACAATACAAATCGCCATTGTAAAGCTGTTCAGAGGTTCAGGTTAAAGCTTTTTACGAAGGAGTTTTGCTGATTTTACTGACAAAAGGAACGGCCCGCCTTATAGTCATGACGATCCAACGTTGTTTATTCCATCATAAGGTTTCATGAACAGAAAACATTACGAAAACTTGCCCATGTAATAAACAGAGTTTTTTTGAGCTTTGAAAATTGAAAATTTCCAGCTGAAAAATTTTGATATTTTTCTTATTTTTGCTCAAAACATAGATTGTGGGTACACGTTAGAACCGCCTCGCCGAGGCGGTTCTAACGAGTACCCACAATCTATGTTTTGGAGCAAAAATAAGAAAAATAGGTATACCCCTACAAACCCATTTTTCGCTATATAAAAGTGGGTTTTAAGGGGGTATACATTACACGGACATGTTTTCCTGATGAGAAACATAATTTTCCACTATGAAATCACCACTATGAAATATATTGTAGCGATTGTTTTGTTTGTAAAAATGAAAATTTTCGCTTGATTTTTTTCTCAAAATATAGATTGTGGTGAGGCGGTTCTAAAGAGTACCCACAATACGTATATGTTTTGAGCAAAAATATTAAAAATATCGAATTTTTTTCTAACGAAATTTAAAGTCAATTTTTACAGCTGAAAAAATAGGTCCCTGTATGGGCGTTACCTCATGAATACGTTATTGGGTATGGTCTACCTTTGACTTAGGTAAAAGCCAAAGCTATACAGTTAAAAGTCAACTCACATGTTTTCCGTTAGAAAATAAGAATGAAATACGAGTTTGTCTAATTCAATAGATTGGAAAAAAATGCAAGTATCTGATTTCAACTTAGGCTAACGGTAAATATGTGACAGTGGTCCAGGCTGACTGAGTTCGACTTTTCTATAATCTCCCTACTTGAACAGATGGACTAGCCGACCACGCCCAGATATGAATATTAAAGTTACCGCCTATACAGTGACCTATTTTCCGAACTATACATTTCCTAATGATATTTTCCCTTAATTTCCAAACATTTGTAAATTGAAAACGGTCACCTCTGGGTTTCCTTCAACCTGATCCGGGTCTCGCAGTCTCTGAACCTCCTGATTGGCTGCCGCTAGTCTTTCTTCTAGTCTGAAATCACACGTCCTGGCATAAGACTTGCGAGAAAACCGGTCTTCGAGATATCCTACCAGGTCCAACAAAAACCGATCTATACAATCAGTTTTGAAATTTGGGATTAAAGAAGAATCGTCTCAGGGTGAAAGATTTATTTTGTGGCTGCACAACTGATCTGCGTCTATGTTTTCGCATATGCAAACTTTAAAGCCATTTTTCTCATGATGATCTACGATTATGCGCTATTCATAAAATGCATTCCCCGGGAAATAGCGGAGCTTCAAGCCCCGCTGAATCCATGAAAAATAAGCTTAAAATTCTACATGACTGCGTCAAAGAACGACCCGCGATCCCTGGTCCTAATTTGAGTGCGCGATGGCCTGGTTGTTAGTGTGTCGGACTCCGGATCCGGAGGTGGGGGTTCGATCCCTCATGGCACCGGGTTGTGTCCTCCGCAAGACGCATTGACTTCCGACCGTGAGTACTAAGCAGTGATGCCCCACTCCTCGAAGTGAATGAAAAGTGGTTGACTAGGACCACATAAGAATATTAAACTTGACTCACCTGGCCATATTAATCTGTGCTTCTTGAAAATTCTTGCGCAACTGGTCTGTATCGTATCTTCCAACATTATAGTTAGCATTGGCCACGCCCAATTTTACCCTGAGCGACCCAACCTTCGCCCGAAGCGACTTATTTTCAGTCTCCAGCGCATTTATTCTTCTTTGAAATTCTTTCTTTCCTTCTTGTTCATTCTTTCTATCCCTTTTCACGAGTTCAGCTTCACTTTTACTGGCTTTCAGCTTTTCTTCTAACTTGGAAACCTAAAGAAAATATACGAGGGCCATCCAATAAGTTCTATAACCTTTCAAAGAAACATACTCACATGTCTAAGAAACACTCTCCCCAGAAAAACTAGCTATTATCAATGTAATAAAAAACACATTTAAACACAATAAAGCCATTCGCCCTACTTTTGGCGTCACATAAGGCGATGTCAAGTAATTGTTTAGATTAAAATTTGAAATCATCATGAACCTCTTTTCCTCTTAAACGAAAATGGACCCTCCCACATTATAATAACGGATAAGTCCATCGTCACCAATTTGTTTTAGTTTGTGACATACCGTATATTGTAATTTCGCTATCTCTTTATCTCGATCATCCAGTTTGCCCATCTCTTTAGTGTATTGTTCACTAGACATTTTCTTATAGTATCCTAGCTGCTCGTCTTTTCTTTCAATTTCTCTAAAACGGTGTAAAATGTCTGTAATTGTGAATTAGGGGGTGGGGAGGGGCTAACGTGTTCGGAACGGCAATACAATTTGAGATAACATTTAATTCCATTCAAAATTTTTTCAAATGACTTGAAATTGGAAAGATAACAACCAAGTCTCAGACATATTAAATAAAGGTAAAACGGAGTTCCTTTAAGAGCATTGAAAACATTTATGAGAAAGGGAATGGGCCATGCCGCGGTTTCGGCTACTGAAGCATCATCAGTGACCCTGTAGATCTGGCCACAATTACTGTAATTTTGAAAATTTCAACAAGGCAGAGTCAACTGGAAGCGGTTGCCTCGTCCCTACATGACAGGAAATTGTTGACTGGGACGTAAAAACCACAACAATCAAATAGACAATACTTTCCTATTTACCTGTATGCTTCTTCGAGTTCAAACATTTTCTGTACCAGTAATGCACTAGCCCGTTCTACACCCGGTTTTTCGTTCATAGCTCCAGTAGGGGATGTCAAGTCAGCCATGGTAGGATCTATTAGGTGCAGTCAGGAAAACATGTGCACTTAATATGTACCCCCTTGTACCCCACTTTTATACAGCAAAACTGGGGTATACAGGGGTATACTTCTTATTCTTATTTTTTTCTTATTTTTGCTTCGAAACGTAGACTGTGAGGCGAGGCGGTTCTAACGTGTACCCCACGATCTGTGTTTTGAACGAAAATAAGAAAATTATCAAACAAAACAAAACAAACAAAATAAGAATGTAATGATTTTTTTTTTTTTTTTTTTTTTTTCCATTTTGCAGCTTTTAATATCTCTGTATACTGTACTGGTGTGTTTTCGTAATGATACATACTAGACTGAATTCAGTCGAATTGCTTCTGGCGTGTATCTTCTAGACTTAAACAATTAGATCTAACGACAATAAATATAAAAAGCAATTCAACAATGATATATATATAAGGAAAGGTACAAAAAGTTATGGAAAATATGTCATTGTCAATGATGCAATGTTTTTGTTAATATTTTTTTTTTATTTTACTAGAATGTATAAGATGCATGTATAAAAAGGGGTTTTCCAAAAACAAAGAAAGTTGGCGAAATTTTCATTCTATACAGTTATTAGTGCATTTTGCAAAATGTTAGAGAGGAGTTTTAAGGACACTCTAAGCTGCAAGTAGTATTGCCGAACAAGTTTGTAATTTGTGTTTTATAATATATAGTCCGACTTATTAAACAGTTTAAAGGCCTACCTTATAAGCTGTTCACAGTGTTCACATAATGTTCGATTTTCAGGATACGAAAACATATGGAATACAAAATAAGCCTGAAGACATTCAAATAATCTGAATTTGCAATTTACTTGTTGCTCTCTTTAAAATGAGCCACGTTATGAGAAAACCAACTATGTGGTTTCCGAACAGGTCCGACACAAACCGAGCTGCACACACACACACACACACAGAAGATAGCTAGAGTCGGGAAATTTTGGATTTAGAAAGCAGAGCAATTGTATTATCCATGTAGCGAAAACAAATCCATGTAGCGAAAACAAATTGATCTGCGCCTTTGGTTTCGCATATGCAGATTGCTGGTTTTCTCATGAGGCGGCTAAAATTTAAAACAATACAAAGAATCGCATGAATCGTGACTCTCTGGTGTTATTCATTTTCATTGACCTGGATGATTGGTTTGAGATTATTTTTATTCTATTTTTATTCTTAATTACATTTTAGTTAATTTTCATTGTCAGACTAGACATACAAGTGTATATTTATTTTCAATGTGTTGGAACTCACCGACACCAATTAAGCTGACGGAACTGCCTACCAAATTCTTTCTAGTTAGCGCACAGGCCTCAGTAGTCCAATAAGCGCACACCAAATACTTCTCCGATAAAAAAAAATAGCTTGACATGCATATTGATACTTTACACATGCCTTGTCCCCCTGGACCCCATTATCTTGTTTCGTGTATTAAACTTTAGCATCAAATGACTTAACAATATTTTGAGAGGGTCAGAAAATATAAATGGCATCATCATTCATTTTTGACGTACATTACTTCTATAGTTTATGAGTCGTCTTCTTTTATTTTGTGCGCTAATTAGAATTCTTACTAGTATTATCTAGTATGCGTTTTGGAGGAAATATTGAGAAAATAAGCGCGCATTGCTCAAAATAGAGCGAATACGGTATTTTTTCAACCAATGAAATATTCTCAGATAACGACAACTCTTGTTTTTGAGCCAGTAACAGTTGCCTTTATATTTAGTATAAAAACTCCAAATAATCAAAGTTGCTGTTTTATAATCATTATTATTATTTTATTTTAGTTATCATATTTAACAAAGAAGAATAATTAGCTTAAAGGGCAACGATCGCTCACCTGAGAACCAGCAAGTTTGAAAAAATTCAAAAGTATGTGAGACTAAGTAAAAAACTTTGATTTTAGTAGAACTGAGTGCCCTATCTAAATACAGTCACATTAACATTCAAGTGGTAGCTAACTGTGATCTGACTCATAGGAAACCTTATAGACGTCCTCATAACCTGCCAAAATGGAGATGATAAAATCACATTGAAACATCAAAATTGAAGCTGCTAGAGTGTTCCTATTACAAGTCTATGGGGACTTTTCAAAACGCAAAAGGGTAATGCACCAGTCATTTGTATCCGTCGGGTAATAGCGGGGCGTTCAACTTTTCGGCTAAAAGCACGGTACTGCGGGGTCAGATTTGTGGTAAAATCCCTGCTAAAAGTCCCGGCTCCCCGGAGGCTGCCATTAATGTGGAACAACAGCTGGTAGTTGTTCTATTGAAACAATATGAGAGAGGGGTTTGAATTTCTGCATGTAATTGTACAGGACCATTTGTAAATTAAATAAGGACCATAAAAGTAATTAAATATCAAATACAAAGTTCTACATTGTATTATCTCATTTGAATTAATGTTCATGACCAAGTATTGGCGGGAAATTAACCCCGGCACTGCCGAAACTCATCAGAGGTTAAATCACGGCACTTTAGCCTCGCTGTGGCTCCACTATCCCCGGCCCTAGAAGAGCCGGAGATACAAATGACTGATGCATAACTAGATGTTCTTATTATTAAATGATCTGCAAAAATGAGGAAGATATGTTAAAAATGAAGGTCTTTAGAATATGATACAAAAATGTGTCAGACAGTCACGGGCAGACAACTCCATAGTCAGTGATGGTATATACCCGACCTAATTTTGATCTTATCCGAGACTTTATTGATGTTTGAAAATGCAATCAAAATAGAATTGCTAGATCGTTTACAACATTCTCCCCATTACAAGACTATGTGGATTTTTAACTATAAAAACGCAAAAGGGTAGCTGACTCTGCACTCTGTGGTCCAGTCTGGCTGGATTGGGCTTCGAGATCAGGGCCTCTCGATTTGAAGTGCGACGCTCTACCACTAGGCCACAGCGGCACCCTTTGCGATTTCCTTCTCCTAATATAGGAATGTTGGTGTACTTGGTCACAACAAAATGTAACAAGTGCCATATAACATTGTCAGATTGTCACGACTTGTATAACACCACTATTCTCTGTGAATCGATGGTTATCAGGCTTGCGTTTGTGAAATTGTTACAATGATTGTCTTCATTTGCTTTGTTTAAGCTTAGCCTTCGGTGGTGGAATAAATTGCACTGTCTTCTCGTTACTGGGCCTCTGTTTAGCTCCCTTCCCAGTTTCGTCCGAATCCCTTTTTCTCTGACCCGGATTACCTTGAACCTTGGCCTGTCCAGCAGCCTGTTTCGGTTTTGGACCATCCTGCTGTTTTGGACGTCGACTGTCCGCTTTTTCAGTTAATTTGGAAAATTTGGGATCACTCTGCAGAGATTTGGGCACTTTATCGCCATATTTAAGAGGTCCAACTCCGCTTTGAGCTATACTCAGTTGACGGTCAGCTCTTCGCCTACTAAAACGTGTAGTGTGATCATTTATAGAAAGAGCAGTCTTTGTCATTTTGTCTTTTGATTTTAAGACATCTAACTCAGCAAATGTTTCCTTAAACTTTTTCTCGATAGCATTGAGTCTCCTTACTAGTTGCTGCTCCCTCGAGGACATATCTTCCATAAGTTTAGCGTTAACGTTTTGACCAGCTTGTGAAACTCCCAGTTTGATCTTAGCATGTTTTATCCTGCTATCATATTGTTTTCTTTCTTTCCTGATATGGTTATATTCTTTGACCATATCCTGCCTCCTCTGTTTCTCCATTTCTTCAGTTTCTTGAGCTTCTTCCCGTTTCGTTTCACACACCCTTAGTTCATCTTTAGCTTGACTGAGATATTTCTCCATCGCTTTGATTTCAAACTCTTTCTTCTTCACTGATTCTTGATCTGCTATCAAAGCGGTTTGTTCCACGCCTATTTCTAACTTGATTCTCTTTATATCTCTCCTGTCATTCGCTACATGCTTTTTAATACCCATTGTACTATCAGGATTGGCTGGATCCCTAAGTCGATCCAACTCCGTATTAGCTGCAGATAGTCTTTCCTCCAACCTGGCAACATGAATCTGAGTCTCATTCAAACTTGTCCTCAAGGCTTCCATTTCGTCCTTACTAACATTGAAATTAGCATTTGACACGCCTAACTTAACCTTAAGAGAACTAACTTTATTGTTTAGTGTCTTCTTCTCCTGCTCTCCATCTTCGATCTTTTTCTCTGTTGTTTTGATTTGGGCTCGAATTCTTGCGATTTCTTTCTTTACCGAGTCCATTTCTAACATCTGGTTTCTAATTCCGCCATCTAGGAGTTTGTCGTAGCGAACTCCGTCGCCTTGGCTTACCACCACCTGTGTCATTGTTGGTGTTCGGGAGTTTTTTGTGGGTTCTTTATCAATTATAGGTATTTCAGAATGGGTTATTTCATCATGGTCGATATGGTTGAGACCCGTGGGTACAGATATAATCACGTTGTTTCCTGAAACAGATTTTAATAGCATCATGAATGACCGCATAAAATAACGAAATTTTATCATCGAGACCAACTGTGTTGTGTGACATCACCGAAAACCATTCGATTGCTTTGCAACGTTTTCCATGATGTCACGCAACACAAACTAACCAAATAGACCAAATAATTTTAGAATCATGAGCTCGTCGAATTCCTGTAGGATTAAAAATGTATAAAACTACTTACAATCAAAGTCTGCCACTCTCTCACTTGTATCCATTGCCAAATCACCCTATACATGTTGTTTAAATTCCTACAAATGTATATATTTAATAAATTGGATATAACGTTACGAGGCTTTCTTTAAGCTTTTCGGTACATTTTCACTCTCAATGAAGTGCATCAAAATGTGAAACAAAGAACAATAGAAGGGAAATAAATATGTTGAAGGGACAACCTAATATGATTACAGATCTCTCACTAGTACAAAAGGTAGATCCCGAAAGTCCCCACTCTCGAGATTATAAATCAAACCTAACTTTTTTGAGTGCTCACCAGATCACTAGATGCGCAGCCTTATCCTAGTCTAGTTTGGCAAATTTGCACCTATTTCGGTCTGCTTCAAACTATATCCCGTCTTTTAGATAGGTATTAATCCGTAGAATTTTCAATGAACGGTCCCGTCCTATTGTTTAAAATACGTTTCACTCTATAAGGTTCCATTTAATTCACCTATATGCTACTTATGGCTATTTTGAAAGATATAAATGTGCCTTTCTGTTTACAGACTTTCATAAGTAGTTTACAAGTGTTACTCCGTATAGTTGTGTGAATTCCATGCAAAGAGGTTAGTGCTTCATATAACTAGTATATTATGTTTTTGGCATTTTATCACAGAATAAATGTTGCAAATAAAATACATGTACGAGCTATAGTATTTTAAATACAAAGGCAAGCAGAATATTCAAATCAATTGCGATTGCCAATCGAACGCAAACTGTCTTTTAAAATAAAAATAAAACGGAGATCCTTTAAGAGCGGTGAACATATTAATGAGAAAGGGGATGGGCCATACCGCGGTTTTTGGCCACTTAAGATTCTTCATTTTATTGTATCTGTTTCAGCCATGCTCTCGGTTTTCCTGGCGTCATGAGCGAACAAACTTTGCAAGATGACGATAAAGTTGAATTTTACTTAGAGGAAAACTATAATGACGAACGTGGACATGCAGGGGAAGATCCTTCGCTTGATCAAGAAAATGCTGTAGAGAAAAGTGGTGATATTGCAAAAACTAAGGCGTCCGACCATAAATTGGAAAACAGTTTAAGGATTGATACTCTTATAGAAACAATAAACGAAGAGCTAAGAGAAAACACAGAGACAAATAACAGAGGAGTTAAGCAAAACAAATCATTTAAAAGTGTTGAAACTGGGTCAACGCAAGACGAAGAAGAGTTGAGAAATCTTTCGAGCACCATAAGAATTTCTGACGAAGATCTTGGAAGAATAGTTTCTCCCCAAGCATACCTTGCGCTTCAGGCTGAAAATCAAGATCTTAAATCATCAAGGAACCCAAACTTTGCTTACAAGGGATACCACGACGAAATGATGGAGCTAGAAGAACTCAAACAAACATTAAAAAGTGAAACTGAGAATCTAAAAATGCTTACATCTGTTTTACAAGCATCCGAAGAGGAAAGGAATGAATTGAACGCAAAACTTGCGACACTGCGGGTGAAACTAGGTGTCGCTAATGCTAACTATAATGTTAGTAAGACAGAATCTGACCAGCTGAGAAAACAGAACCAAGAAGCGCAAATTCAAAAAGCGAGACTAGAGGAACGGATCAGTACATGTACGGCTGATTTAGAGAAACTTAAAGATCCCGGTAATCCTGATAGTAATATCAATTTGAGAAAAGTTGCTGCAAATGATAGGAAAGAAGTGAAGAGGCTGAGGAATGAATTAGAAGGTATAAAGTCGGAGAGATCTGAGACGCAAAAGCAGATAGAAATAAAGGATGAGAGAATGAGGCAGTTGGAAAAACAAATAGCAACGGTAAAGGAGGACTTAGACACATGCCAGAGTGATTTGGATGTTGCCCTCATTAGTGCCGAAGCTGAAAGGAAGGAAAGAGAAGAAATAGAACTGAAACTGAATGACTTGATAGGCGAGAAGATGAAATTTGATGATCATATGTTGAAGGTACAGACAAAACTTGATTCCACGACCTCTGGAACGACAGGCATACAAAAACAAGTCGAGATTTTCAAAGAAAAAGAGCAGAAGCTATTGCTGAGTATAACCACAACAGAAAAGAAACTCAAAGACGCGGTGACGGAGATCGAACAGCTGAAGAACCGCGGTATGCCCTCGAGGATTGCCAGTTCGATCAAGCACCACCAATATAGGATGTCCCGTAACAGCATGGTATCAGATACAACTCCGCGTTTCAAAAGCAGCAGTATTGCTTCGTCCGGTAGCGTCGGGTCAAAGTTGAGTCTCACGTCGGTGGGAACGGCACGGTCTAGTGGGACAAATCCTGGACCTGGGGCAAAACTGTTGATTCAAAAAGGCGGTCCAGCACAACAAACCGGAGCTAAACCGAGACCAGTTAATGGAAAACCCAAATGAACAGATTCTCAAATGGGTGAACTTTTCTGCGATTGAGTACAATCATGATCAAGTTTCAATGCATTCCATCCAGTTCATGACAATATATAAAACTTACATATGATCATTTTAGGTTGATAAAACGGGATAGTTTTGATGTCACAGTGGTTTATCTATGCGTGCCATTACCATTTTGGAGGTCAGAACTTGCTGAATAAGATGATGTATAGACGTGTTTCATTTTTGCATATCTGCGATGCCTTCTTGGAGGGAAATGTGCACTGCATGAAAAACCGCGTTTAATTTCCTATTAAATTCACACAAAACGTGATTAAATTTCAAATTTAATTCGATTTTTGTAAATTTACATTGGAATTATATTTCAAATATACTCCCCGTCTGCTTTAAGTTTAATGTAACGTAAACTGTAACAGTTTACTGCGTTTATGTATAAATTAAACGCAAACAAAATTTGAAAGCTGAAGAACGTAAACTCAAATTATATGTCTTGTAAACGCGATATAGTTTTTGCTTAAACTCATAAGAGACTCGGAGTTTAATTTGACGTAAACGTGACTAAAATTTAACAATATACATGCAGAATTATAATTTGCATTTTAATATTTTTATGCAGTTTTCTATGTTCGAGCTTCCCTACATAATATAAAGTGGTCCAACAAAAATAAAAAAAAGAAGAAAAAAAGAGAAACTGAAAAAAAGAGAAATGAAAATGTTAGTGGGATTCGAACCCACCGCTTTTGGTTTCCGTATACGCAATACCCCTCCCCAATCCTGCACCCTCCCGACCCCGGCCTTAGGTTGCAAGTCCGTTTTCACACCGGACTAATCAAGGACTCATACCAGCGGATCTTCGACTGAAAGAAACAAGACATGCAATACGCTAAACACTATACCCTAACAATGTACTAACACATTCCGCCATATCAACAGTTGGAAGGAAGACTGCAATTTAAGAAAATAAGCTTTCTTTTAGCAGTGTCAAAGTTTAATGAGATTTACGGTCATAAAAACATCAGGTTTTAGTACATTTAATTTTTGATTCATACATCAAATTTTCATGCCGTTTACTTGTAGTTTAAGAGGAACAAAAACTTCACATTTTTATTTATATTTAAAATTTGAATTATATCTTACAAACCTAATTGTTGGGCATATAATTGTTCATTATTTTCTTTTATATAAGAAGTTTACTTTAAGTTTAAGTGTCCCAACAATTTCTCATTTTATTTTTCTAAAATCCTAATTAAATCTTAAAGGTCAAGTTATTTCTAATTTAATGCATGCTTATACGCAGGTAACATGGAATAAAAAGCTAAACTTGTTGTTACAACAACTTCAAGTTTTATGCCACCTAGAATTTAAATTAAATCTAAAACTCCGAGTTTTATGGAATTTTACGAAAATGTAAACTTACTTAAACGCGTTATTTCATGCAGTGACGTGAATTCTAATCAATTTGTTTCCTGAAAGTATATAATAAACACATTTCTTCTGCGTTTGTTGAACTAAGCAGGTATATTCTATTTTAAGTTACTCATCTGACCCAAATTTTGAGCAGGGACTGGTAAGAGAAGAGGTAACATACCTGCGAACCTGGTGTTAATTTGATGTTTGAAGCTGTTATCAGATTGAAAGCATGTTCTTTTCGTTTTCACTCCCGGTTTTGTTCCTTTGCATTTCTTCTGCTCATGTGACTTGCTTTTTCTGTCACATGACCTGGTTCAAGAAGCCTCAAAACGCATCCACCATTAAAACCATATGGCGCGTAGTTTTTGGTCATGTCATTGTTCCTTTGTTAAACTTTTTCTTACATTTTATTTTCCAGATTCTTGGTTTAGAAAATACCCTATGATAACCTTTATTCAAACTAAGCCAACATTGTAAAATTTTAGTTCTTATGAGCGTCATTTGTGAAAAGAAAAGGGCTCAAACATGGGCAGTTTTCAGAAGTGCAGCAATGTTTGTTGCATGTATGTATGTATGCCTACTCATTGTTATATGTATCAGGGACCGTGTCCGTACTGATTTCACATGAAATTATCATTGATTGTTTGTCTGAGTTTTGACTTAGCGTCTCAGTCAACAGCTATGGTCATGTCAGGACGTTGCCTCTATTTTATGGGACTTCTAACCAACATAAGGATGTCATGACACCCAAAATATGCTTCACAAAATAACAACTCAAATAAAACAAAAAAGGCTTATACGTATGGATGGTTTGACTTGAACCACTTCTAGGTAGACCCAGAGTTTCTGAGTGGTTGACCAGTAATCAGATGGTCAGTCAGTAGTTTATAACCTTTGCTTTTCGGGCACAAGCAGCCCATCTGTTTCTCATTAACCTATTGTGTGTGGGCCCATTCTCTTTGTCACCGGTGGTTTGAGTGGCTCAACTCCGGTCTTTCATCTTCGAGAGGCTTTGTGGATGAGACCATGACACGTGTAGAACCAGTTAAAATGGTGTACACACGTACCACATTCATCATTACGAAAACTTGCCCATGCAATATACAGAGATTTTTTCAGCCGTAAAAATTGATAATTTCATCAGAAAAATGTTGATATTTTTTTCTTATTTTTGCTCAAAACATAGATTGTGGGTACACGTTAGAACCGCCTCGCCGAGGCGGTTCTAACGAGTACCCACAATCTATGTTTTGGAGCAAAATAAGAAAAATAGGTATACCCCTGCATACCCCCGTTTTGTTATATAAAAATGTGGTTTAATAAGGGGGTACTCATTGCACGGACATGTTTTCCTGATGTATAGCAAAAGTGAGGGTCGAGATGTAAGAAATATTGCTCCCGTGCGATTTTTGTGCTAAAATTTATCTATCTTCTGATACTGAGTCGATCAATTTCTGATCATCACCTCAGGTGTGGGGTGGGTGGCTAAATTTAGAATTTAGTCAAGGGAAAATAAAACATTTGGGGTGGACCATTAAAACTATTTACAAGATATAGATGAGAGGCATACTAAAACGCATGCCTCTGGGCTAATGATTTAAATAGAAGCCTTAAATTCCTCAATGGTCTTAGATAGGACCACTGAAGAAGGGAGACTATTCCAAACCGGAATAGTTCTGGGGAAAAAGGAATTTTTCAGGGCATCACTATAGGCAAATGGTCTTGTGTATTGTGATTCATGTGATGCCCGAGTATGCCTTAGATTGGGTGCCGGGGTCAGGTATTTGTCTTTATCAAGAGACACTGTACCAGAGTGTATCTTGTAGAAGAAGGTTAAGGAGGACCGCTCCCTGCGAGACTCCAGGGATGGCCACTCAAGTTCGTCTAGCATTTCACCGACGCTACTGGTGTTCCTCCATCGCCTGCAGGTCCACCGGGCAGCAGTCCTCTGCACCTTCTCCACCATCTCAATCTGAGTTTCATTATAGGGATGCCAAATAGGAGCTGCATACTCAAGTTGAGGCCGAACCAATGTTTTGTATGCAACTTCCTTAGTATGCCTAGGTGCCAGTGCCAAATTGCGCCGAAGAAAACCCAAAGTCTTAGTTGCCTTGCATGTAATTTCAGTAATGTGTTGACCCCAATCAAGATCATCTGTGATAGTTAAACCGAGGTATTTAGCGGACTGAACCTGTTCTAATGTTTGCTGATGCAGTGTGTAATTGAAATCTATATGCCTGCTTGGATGTAGCCGCGTCACCCTCATTGAATGACATTTGCTAACATTGAATTTCATTTGCCAATCCATTTCCCATTTGGCCAAGCTATTCAGGTCATCTTGTAAAATTTGACAATCCAATGGTGACTTGACATTTCTGTATAAAACACAATCATCAGCAAATAGCCGAACAGATGACCTGATGTTGTCAGGAAGATCATTAATGAAAATAAGAAATAGGACCGGTCCTAAGACCGATCCTTGTGGGACACCAGAAAGAACCGGGACTGGATCTGAGGCACGGCCATCTAATACCACTTTTTGAGAGCGCTCAGAGAGCCACGAGTCGATCCACTTATGTGTAGATCCTCTAATCCCGTAGAAGTCAAGTTTGTATAATAACCTTTTATGTGGGACCTTGTCAAAGGCCTTAGCGAAATCCATGACAATCACATCCGTCTGCCTGTGGCCACGACCCACTGCTCGGTCCAGATTACTAACCAAATCATGATAAAACTGAACTAACTGGGTTTCGCAAGACCTTTGACTTCGGAACCCATGCTGACAGTCAGCAAGAATGTTTTCAAGAGCCAAGTGTTTGTTTATGTTGCTGACTATTATATGCTCTAGAGTTTTGCAACAGATACAAGTAAGCGACACCGGTCGATAATTAGCTGCATCGTATTTCTCACCTTTCTTAAATACCGGGGCTACATTTGCCTGTCGCCAATCGTCTGGTACAGCACCCTGAGCAAGCGACTCATTGAAGATATAGGTCAGTACAGGAGCAATTTCAGAACTACATTCCTTCAACACCCTAGCACTCAGGCCATCTGGCCCAGGCGCCTTATGTATATTCAAATTATTCAACAGTTTAATGACCCCATTGGGGTCAACTGTAATTTCACCCATAGCGGTGAAAGGACTTGTGCCTTTGGAGGGGATTTCATCATCTGATTCGCGAGTGAAGGCTGACTGAAACTGCCTATTACAAATATTAGCCTTATCCAAAGTGTCAGTCTTCAAGATACCATTTTCTCTAAGAGTATTGATCCCAGACGCGTCTTTCTTAAGGGACTTGACAAATGACCAAAACTTTTTTGCCTTTTCATTTTTTCGGGGACAATCGGGATCAGGGTTATCATTTTCAAAGGAGAAGATATTGGTAATATGCTTCCAATATGCATCTCTAATGCTCTTTTGAACATGTGCTCTGAACCGTTTGTAATGGTTCTTAATGTCAGGGCTGCTTGACTTGCGAGCACGAAAGTAAAGTTTATCACGTTTCCTTATCAAGCGTTTGATCGAGCTATCGATCCATGGTAAGCTATATTTTGTCTTGGTCATTTTTGATGGAATAAACCTTTCAATAGCCGAGAGAACCTCCGACTTAAAACTGACCCACATGTCATTGACTGACACCTGACTATGGTCAGTTGAAAGGAACGAATCCCTATAGCGCGCTAGATGGTCATGGAGACCGTCCATATCCGCTCGTTTATATAGGAAAATCTTACGCGGGGCCTGCTGAATCCGTTTAGCCTTTATGTCATATTCAATATAGACAATGTCATGATCTGCTTTGCCGATCGGGGGCATCCCTTTAACACGGTTAATTGGGGATGGCGAGTTAGTGAAGAGTAAATCAAGGGTCTTGTCTTCTCGGGTGTGTATATTTACCATTTGGGAGAGGCAGTGATCCTGTATTATGTCCACAAGTTTAGTCTGAACTGGCCTCTTTTTGACCCCCTCGGGTACCTGCATTGTGCTCCACTCAATATCACCACAATTGAAGTCACCGCCTACAAGAACATGGGCATTTTTATTTGACATAATCCGAGAAAGTGAAGTATTAAAATCCTCAAGATATTTCAGTTCAAGCTCCTGAGTTGGGAACCTAGGGGGACGATAGAATGATCCAAGGTACAAAGTCCTACATCCAATAATGTTCAACTTACACCAAATTATTTCGCACTTGGTGTCCAATTCCGGAGCTTCAGTACAGAGAAGATCACGCCTAAAAGCAATGAAGACACCACCATGCGCATCACTAGCTCTGTCTTTCCGGATAGCATCAAAGGAATCTGGAAAAATCTCTGAGTTTTTAATGTCTGGGGTTAACCATGACTCATTCCCCAATATGATGTCAGGTTTAGCCGATTCTATGACAGTGTGAATTTCAGCCTTTTTATTTTTAATTGACTGACAATTCATGATCAAAATTCTCAAGGGATGGTTCAGGACCGCCCTTTTGGTCCTGGGTTTTGCTTCTTTTGTTTGCACAATAGGCGAAGAAGCTGCATTGGGGGGGCCAATATTGTCTGGTATCGGACTGTCAGGCTCGGACAGGGACGAAAGGGACTCAAATCTGTTGGATATCTCAAGAGAAGCTGTAGTGTCAAACAACGAAGTGGAAAAGTTTGGCATTCCACAACGTATGCATTCCCATGCCATACTTTTGCTAAGTGATTTAAAATTGATATTTTTGCTTTAAATGTTTGTTTATGGGTTATAGCAACCAACCAACCGAGTTGTTGCCGCGCAGCGGCAACAACGAGGAGTTGGTTGCTTTTACGATTAGAAGTTCTGTTCTGTTCTATTCTGTTTTGCAGTATGAAGACGTCGATTTTTGTGTGTCATTCAACTTCCGGAAAATTTTACCGCAGTCGAATTCCGCCAAGCGAATCCATTTAATCTTACAAATAAAACTATGCTAGAGTTGTGATAGTTCAAAATAAAATTATACAAGAACATACAAACGCTCCAAACTGCGTTTGAAATGCAAAACATGTTTTTTCTTTACTTTCGTTTTATCATTATTTTTCCTCTTACAAGCTGTGGTTCATTCTCTCCGTAATTGTTGCATAGCAACAGAAATCGTTCTTTGCTAGTTGGATGGCGGGAGACAGTTGAAATGAGATATGCTTCTGAAATGCATGGAAATGGTTCAATGAAACTAATTCATTCATGCTGACTTAAGCCAATGGTAAGCCCTGTTTAACAGCCTTAACCGGTATGACATTACTTGGTACCGCTGATTAGCACTTCGCTGTTTAGTTGCCTCAAAGAAAGACAACTTTGTCAAGCGATGAAGGACTCGAAATTTCACTACCTGATTCGGCTTCCTCTATGATTATTTGGATCTGCACCTTGTTTACTGCGAGTAGGTGGACATTGCACATGTTAAACATTGTCAACAAAATATTTATAGTCTCTAACATACAGAAGGTGTAAATTTAACAGATTAAAAACAATCCGAACCACCGCCACCGGTGGGTGGGGTAGCGACGTTCTCAAAGGATACGTGAAGTAAATCTTATGCTTACAGACATTAATTGGAAAGGTCCTCAGACCTTTCCACTGTAATTAGGTTGTAAATAGTTTTAATGGCCCATCCAGAATGTTCTCCCAAACTTGCTAAATTCAAAATTTAGCACCCACCCATCTGAGATGATGATCAGAAATTGATCGACTCGGTATACATGTATGAAGATAGATATATAGATAGTTTGAATGTAGTAAAATTTGAGCTGGTTTTGTTTTACATCTAGATTGTCCATCGCTGACATTGAAAAAAGATCCGATACGAGAAAAGCTAGTATCTCACTGGCATGCGAATTTTGTCGCGTACTTTCGCACGACATTTGTGCGATTGTCTCACGAGTGTCGTGAGAATTTTCATGTGTCACGAGCTTGTCGCGAACTGGTCGCGAAGGTTTTATACATGCTTTAAAATTTTATGCGAATTTTTTAACCAAAATATTTCGCAAGAATGTTGTGAAAGTGTCGCGAACCTGTCGCCGCGAAATTTTGGCAAATTAAATTTTACAATGCAAAATTTTCGCGACACTTGTACAAATGTCCTGCGAGTGTCTCACGACAGTTGCGCGACAGTCTTAAGAAAACATGCGAAAATCTCACAACAATCTGGCGAGAAAATAAAACTAAGCGACATTCGTACAAATGTCATGCGACACTCGCACAAATGTTGCGTGACTGTCGTACGAATTAAAATGAAAATAAGCTACATTCGCGGGAAAGTCATGTGACTATTGCGCGACAGTCGCAAGATTTATTTTCAAAATTAGACCGAAATCCGCGAATTTGTCGCATAAATGTCTATTCAATGAGACTGCAATGTGAAAGTTGTGTATATCATCAATCTTTGTCGCGAAATAGTCGCGAACTATTCACGAACTAGTCTCCAGTTGTCGCATTCCAGTGAGATAGGGGCTTAACCAGTCCAAATATACTGTACAGAATTCAATATGCAGCAATACATTTCCTGTAAACAATCGAGATAAGACAGTTCAACAACAAGCCGCACCACAGACCCTGTATCATTACGAAAACATGCCCATGCAATATACAGAAATGTTTTTGGTTGTAGTAAAAAATTCTAAAATTTAGTCATTTTTTATGTTTTTCTTATTTTTGCTCAAAACTGGCATAGATTGTGGGTACATGTTAGCCTGAACCGCCTCGGCGAGGCAGTTCTAACGAGTACCCACAAGCTATGTTTTGGAGCAAGAAAAAAGTATACCCCTGCACTCCCCAGTTTTACTGTATAAAAGTGGGGTATAAGGGGGTATACTTTTCACGGACATGTTATTCTGATGTCATTTCTGATAGATTCGGAGTGATTTTTAAACAACAACAGTTAAAAGTCTCGGTTTTAAATCTGCTTATTATATAATAAATTAATCATCAGGAAAACATGTCCATGAAAAGTATACCCCCTCATACCCCACTTTTATATAGAAAAACTGGGGAATGCAGGGGCATACCTATTTTTCTTATTTTTGCTCCCAAACATAGATTGTGGGTACTCATTAGAACCGCTTCGGTGAGGCGGTTCTAATGTGTACCCACAATCTATGATTTGAGCAAAAATAAAAAAAAACATCAAAGCTTTTCGGATGAAATGTTCATCTTTTTTTTTCTTCAAACCCACACCAGACACAGCAGTGTCGAGATGCTTGAATGGTTAAGTGCCGTAATAAAATATCAGCGCTCTTAACCACTCGGCCACTAGGGCCGCCCCCAATATTTCAAAGTTCTGGTTACACAATCAAATGCATATCTTTAATAGTAAATCAAAAGTATGCTTGGCTTCTATGACACTTTTGCAAACATCTAATTGATGCAAAACTGTTTCAAGTTTTGAAAATAATTGGGTATTTTTTTTTTTTTTGTCTATCTTGTGACAAAACAACTTAACAACCTTATTGTGAATGTAGTGAGATTGAGGCACTTTTACAAATGTCTCATGAATATTGTAAGTATCTTGCAAATAATCGAAATATTGCATAACATCCCAGAACTTTTACAATAGTATTGATCCCAGGAAATTGAAGACCCCTACCACTTGGTCAAAGAGCTTGCCTGTCTGAACTTAATTAAATCATAAATGTTCAAGAACATCATGGATAGTGAAACTTGTTCTCTTTTTCTAAACCTACTTTTTACGCCCTTTCAAGATTCTTTCAGCTCATATGAGATGGTCATATCAGTAGGCGGGGTGAAAACTGAAGTACTCTAAGACAAAATACTTTGTACAGTGTACACCCTTTAAGCACACTACCCAAGGCAAAGAGGGCTTGAACCCACATACACTGGTGAGACAAAGGAATGATTAAGAGCAGTAATGGAAAAAATAGTTGACAAGATTAATATGAACCACTTTTCATATGAAATTGTTCTGCCAATACTCTATTGTCTGACACTATGGTCACTTTCATTTGAGGTGGCCCCGTGTTTCTTAATCACTCGATCATTTCACCACTGTGTCTGATGTGGGTTCGAGCCCCGCTCTGGCCACATGTGAGACAAGCCAAGTTCTGCTTGCGGGTGTGCCAGGTGGTTTTTCTCGGGGGTTCTCCCGTTTTCACCCCACCTATTGATTGGACCATCTCATATGAGCTGAAATAATCTTGAAAGGGACGTTTAACTGTCTCAGAAGAAAAAAAAAACAAAAAAAAAACACTTTCATTTGAATAAGTTTTACTGTTTCTTTGAACTGTATACATGTACTGATTTATTTTCAGGTGAAAAACCAGCAGTGTGGTCATGATTCCATGGTCATTGAGGTGTTCTAAATTAGCCTTGGGTAAGACAAATAAAATTTCTGTCTTTGTTGCAAATACTTATTCAGGGTGTTCATGGTCAGGGAAAAAGTCGGAGAGAAATCACATTTTTCAAAGCCAAGCTAGGAATTGTCAGGGATTTTTGACATCAGTCAGGCAATTTTTCAATTTAAGCCAAAATCAGGAAATTTTTAAAAACAGGTTTATAAATTGCCAAACTACGAGGGGTGATCGGAAAGTACGTATAAAAATGCTGTAAAATAAATTTGCGTCAACCGATTGATATGAAATTTTGTACGAATAAACATTGATCCTTTTGTAATTAAATGCCATTGTCATTTTAAAACAATGATGTCAGACGTTCATGCACAAGACAGCGTAATGACGTCACTTCACATGACCCGGCGCACCTGTACCCCTGGGTTGACTTTGTTAGTGTATTTTGGGGGTTTGGGAAAGTTGGTCGACATTTTTTAATGGAAAATAATTTTCTAACATTAAATTGACCATTTTTTCGAAAGCATACAGCATTCTGATGCTTTATCTACTAATACGGTGCAATTGAATTCAACAGGTTAGCGTAAAATATGCAAGAACGTCGATTTCATTTCGTAAACTTAAATTCAATACCCTGTTTTCTGGCCGATATTTAACGAAATGATAAAAGACTGGCATAAACTATAACTAGTAGAGGCAATGTCAAGAATAGATATGTTTCGAGTTTGCAGTAGATATATACTTTTAAAAAGATGACTTCCCAAAAATGCAACATTTTCGAAAATCTTAACAGTTTTGTCTATTTGGCACAGTGGGTGCTTGCAAGACTCTACAGACAAATCCATTCGATAAACAACCTCGTAACTTGACAGACATAAGTCGTGTACATTGCAGTAAATAAGTATTTAATAAAATGTGGGCGAACGCAATCAAAACGGGTGTTTCAATACTTTGAACTAAGAAGTACTTTGAAATAAGAATAAAACTTCGACGTTACGTTGCGCCGCATAACGTTAGGCGGTGTTTCCATAACGACAGCTGCAACGCACGTGTGCGTATTATGCATGCGTTATTGCAATGGAATAACTGCATATATATTGCTGCATTATTTGATGAAATTTCATCTCGAAATAACAAAAGATAAAGAAATGACAGCATTTTTATACGTACCTTCCGATCACCCCTCCTACAATGAACACAAACATTCTTTCACCTGTTGCTTGTCCTTATGAACACAAAACTGAAGTAACTAGGATAAGCAAACTTGATGTAGAAATTCAAACTATAGATTCAATATGTAGATCATAATAAGTTGATTATTATTATTTTCAGCAACTGTAGATATTCACGGTGCTGTCCTGGACTGTGACCTTTGGACCAGGAGGGGCATTAATTTCTGTTATTGTACAAGTCATAATTTCATAGGTAAGTGCTCCTTATATGACCCTCTTTCCCTAAACCCTCCTCTGGAAACTACCATAACATTTTTCCAGAGTAGAATAAAATTTAGTGATTGACATGCATAAAATTTGCTTTCCAAATGTTTTGATGTATGCAAAAGTTTTCAAACTGTGTTCACAAATTCAAAATTTTATTTCCAAAAATATTCTTGAATTAGGCTCCATCCTGAAAATTAGATGGAATGTTTCTCACAACAGAAGTCCCATATTTGCTGAAATAATTAATTTTTAAATTTTTGAAGTACCTCCCACCAGTGCATGTAAAATGCAGGGTTAACACTGCTATTCAGTACTATAGGGCTGTGGCAAGATAAAATGGTCATTTCAACCTTTTCATATGTACAAAAACAATGCTTTGAGATATAGAGACAGTTTATGCCTCAGATAGTGGTACATGGTGGTAGCAAACTGGAAAGACAAATCCAATAATTTTGATTTAGTGACTGCGATGAAATATCAAAATAAATGCCTTAAAATGGCTAAATTTTGAGTGTACAATGTTTCCTGTATATTTTCAACAAATTTCATTTGCATTTTTTAACCCTTATCTAGCTCCAAAGCAGCACATATATAGCTTTATAACCTGGAGATATTACTGATGTTTGTTTTGATATATTGTTCATAATTTTATGGCAACTGATGCTCATATGACAAACGTTTGAACATTTGTGGTCGGATGTTACAAAAAGATTTTCAAAATTTGATAGCTTTTTATAAACCATTATAAAAATACCAAATATATGAATTGTGTAATTGAAACTGTGGTATGTAATAGTCATGACATGTCTTTTTTTATACTTCAGGCTTTGGAAAGCTGACTACTAAGAGGAAAATTGATATCAGTTTTTATATGCTATTTTTTAGGGTGTCCGAAACGGCCTGTATCATCCGAAGAGTGGCTGTTTTCTCTTACGCACAAAGTTATAAACAGTTCATTTTACCTTTTTTTAATGGTAGATGAAAAACAGTATAAGAACACAAGGAAATTTTTTTGCTCTGCGTAAACCTTCGGGAAACATTGTTGCCGATATGTGTCCGAAACAAATTTTTGTATCATCCGAAGAGTGCTTTTCACAAAATGTTGGTCTGTGATTTTGTTCTCTGTTTCTCTATTTTGTTTTTTTACCTAAGCTTTTCACAAATTAAGATGCGATGATTTGTAAGCCAAAAATCTTCTATCATAGTATGCTGAACTTTGAAAAAATGATTTTTAGAAATTCGGCTTCCTAAGTTCATTCTTAGGACACACATATAAAAATCATATAAAATTAATATGCAGTGATGAATTAGGAAACATATGAGTGATCATTGTTATGCTTTGGTTTTATTTAAATAATAGATGCATGTATTAAAATCTATATCATTCTTGGGTTTGTATCATCCGAAGAGCTCTTCGGACGATACATAGTACTCTTCGGACGATACAGCTCTTGAATTGTATCATCCGAAGAGTTCTATGTATCGTCCGAAGAGTTCACTTACAATTTTTAAAAAGATTAAAATGGAAAAAAGAAGCTTTTATAATAATGTAAGATATCTATCAAGTAGCTTTATGGTGTAAATTATGAAAAAATCATGAAATTGATTCAAAAGCTGTATCATCCGAAGAGCATTGTGTATCATCCGAAGAGCATTGTGTATCGTCCGAAGAGCATTTGTATCATCCGAAGAGCTGACTGTAATGCTTTACAAAAAAAAATGCCCAATATCTTTTGGAAAGGTTTGGGTTGTATGTCAGAGAAGACAATACCAACAACACATCCTTGAGTAAGACAGATGTTTGCATTCACTTCTCTCAGAACTAACCTAAAAAAACCTATAAAAAATGTTACTTTGATACAGTACTTCAAAAGATGTGGAAATTAAATACATAAGCAAATTCAAAGCAACTTTGGTCCATGTTTGTTTTTTGGATGAAGGACTAAACTTATAATAAAACATGAAAAGACAAACAACACAGTTTTCATTCTTTCAGTTATTGGCCTTAAAAGGTGGTTGTAGCGTCCGAAGAGTTTTCAGGGGTTCATCTCGAAAAAAAGACACTGTCAGCAAATATGGCAAAAAGTTATCTTCTCATTACCATTTCTGGTTATGGCAGTGATTAGGCTATAACATAGTGCTAAAGAGATGATGATTTGAACAAGTTGAAAAATTGACACCCAGGAAACACTTTTTGTCCATTTTATCTTGCCACAGCCCTATAATATTATGATTTTGTCAACTGATTTTCAAAATTTGTATTGAACTTTTTAGGGATCGAGGAATGCAGTGGGAAAACAATATCAGATACATTTCCCTGTTGCTGTTTTTGAACTAGGTGAATAGCTAAAAAGGTATGTTTTAAGGATGCTTGGTTGACGTACAGTATGGTTATTGATGAAGATTTGGTCATGAAGATATTTATACATTTCTTCTTTCCTCATATTCTGCTTCCCCATGATCCAAGAACAGATGTCAGTAAAAAGAATACTGGTAAAGCCCTGTATATCTGTGATGCAACCAAATTTCTTAAGCACAGATTGATGCAACATTCCATCATGACAAAATGGAGTGTAGTGTTTGGAAGCCAGATTGATTTGAGTGCAACTTACGGTGAAGCATATATATACCTACAGACAGACAATGACCTCTTTGCTGTAGGTTGAATCCCAATGGATTATTTAGCTTCCAATCACTGGGCTGCTTGTCATGTGTCGTGAAATGCTGCATCAGTCTGCACTGTAAGAATCACAGGTATACAGGATGGTTATAACTGCCTCAGATTGATTTGTATATATCTGACCATCCTAATAACACAGCTGAGCAGCAATTGTCTGTGAATGTAAAACATTAAGTCAAGCAAATATGCATCTAATAAATTTGTACTTATACATCTATGATTTAAAACTTAATCATAGTCTAAAGTTTTGGAATATCCATCTTGATTGCTAAAATAGGAAATCTTTTACAGAATATAGAGTGAATTTATATGCACTTTACACTCTACTTTTATAGAAGTTGAGGCATTTTCCATGGCAAGGTTTCATGTAATTTATTAGAGGTGTTTAAATCTGTTTCAGATTTATTTACGGTTTGATCTTTGAAGTGGGAATACAGTATTGACCAGTGTCAAATGCATCATTGACCATGGAAACTCGAACATTGTTAACACATTACCAGAGAAATGCTCAGTCAGCATAAACATTATGGACTGATTTAGATTCAATTCTGAAACTCCCCATCTTGCCAGCAAGTTCATTCATTTAGGATTCTGTTTTGTCAAAGCGCAATTACTACCTGTAGTTGAATCATCAAACTACTTTACTGTTTTTCAAATATTCTTAGTAAAAGTTAGCAAATACCATCTACTTTTCATGTGAAAGTTGTCTGTTTTAGCTTAAGAAAATGCACTATATTTATTAAATTGTACAGACCTGTGAAGGTGTCACTCTTAAATATTAAAACTCAATTTCAAGAATTTTAGTTAGAAAAGTGAGGCATTAGAACTTGAAAAATGCTTGGCAACATTTTCCATATAGGAGTTCTGTTAATTAAAATATTTCAGAAATGTAATAGACTATTAAATGAGCCATGACACCAGAAAATTGGTCTTCAGGGTTTCCGACCAGGTCTTACACATACCGGTCTGTTCAGTCACAGGAAAAGGAAAGAAGCTTGAAAGTTTAAGTAGAAAAGAATTGTACTATATGTGTAGCGAAAACAAGGGCACTTATCAGATGTACAGTTACTACTCAGCTGATCTGCGGCTTTGTTTTCGCATTTGCAAAAATCCTGTTTTTCTCATGATGTGGCTCAAATTGTAAATGTTATAGCCTATAGGAAATGATATTCATTTTGAAAGAATAAATTCTACACACCCATATACTTGCTGTGTTTATATATAGTTTGTACATGTGACTCTGTGCCAGATATTTAAACCAAAATCATTTCCATTATATTGACTACATGTACTTGTACATGTAGCTCGATAGAAAGGTTGTAGTTCAAATCCTGCTCCTAAGACATAAGTACTAGGATGTGTTGTTGAACAATGCTTTTGTAACCATCAAGTATCCAAACAATGTGGCCTGTCTTGTAATAATGAAAAATGGTTGACTGTACTGTTCAGCCTGAATGCTAACAAAACTGAAACATGGCTTTACGAATTTAAAATGGGAGGTAAAATAAATGGGAGGCCTGGTGGTGTATAGGCTCAATTTACAACACGTTTTAAGAGATAACGTGTCTTGGAACAGAATAACTATAGAATTGCAGACTGGTTATTTAATAATACATTTATTGATGCCTTGTTGAATACTTCTTCTGGTGCATATGATGCATATCCGTAATCTGGTCATGCAAACCAGTTTGAAAGTCCTGGCATTTTGCATAGTTTAATGATGAGAGCCATACGTTTTTGTAAGTAAAGGCATCTAAGTTACGATTTGATGCACAGATATGACCATTGACCAAAGTTGTTCATTTGGTTAAGGAACAAAACAAACAAAATTCAAGCGTGCGGTATCCTGATAAATTGGTTGGTTGCCCATTAGGTGTGCCTATTTCATATTAGTATTGAAAAATTATGGGGTTCAATTTTTTCGACCCCTTGACTCAATTTGGTGGGCTTTTTCTCAAGACCACGCCCATTTTTATGATTTTTCTGCACTGCAGACAATAATAAAGCTGTTTCTGAATGAAAATTTTACTCTTATGTGGTATGTTGCATCAAATGTATCATGTTATGGCTTATGTATTTGCCAGAGAACCAATTTATTACAGTTGTTGTTTATATTTTCTTAATTTTCTTCTAATTGAAAGTGGGTGGGGTGATTTAATGGGGAAATTTAATGGAATAATTTGCTCTGTTCGCTTACGTATACTGACGGATTAGAAATCGACATTGGATCAGATGAACAAAGATAAAAAAGTTGCACGTGCTATTGTTTAAGAAGAACCCATCTATTTCATTTTTATACAAGGGACATTCAATAAGTAGTGCGAACTCGCATGCATTTTTCCACTGACATGTCGGAAATTTTTCTTATATCTTTATTTACAAAGCTATAAATAAATGTTTAAGAGTAATGCAGACGTGTGTGCGCAGTGCTATATTAGCTGTACTTATACAGATACTGCACGAGGGTCGTTTAATAAGTAGTGCAGTTGCATATGAAGGAATGTCAAACATACCGAAACAGAACAAGCGCTCAACTGTTGAAAACGTCATCCTAAGTCATGTTGCTTTAAGTATTAAATTACTTGTTTGGTTCTTATGAGTCATCATCACGGCCAATGTTAAACGAATAAATCACAATTTAAGGTTTTGGTGAAGCACATATTAATAGGAATGGGTCTATATTCCGGAATGGACATATATGTGTCCCGGGGGTAATTTTCTTTTCTTTTGGAAAGACAAGGTGATCTCGAATATGACCAGAACATGTTCAGCCCGAGAATAAATGGTCAAACCTAAATTAAGAACCGTAAAATTGAGTTCCGTACAATGGTGGTATAGTTGCCTAGCTCAGATACTTATGTAAGCTGGGCTGCTGCCACCACTCATTAACCATTTCTATCAATATTCGCTCCTTGCTTAACAGAAACCTTGGTGATCTCTATTTATGTTGAACAATGAAACCTCTGAAATAATATAACAGAATAATAACTCCCACCCAATATTGTACGATCGTATTCGCAGCAGACTACGTTTCGGTCAACTTCGGAGAACAACTCTCCAGTACCAGTAAAATATTCTGGTGTTGAATTCCAAATGGTCAGTATCGGTGTTGTATGAGAACAAAGAGGAACATTTGATGACGACTATGCTTCTTAATCTCCTTAATTTCAAAGTAATAAGTTGATAAATACAATGGGCCTTCATTTCCTTGAATTGTTGCGTTGTGCTGTCAACAGCTGAGATCACGTCGGACCGCTTATTTATTGTTCCTTTCGCAGACACAAACGAACGTACACATACAGAGAGAGAGAGAGAGAGAGAGAGAGAGAGAGAGAGAGAGAGGAAGAGACAGACAGAGACAGAGCCAAAGAGAATGAGTTAGAATTAGTGGGAGAGGGTGTAAGAGAGGTTTGATGATTAACGTCACATTTACAGCTATGGGCATGCCTGGTATACTTGGATTGCCACCAGGGCTTTAAAAGTTGATGGGTCACAATATGGCTCCCGCACAGAGCTGCTAAATACCTGACCACATGAGCAAGTGTTAACCGCTTAGAGGGTCTATATGCGTCTGTCCAATAAAATTGATTATGTTATACTGATTGGTACTGAAGGAAATTGGTGCGCCATTTTGCTCAAATGTCGAAAGGAAGTTCCGTGAAAACTGAGCCAAAGACCACCGACGCCTGTCACATGCATTGACCCGGATTTGAAACTGGACCGCAGTAGTGACAGTTACGTTTGTTATCATATACGCTATCCAGGCCTCGACTTATTTCTGCTAGTAATCTAGACATATCACTTAAGGATGTTCGCTGCTAACATTTGACATTTCGGAACTTCCGGTTTTTCTTTTCTTGAATATCTCGTAAACGGTTGCAGATATTTTCCTAATATTTTATATTTGGATACATATTGATGATATGCTTCGAATGAGCCATGAAAATTGTCAATCTAAGAAACTTCATTTTTTCACCCCATTTTCTGCAACTTTTCAGAAAATTTTAGTTGTCAGTAAAATTTAGGGGGTAGGGTAGATTAAACTTGAATATTACACATCTTCAAATTAATTGCACTGGTTCGATGTTTATTTTAGCAGCAGTATATGTGTATATGGTATTCTAAGTCATTTTTTGTGTCTTTGGTGTGCAGGTTTTAAAATTTAAGGTGGTTTTATGAAATGGGCTTTTAGAAACAAAACAGCCGAAAAAAGGCCGAAAATGGCGATTTTCAAGTTATTGGTTCTCTCTTATATGCACACTACCCTATATTTTTCTTTCTTTTATTCGAACAACAGTACCAAGTTCTATGTTGTGTGAAAATACAAGAAAATGTTTGAATCAACAAATATGGGTTTGGTACATTTCAAAATATTGATTTTTTCCGACTTTTCAAGTATGGGGGTAGGGTTAGAAAAGGAATCGTAAAATTTTGTCATCCACTCAGTTGCAAATTTTTCTATGCTTTTGGTCCAATATTGTCTGCGCTACGTAAATATTATGACTTTTGAAAGCATTCTAGGTGTATTTTTGTTCAAGCCAGGTATGTTTCAAAGAATTATAAATTAAATTAATTTTACCAAATTTAAAACATGGTGCTCAGAGGTCTCATTCAGAGGCCTGTAGCTTGAAAAAATGCACACTATCCTATATTTATTTTGTTTTCAAATGTCTTGTGTTGTATTTTGGAATCAAAAAAGAGTGGTAAGAAAAAAAGTTTGAATACTTTTTCATTGGCAGCGAACATCCTTAAATGCAATAGTACAATTAATGAATTAGACAACTAATTGTGCAAATTGTGTGACCAACCAAACACATACAGGGCGCTCCTCTTTGCATCAAAACGACACTATTTATGTATTTTGGGAGTATATATTTTTGTTTTGTTTGTTTGAGTTGGTGCTTAACGTCATAGCCAACAGCTAAAGTCATGTCTGGACGTTGCCTTCATTTTATGGGACTTTTACAAAAAATGAGGATGTCATGACAACTAAAACGTGCTTCAAATATAACCACCAAACTAAGCAACTAAGGCTTATGTATGGATTATTCTACTTGAACCACTTTCCCTAGGCAGCTTAAACCTTAGCGGTTAACCAGTAAGCAGATGGTCAGTCATTACCGTAGAAGCTTTGCCTGGAGGCAAAAGCAATCCATCTATTTCTTTAGGCCCAAATAGGCTGGTGCCCATATTCCCACCGACCACACGTGGATTAGATATTTGTCCTTTCAGATGCATATTATGGGAAGTACAAAGGCATTTGCATTTAGTTAATATATTACCGATGTCGATGTAACTGGCTATACCCTGCAATACGCTATTTATCACCTAGAGATATGAATTATGGACGTCTTTGCCGCTTTCAGCCAACAAGATGACTCTAATACGTTGTCATTACCCATGTTTGTTAACTTGTATGACGTTAAAATCATAGTCTGATGTTATTAGCGATACTTTATTCAATAAAACTCATGAGCTTTAGGTTTATCCATTATTTGAAACTATCATACAATTATTGAAATAACAGCAATATCGCGTTTACACTATTTAGTTCAACAGAAATGTGTAATCTTACATAATATTAGCCATTAAGATCGATTCTAGCACAGTTGTTTTGTAATGTTATGTGTGCATTTTATGCAATGCGCGAAATTACATCTGTATTTATATTACTTTTTGAATGACCCTCGTGTATCATATGTATGGGCACTGCGTAGACACCATCAAACATGCAACAGCTTTAGCCTTACAAACCTAGCTTATTATATTCAGAAACAGAGTTTAAGGCATATAATTCTAACGTAGAAGAAATTGCACACCAATTCGCATTGCTTATTGAATGGCCCTCGTATATAGTTAATTATGGGCACCGCAAAGATAATACCATGTTTACAACTGTTTATTACACAATACTCATCTGCTTGATGTGTTTTTGTTTTCTTTTAGTGTCATTATACGCCGGCCATAGAGTATGGATAATGTTCATACTTATTTCCCCCATTAAATTACCCCACCCACGATGTTTTAGAGATATGTTATGCTTATATCGCCAATACCTACCATAAATGTGTTAGTTTTGTTACATAACCTACCAAAGAGGGTCTCGGATGCAAAATACAAGACAAAAAGTTAGTTTTAGTAGCAGAAACAACATAACAAGTGTCAACAGTGTAGTTTATGCGCAAAAATGGGCGTGGCCTAGAAATAGAGCCCATGGAATTGGCTCGAGGAGTCGAAAAAATTGAACCCCATCATTTTTCATAATTATAACACACAAACAACCATTTAAACCAAAGAAATCAATTTTAGCACGAAAATCGCACGGGAATACATCTCGACCCTCATTTGAATGGTGGTGCATTCTATGTGATGACATCTTCACAAAATATGAAAATCAAAAATCTTGCACCACCATTTTTTTTTTTTTTTTTTTTTTTTTTTTTTTTTTTAATGATTAAGTAGAATTATTTTATTTCTAACATTATTTTGGTTAATTCCAATATCAAATCTTTGACTTTGCAGGAAATTCAATAATGTGAATAATAATGCAAAATTTTGAGGGCAAAAGTGTAAAATTAGAATTTTTGGGAAAACTTGATTATAAATGAAACTTTTAATGCATTTCATGTGATCTGCATCATGACAACAGCAGAAAAGCAATAAAACATTTTGAATTTAAGGGAATTTGGAGTTGTAACAAAATTTTGAAAATTTGCATTTTCGGAAAATTAACCAATGGTTTTGAAAATTTCCTTTAAACAGCAAGGAATACGAACAAAAAATGCATTCTTAGGCTATGACAGGTAAGCAATGTAACAATTGTTACATTTTGGACATTTTGTTACATTTTGGGCCGACAACGACGACCAGAAATGAAATGTAACAATTTTTTGTTGCATTTTGGGTCGATAGAGTACCTATCGACCCAAAATGTAACAATGTAACAACAGTTACATTTTGGGCAGTTTGTCGCTGTCGACGCTGTCGGTCCAGAATGTAACAAAAACATTTTTTACAAAATGGGTTTTTAGGACAAAAGCTATCGATATGAGACAGCTATCATACTGAAAAATTCTCTGTACTTATCAGGCTCATCGAAAAAACACATGTATAGATTTTTCCTTCCCAAGTGGTAACAAATGGCCAAAATCACGGGCCAAAATCACATACTATTTAAGTCGCTTGGATATTCAATATCTGATTATAGACTGGTTATCCTGATGTAAACCGCAGCCGGCAAAGTAGCTACTTTTCTTTTCAAAACTTTACAAAGGAAAAGGGTTAGGAACGCTAGTAGTTTAGAAGAGAAAGTTTAGATTTTGTTACATTGTTACATTTTGGGTCGTATATGGAAAACCTAAATTGTAACAATGTAACAACACAAATGTCTTGAATAAGAAAAAAATGATAGAATAATTTATTCTTTAATCAGTTTTGGATATAACTGGAAAAGTGTCGACATGCGATGGTAGGGGATAGTACTCGTTGGGAAGTCATTTTCTAAGTTTTAATTCAAAATATTAAGTCTTAATATTATAGTTTGTTGAAAATGTGGATTGCGTGAAGAAATTGAAAGATAAACGTGTTTCTCTTCATTGTCTTTGACGGATAATAGATGCTGAAATGTTTGTTTAAATATTCATTTTTTTTCTCAAAAATATGCCACTCATCGACCCAAAATGTAACAAAATTTTTGTTACATGATTGTTACATTTCTGGTCGACGTTGTCGGCCCAAAATGTAACAAACTGCCCAAAATGTTGTTACATTGTTACATTTCTGGTTGCAACAAAGCACATGCCCACTTGACTGTTTTGACAAGTTTCATAAACAGAATTCATATCCATTTGCAGTAGGTTTGTATGCAGTATTTTTTTAATTTTAATTTACAACTACACCTCAACCTCTTTATAACACTACTGTTGGGGTCCAAGACAATTTCCGTGTTAGCTATCCAATCCGTGTTATAATGGGAGTAAAATATATAGATATAGAGCAAAATCTGACCATTTGGGATCCATGAATGGTCCGTGTTATATCCGTGTTATAACGGGAGTAAAATATATAGATATAGAGCAAAATTTGACCATTTGGGATCCATGAATGGTCCGTGTTATATCTAAAACCGTGCTGTAACGAACTGTGTTATAAGAGGTCCAGGTGTACCATTTAGTTATTTTGGGGGGTTTTACGTGCAATTGTAATGTTCTGAGATTGGACAAAGGGCCCCATACACTTATTTGTTAGGTACAAAACAAACCGTCCTAGCAAAGCAGCGTAAATAAAGTTGGTGCTTTATTTGGAAGTTTTAAAACGCAAGAAAAACGCACCAAATAAAGCACTAACTTTACGCTGCTTTCCTGCGGCAATTTGCTTTGTTCTTATCAATTTATTGTTTTGGACAAGTTGTTCTATCCTCACTCATTACAAAATATTTAAACAATATGAAAATGGTAGTTGTAAAATCAAGATTAAAAAATTCTTGCATGCATACAGACCGGAAGTACAGCAAACGGGTATAACTTCTGTTTATGAAACTCCTCGAAACAGCCATATGGGGCATATGGGGCCTGCCATAGCCTAAGAATGCAATTTTGTTTATTTATTTTTTTTTTATTTTTTATTTTATTTTTTTTTTTATTTTTTTTATTTTTGCTGTTTAAAGGAAATTTTCAAAACCACCGGTAAATTTTCCGAAAATGCTCTAATTTTCACAATTTTTCAAAGTCTTCAAATTCAAAATGTTTTGTTGCTTTTCTGCTACTATCATAATGCAGACTATTGCATGGGTGAAAGTTCCAAAAAATCTCAATACTGAAAACTAGGGTTTTCCTATACCAATACATTGGGGAAAAATCTTCCCAATACTGAATTCAGTATTTAATACTGAAAACTTTCACCCCATGTACATGTACAATGAAAACTCATTGAAAATTTTCATTGATAATCAATTTTTCCCAAAAATAGCAATTTTACACTTTTTGCCCAAAAAAGTTTGCATGATTATTCAATATTGAATTTGCTGCAAAATCAAAGTTTTGATATCGGAATTAACCAAAAAAAAAAAAAAAAATGTTAGAAACAAAAAAAATTCTACTTAATCTTAAAAATAAGAAAAAAAAAACTGGGTGGTGCAAGATTTTTGATTTTCAGTATATTTTAGTTTAGGTTTTAGAACGCCCACTTATTATTCATGTGGCAAAACTCATGTACCAATACACCCGGCCAGTGTTTACTGATATACAGGTTGCTTTGAAAAAGACTGGTATGCGCTTATTGGAGCATGTGCGCTAATTAGAACAAATAAGATATATGAGCCGCCTCATGGGAAAACCAACAATCTGCATATGCGAAAACAAAGACGCAGATCAGCTTCGCGGTAACCGCGAAGCTGATCAGCGCCTTTGTTTTCGCTACTCGGATAGTACAATTCCTCTTGTACTTAAATCCGAAATTTCAAGCTTCTAGCTCTTTTCTGTGCTTGTACAGGTCGGTTTGTGTCGGACCTGTTCAGAAACCACATTGTTGGTTTTCCCACGAGACGGCTCATATGTATATAAAATCTATAATCTTCTATACTGCGGCCTGTTAATACTGAAAATAAACCGGACGCTTCATGATGATTATTTGTTTGATTTGTGCCCAGACAATAGCTATGGTCACGTGGAACGTCTCCAGTGTGTAGTGTTATCATCAGGATGCCTACATTCAGCATATTCACTCTTAACAATAAATTTTTTTTCAACTTCTCTCTAAAATGTTCAATAATAAATAAAAGTTCTTCCCAAGTACAAGTAGCTGAGAGGACCACCTTTTGGAAAACAGCTACTTCATATGTTAATTACCGTACCGTATTTGTTCTAAGAAGCGCACATGCTCCAATATGCATACACCGTGGCCATTTCTGAAAAACGTGCATAACCGCACATGGACCGACTATCAAATTGGTATTTTATATCGATTTTACACATGAACACTGTATTTGTTGCATTAAAACATTTCCTTACATGATCAAATACTATTTTGCGCCGATTGGAACACTAAGATGTGGAACACTAAGATGACATGATCATTGATATTTTCAGCATGGTTTCTTCAGTTTTTGTTTGTAATGTGCGCTAATAAGAACAATAATTTGTTACCTTAACTTTTATTTTGAAAAGTTAAGCACACTGTGCGCTAATTAGAATGAATATGGTATGTTTTCTCAATATCTTACCTGGTTCTAACTTGTACCCACAATCTATGTTTTAAGCAAAAATATGAAAAAATATCTATTTTATTGACAGAAAAACTTCAATTTTTACACCTTACATGTCCGTATAATGTATACCCCCTTAAACCCCACTTTTATATAGCAAAGCTGGGGTATGCAGGGGTTTTTCTTATTTTTGCTCTAAAACATAGATTGTGGGTACTCTTTAGAACCGCCCCACAATCTATGTTTTGAGCAAAAATAAGAAAAAAAAAAAATAAAAAATTTTCAGCTGAAATTTTCAAAGCTTAAAAAATCTCTGTCGTTTTCGTAATGTGCATCTGATTTGTCTAGACTCTAGACTATAGATCTTCATGGAAGTAAAACAAAAGCTTGAAACTGTATTAGGTAATAACTTTATTATGCTAGAATACTTGGGGTAACATAGCATAAATGTTATCAATGGGGAATACAATCACAGTGAAAATAAATTCATCAGCTGGAACAAGGATGCACATGCACAACATAATGAAATTTATGCTTTAAATAAGCTTAAATATGGTCAGATAAGGAAAGTATTCTCTGAAAGTTTTGAGATATTTTTGTCTGTTTTTCTTAAAACATATGAGCTGCCTCATGAGAAAACCAACAATCTGCATATACGAAAACAAAGACGCAGATCAGCTTCGCGGTGACCGCGAAGCTGATCAGCGCCTTTGTTTTTGCAACACGATAGTACATTTCCTCTTCTTCTTAAATCCGAAATTTCAAGCTTCTAGTCTGCTTCTGTGACTCTGAGATAAAGATGTATCTGTATATGTCTCTGTGTGACTGTACAGCCTGATTTGTGCCTGACCTGTTCTAAAACCACATTGTTGGTTTTCCCACGAGGCGGCTCATATAATCTATAATCAAATCCTGAAGGGCTCCATATACTCTCTCTTGGTTCCCTAATATATGAGCCACCTCGTGAGAAAACCAACAATGTGGTTTTTGATCAGGTCCGACACAAACCGGGCTGTACAGTAACAGAAAATGGTTAGAGACTGGAAATTTCAGATTTAGAAAGTAGAGGAATTGTTCTATCAGTGTAGCGAAAACAAAGGGGCTGATCAGCTTCGCAGTTACACTGCGAAGCTGATCAGCGCCTTTGTTTTCGCATATACAGATTGTTGGTTTTCCCACGAGTTGGCTCATATGTGCTTTAAAATGAGTCACATCAGAAGAAATCCTGCTTTATAACTAGAATTTGTTTTCTATGTGAAAACTGATGTCTCCCCCCTTTCTACGTGCATGTCCAAAATATGCAAGCAAGAGTTATAGTTATAGTTCTATAAGTGTACCAAGTTTCATTGAAATATCTCTTACGGTTTTCAAGTTATAGAGGGGGCACGAAAGTGTTTGGAAAATAATCAAAGGGAAATAACTCCAAAGATATGAAAGCAAGAGTAATGATTCTTGTGCATCATGTTTATAAGTGTACCATGTTTCATTGAAAAATCTCTAATGGTTTTTGAGTTATAGAGCAGACACGAAATTGAATGAAAAATAATCAAAGGGAAATAACTCCAAAGATATGCAAGCAAGAGTTATGGTTCTTTAGCATGACACATCATCTCATCGTGCTTTATAAGTGTACCAAGTTTCATTGAAATATTTCTTATGGTTTTCAAGTTATAGAGTGGACATAAAATTGTATGGAAAAATAATCAAAGGGAAATAACTCCAAAGATATGAAAGCAAGAGTTATAATTCTTGTGCATGACACATCGTCTCATCATGCTTTATAAGTGTACCAAGTTTCACTGAAATTTCTCTTACGGTTTTCAAGTTATAGGGTGGACACGAAATTGTATGGAAAATAATCAAAGGGAAATTACTCCAAAGATATGCAAGCAAGAGTTATGGTTCTTTAGCATGACACGTAATCTCATCGTGCTTTATAAGTGTACCAAGTTTCATTGAAATAACTCTTACGATTTTCGAGTTATAAAGCGGACACGAAATTGTATGGAAAATAATCAAAGGGAAATAACTCATAAAATAATCAAGCCAGAGTTATGGTTCTTGTGCACGACACATCGTCTGATCATGCTCAATAAGTGTACCAAGTTTTATTGAAAAATCTTAAACGGTCTTCAAGTTATACAGCGGACACGAAATTGTATCGAAAATAATCAAAGGGAAATAACTCCAAAAATACTCAAGCCAGAGTTATGGTTCTTGTGCATGACACATCGTCTCGTCGTGGTCTACAAGTGTACCAAGTTTCATTGAAAAATCTTTAACGGTTTTCAAGTTATACAGCGGACACGAAATTGTATCAAAAATAATCAAAGGGAAATAACTCCAAAAATACTCAAGCTAGAGTTATGGTTCTTGTGCATGACACATCGTCTCGTCGTGGTTTACAAGTATACCAAGTTTCATTGAAAAATCTTTAACGGTTTTCAAGTTATTGAGCGGACACGATTTGTGACGGACAGACGGACAGACGGACGGACAGACAGACGCACGGGGAAAAACAATATGTCTCCCGACCCTGTCGGGGGGAGACATAATTATGCCAAAACAGAGACACAGATCAGCATCAGATCCCTCTTTTAAAAATCCAAAATTTCAAAGCTTCTAGCTTTTTTTCTGTGACTGTACTGGCTGCTTTGTTAGATCTGGTCGGAAATCTTCCAAGACAGGTTTTCATGTGACATAGCTCGAATTTTGTCGGTCACTTGATTGAAGTTGGTGCACTAAAGTTAAAGTTTTGACTGCCTTAAGATAATATGTTAAAACACTTTGAAATGATGTTTAACTTCCCAGTCAACAGCTAATGGTCATGTCGGGCCGCTGCCTCCATTTTATGGGACTTTTACCCAAAGTTAGGACGTCATGACATCCAAAAAGTGCTTCGAATATAACCACCCAACTAAACCAACAAGGCTTATATGTATGGATAGTTTGATATGAACTACTTTTCCTGGGCAGGCTCAGACCTGAGGGGTTAACCAGTAATCAGATGGTCGGTCAGTAGCGAAAAAGCTTTGCCTGGAGCCACAAGCAGCCAATCTATTTCTTTAGGCTGCCATGAAAAAAATCTAGATCTGAACATGATAGGGTACAAATTAAAAAATATCCCGAAACACTCATAAAATACTCTCCTCATCTAGTTTTTGAGCAATTTTGATACAACAAATATTTATTACATAATGTAGCACTTTCTCATAATTAAAGGAATGAAAATGATAATAAACAAGTAATAAATGAGCCGCCCCATGGGAAAACCAACAATCTGCATAGGCGAAAACAAAGGCGCAGATCAGCTTCGCGGTAACCGCGAAGCTGATCAACGCCTTTGTTTTCGCTACTCAGATAGTACAATTCCTCTTCTACTTAAATACAAAATTTCAGGCTTCTAGCTCTTTTCTGAGCTTGTACAGGCCGGTTTATGTCGGACCTGTTCGGAAACCACATTGTTGGTTTTCCCACGAGGTGGCTCATATATGTGCTTGGCAAAAAACAGGGACTCACATATGAGCCGAGTAATGAGAAAACAGGACATTGTGAATGCAAAAGCAAGCAGATCGTGTCATGAGAAAACCAACAATGTGGTTTCCGAACAGGTCCGACAAAAACCGAGCTGAACAAGCACAGAAGATGGCTAGAGGCTGGAAATTTTGGATTTAGAAAATTTAGAAAACAGGAATTGTATTGTCCATGTAGCGAAAACAAAGGCGCTGATCAGCTTCACAGTTACTACAAAGCTGATCTGCGCCTTTGTTTTCACAAGTGCAAAATGTTGGTTTTCTCACACAGCTTACATGTATACCTGGGCCCAGTTGTTCAAAATTAACAACATCGTTAGTTAACGATTCGTTAAAATTTCAAACATTAATACAAAAAATACACTGTTATTTTTTTGTTGATAAAATGTGAGAATCCTTTGCAGTGCAAAGGATTCTCTCATTTTATCAACAAAAAATAACTGTGTATTTGCTAATGTAGTCGGCATGCGCTTAACCAGTTGAGGTCTTAACGATGATGTAAAGCTAACAAAGCATCAGGAAAACATTCCCGTAAGATGTATACCCCCTTGAACCCCACTTTTATTTTAGTAAAACTGGGGTTCACAGGGGTATACCTATTTTTTCTTATTTTTGCTCCAAAACGTAGATTGTGGGTACTCGTTAGAACCGCCTCGGCGAGGCGGTTCTAACGTGTACCCACAATCTATGTTTTGAGCAAAAATAAGAAAAATATTGAAAAAAAAAACCACTAAAAAATTTTCAATTTTTACAACTTAAAAATCTCTGTATATTGCATGGGCGTGTTTTCGTAATGGTTTTGAACAACTGGCCCCTGATGATATACATCCCCATATGAAAATTTTGAATAGTTGTTCACTTAATATCTTTCTCTATGTACTAATTTAGGTAGAATGTCACAAGCTCTCTCCTGTATACATAAATCACTGTTTAATTATCAACAGATAAGATCTGGATGGGAAAACAAATTCATGAAAATAAACAAAGCAGCGAAAAACATCCCTATTGACGCAAAAGTCTATTAGAGGTGATGGAAAACCTATACAGATATATGAAAATAAAAATATCAAGATTCCTAATGCACTAGTCATTTGTAACCCCCCCCCTCCCCCCCCCCCCCCCCCGCAGGCCCAGGGGAGGGTGGGGGATAGCCATGGAAATGAGGGGGGCTTTGACAAAAGTTTTGCCACGGCAGTGCGGGGAAAATACCCAGGGTTTGCTTTATATAGGTAAAAAAGGCAGTGAAATGAAAAGATAGCAGGCTGCGGGGGGAAACAGCAGTGGTTTTACCAACGAGCAGTCCCCCCAGGGTTGTCTTTTAGCAGGGATTTGCTGGACCAAAAGTCCCCGCTATTCCCCAGCCCTGGGGGGGGGGGGTCCGTGGTTACAAATGACTAGTGCTTAAGACAGAAGAAAAACTGTGAGGTATCCTCTGGTATAAATATAGATATGAGACAAAGTTCATTTCTCAGAGACATTTTTTAGTTCTTCATAAAAACTATGTTATGGGTGCTGATTAGAATCATCTTTACAAGGCCATTTCATTGAGAACAAACATCAAGATAACATGTCCATGAAAAATGTATACCTCCTTATATAAAACTGGGGTATACAGGAGTATACCTATTTTTTTCTTATTTTTGCTACAAAACATAGGTTGTGGGTACTCATTAGAACCGCCTAGCCGAGACAGTTCTAACGTGTACCCACAATCAATGTTTTGAGCAAAAATAAGAAAATTGATTTGTCAAAAATTTTCTGCTGAAAATTTTCATTTTTTAGATTTTTAAAAATCTCTATATATTACAATGGGCATGTTTTTGTAAGGAAAGTTATATGGAGAAATAAGCAATCTTACCCTTTAATTAGTGTCAGTTATCGTCAATACACTCCATATTTGAGCCGCGACGCGAGAAAACCGGTCTTCGGGGTTTCCGACCAGGTCCGACACAAACCGACCTGTACCAGCTCAGAAAAGAGCTAGAAGCTTGAAATTTCGGATTTAAGTAGAAGAGGAATTGTACTATCCGAGTAGCGAAAACAAAGGCGCTGATCAGCTTCGCGGTTACCGCGAAGCTGATCTGCGCCTTTGTTTTCGCCTAGGCAAAAATCCGGTTTTCTCACGATGCGGCTCATTTAGTCTTTTGAATATACAGACATTTGAACAAAAACAGTAATGCCGCAATAAAGTAATGCCTCATGCATACTCAGCCCTATTTCTAGTGAAAATTCTCCCCTCCCAATTAGATGCAGTGCAGAATGACTTGTTTATTTATTGAAGCAATATGCAAGACTCGGGTCAATTCCAACACCAATCAGACATGCAACCAACCAAGCTATTACATCCTGGTCAACTATTGTTGGATCAAAGTAATTTGTCTGAAATGAGATTTAACATCCCAGTCAACAATTTTTCAGTCATGTTGGGACTGAGCCAGCATTTCCTAAGTATTAACCAGTATTGTAGGGATTTAATGTGCTTTGCTCAAGGACACAACACCAGTAAGGGTTGGAACCCAGGACCTATTCATTCAGAGTCTGATGCTCTATGACTATGCCAAAGCGCTCCCCATAGAATCAAAGTAAGAAATATGTTTTAAGATTTCATTTACAAGTACATGTAAATCATTTCCACTTGAAAGTATTCTATGTAATATAGCCATTAAATTATAAGGATGATTAAAGTAACAGAAAATATATGACATTTACCCTGAGTTATTGAGTGGATTTAAATATAAGAATAAAGATGTTTGTGGATTTTCCAAAAATACCCTATAATTTTATGAGCCGCCGCATGGGAAAACCAACAATTGGCATAGGCGAAAACAAAGGTGCAGATCAAATGATCACGCCTTTGTTTTCACTACACTGATAGTACAATTCCTCTACTTTCTAAATCCAAAATTTCTAACCTCTAACCATCTTCTGTGACTGTACAGCCCGGTTTGTATCGGACCTGGTCGGAACCCAAATAAATGGTTTTCTCACGCACAGGCTCATATGGAATAAGCAGAACACAATTCAATACCCTTGGTATATAAGATTGATCTAGGGTACTTTAGTCAAAGGCATGCAATAATTTTCATGAGAATGAGTTTTTGTCCACAATTTTTCAAGCAAGAATTTATGTACAAAAATATAAACACTAAATAAGCTAAGTCTTGAAATAAACACTATAACGGGGATATTTCACAATAACAAGGTATCAAATAGGTATGGCTAAACCAAATAGCAATTTAATATTTCAACAATATTTTAAATTATGTAAGCTTTTATATACCAAATAGTTGTATGGGGTGTATAGGAGTACATGTATTCTATATCATATGAGCCGCCTCGTGGGAAAACCAACAATGTGGTTTCGGAACAGGTCCGACACAAACCGGGCTGTACAAGCACAGAAAAGACCTAGAAGCTTGAAATGTCGGATTTTTAAAAGTAGAAGGGGAATTGTACTATGCGAGTCGCGAAAACAAAGGCGCTGATCAGCTTCGCGGTTACCGCGAAGCTGATCTGCTTCTTTGTTTTTGCCTATGCAGATTGTTGGTTTTCCCATGAGGCGGCTCATATGTTTCAATTTGTTTGTGTCTAAAACAAAAATGTTGTTTTTCGTGTGAACTGCCTCTGAGCTATTGAAGCAATTCTAATATAGACCCAAAATCTATGTTTTGTGCAAAATCAAGAAAATCATCTAAGATTTTCTGCTGAAAATTACTATTTGTACAGATGTGGATATGCATGTATTTTACATAAATACAAATCTATTCCTTAGCCTTATTGTTTGATAGAATAATACAGACAATTAGCACTGACCTATTACTCTAGTCTAATGAAAATATGAGCCGCGTCATGACAAAACCAGATTTTTGCCAGCCCAGTGCGAAAACAAAGTCGCAGAACACCTGAGCAGTAACTGCTCAGCTGATCAGCGCCTTTGTTTTCAATATATGGATAGTACAATCCCTCATCTTCTGAAATCCGAAATTTCAAGCTTCTAGCCATCTTCTATGACTGCACAGGCCAATTTGTGTCAAACCTGGTTGGAAACATCAAAGACCTTTTTTGTGAAACAGCTCATATGAAAACAAAGTTAACTAAAATAAAATTATAATGTGTTTAACCCATATATGACAAATGGACTTTCCCATCATTATCAATTGGGAGAATCCACTGTCATTTTTAGGCGTGTTAGGAGTGATTTTGAATTTTTATCTCATTTTTCGATGAAATTCCTCCAAGAAAACAGAATAACCCAAGATGGGACGCCACGTTCTGCGGCGTCACATCTGGGGCTATGCTGTTTGTCTATGTCCCATAAAAGGGACGCGAGGCTTAAATGAGTTAATATCAATTATAAATTGACCTTCAACCCGTATAACAAGCTAAACAATGTATTTGAACTTTATCCTAAATTATGTATATTAGATAGTATTTGGTGATAGTGTAGAAATTATTTTCAAATCAAAAACTTTGCTACAGACAGGGTTCCCAAGGAAAGTATAAAATAAAATTCCATGACTTTTCCATGATTATTCCATGATCGCAGCTGAATTTCCAGGACTTACTTTTCTGTTTGTTGATTTATTATTTTGTCATATAACACTTTTTAAAAGGCAAGAACAGAAAATTATATTTCAAAAGTAACTCACTCCAAGGTATTTTCTTGTTTTCTGATGAAGGAGAATTAATTTGACTGACCTTTTGAACATGTTGAAAAATACAGAACTTTACTTATTAATAATTATCGAGCGAGCGAAGCGAGCGAGGAAAAAAATGAATTCCAAAGACATTCAAAGTGGCATTTCATAACAAAATTCCATGATTATTCCATGATATTTCATCATTTTTCAAATTCCATGATTTTTCCATGCATGGAATTATTTTTAGCCATTTTCCATGTTTTCCTGTGCCCGTGGGAACCCTGTGTAACAGAATATGTTTAAATTATTACTAAGTTCAGAAATGTTTGCAAGGATTTAATTTTGGCTAAAATGCATGTATTCGTTACCTCACAAATTCAAATTTCTCACTAATGAAGGCTTATCATAAGCTTTATACACTGCACAAGCACTAAAATCTTCCGTGCAATTTGTAGATCTCTCTAATATTTCAGAAATAGAAAATTCATGAAATAAAAGTAACACGAAAATTTCCAAATTAAAAGTTGTACTTCATATAATCTTGATAACCGATGAAAGTTATCCCTTATAAATGAGCCGCTCATGAGAACACCCAACAATCTGCATATATATGCGAAAAACAAAGGCAAAGATCAGCTTCGCAGTAACTGCGAAGCTGATCAGCGCCTTTGTTTTCGCTACACGGATAGTACAATTCCTCTTCTTTCTAAATCCAAAATTTCCAGACTCTAGCCATCTTCTGTGCTAGTACAGCCCGGTTTGTGTCGGACCAGTTCGGAAACCACATTGTTGGTTTTCCCATAAGGCGGCTCAAATAATTCATCACCAAATACAACCTTAATCTATACTACAAATGCCATTCATACTTTAATAACAAAAAACTAAATGTTATGAATTTCTCTCCTCCTCCGTATGTCCGTTAATCCCACCATTACATGCCACGCTGTTGGATTCCGCTTGCAAAGACTTCAGAGATTTGAGATCATTAACATTTTGGGAAGATTTATTTTTCGAAACTTCAGTTTCTTTTTTTTCGCTTCCACTTTGCACCCGTAGTTTACCATTGCTGCCATTTGTATCCTCTGACATCTTTTGATCACCGGAGCCAAGATCGTCGGAGGACGACTTTCGCTTCTCGTATTCGATAGGAAGATAGGAGCACCACTCGTCGCTATGACAGACGTCGAGATATTCTAAAGTATCGAGGAATTTCTTGCCATTGAAGCCACCGACGGCGAAAAGTTTATTCTCCAGCACGGCTACGCCGACATTTGCCCGAGGGACACTAAGCATGGGACCTAGCACCCAGGAGCCCGACTTTCTGTCATAGATTTCGGTAGAATTTAGGGCTGAGGTGCCATCATTTCCTCCGACAACATAAATAGTTCCTGTCGATGAAAATACTTGGATGTTGTTTTCATTTATTATTTTTACCACATGTAACTACATATGTTACTTTTTACACAATATTTAAATTTTTGTTTGTTTGGTTTGAGGTTTAACGACCCATTCAACAACCTCTCAGAATCCGATGCTCTACCACTACACCACCATGCTCACCTCACTCATTAATTGGGAAACTTCTCTCAATCACCTATTTTCTGCATCTGTATGGTCAAAGATGCAGGAAATTTGGCTAAAGTTTGCACAGCTGATCAATGCCTTTGTTGCTGGCCCTGTGGCTGAGCGGTTAAGAATCACTAGATGATCTCACCATTGTGTCTGGTGTGGGTTCGAGCCCCGCACTAGCCGCATGTGAGACAAGCCATGTTCTGCTTGCGGGTGTGACAGGTGGTTTTTCTCCGGGTTCTCCCATTTTTGACAACCTACTGATTGGCCCGTTTCATATGAGCTGAAATAATCTTGAAAGGGACGTAAAAAAAACCCAAAAAAGCCTTTGCTTTCTTCATAATTGTAGTACAATATCTCTACTTTGAAAATCCAAAATTTTCACCCTCTTAATACATCTTTTGAAATTGTAAAGCCTGGTCTGGACAGCAATTGCCCATTTATGACAACAGTGAAACTGCAGCATTCATTCAATGAGAAATGTTACAGCATTGAATTGACTGGTTGTGTTTTACAATCCATTCAACAGCTATGGTCATATGAAGACGGGACCTTAGCTTATAGTTTCAACTGAAAGACTAGAAAATTCACGACCCATGGTTTACATGTTGCTTAACATACTACTATACTCAAATATTCTCGGGCCATGTGTGTCGAAATTCAGTGGGGGTCCTGGAACCTTGTTTCATTGAAATGCTGAATTTCCCCATGATTCTACTAATTTAACCCATATTTTACAAATGGATTCTCACATCATTACCAGTTGGGTGAGTCCACTTACATTTCTAGGGGTGTTAGGAGTGATTTTTATTTTTTATTCAATTTTTCGATGAAAATTCTCTAAGCAAACAGAATAGCCCCAGGACGACGCGTTCTGCGGCGTCACATCTGGGGCTTTTCTGTTTGCCTATGTCCCATAAAAGGGACGCCAGGCATAAATGAGTTAAGAATGAAACCATTAGGCAATATGGATTTTTTTAAACATAATTAAATTTCATGAAGATTGTGTACAAAGTTTACAAACCATTATACTCAGCTATTCCTGGGCCACGTCTAGCGATATTCAGTGGGGGCCCCGGTACCCAGATATTTCTCTCTGTGTCGTATATCTCAGTTTCTGTGAGACATTTCCAGCCATTTGTCCCCCCAACAGCCCAGATCTGTTCCTCAAAACAACATACAGCAACCTGGAATCTTGCTGAAATTGGGAGATGCAAATATGATGTAAACATGTCCATGTAAAGAATTCCCTCTTCCACCACCCACCCCCACTCACCTTATAAACATATAGTAAAATTGGGGTGTTCAAAACATACATGTAATATCTCCCTATTTTGGAGGGATCTCCCTATTTTTCAGCAAATCTCCCTATTTGGAATTTCAAAAAATCCCTATATTACTTATACATCTCCCTATTTCAAATTTCAGATCTCCCTAATTGAAATCAAGAATTTCTTTGTTTAATCATTCTCACTATTTGGAAAAGTAAAATCTCCCTATTTGGCTTCCCAGATACTGTATACCTGCTTCTCCTATTCTTGCTCTAAAACATTGTGGGTATGACAGAAGCTATGAAACTTAAGGTTTCATTTGTTTGTTTGTATTGAGGCTTAACGTCCCAGTCAACAATTTTTTTCAGTCAGAAAAAGAGAAAATGTATACCGAGTTCCACAGCCAACGCAACTTTATTTTTTCCACTCATCTTTTGAATTGGTCAATTATGTGAAAACTTTTGTGCCAAAACATTTAAAATGACTCGAAAACATTTCTGTGTTATCAAATCTGAGATTTTAGTGCGCATGCGCGGGAACAAGTCCCAGGGTACAAAATTGCATTTTCTTTGACCAGCGCGCGCGGGCTCGAAATTTTTCAAAACAATTCACACAATTCAAATCTTGGAAGATCGTCCGATGAGTGTATGGCAATATCGATGTTGTCACCCACGACTTAATGTCAGAAATTGGCATTGATTTTCAGTACCCGAAAAATGCTTGAATTTAGGCGTTCAACGTCACTTGGTCATGTAGACGACGTCACTGCAGATGTCAACCATATGCTTTATTTTGTGTTGGCAACCTAGCGTTATTGAATAAAGTGTATTGCACCTATGGGAAAGTCGTTTTTCAATGTGTTTTGCTGCTTTCGATTAGGGTTGTTTGCACAGTTTAGCAAGATCGAAATTCATCAAAATCGCTGATTTCCTTCATTTTTCAAAATGACCCCTACGCTATTGTAGGCGAACGAAAAAAGACTGACGGTTGATTTTCACAGGTCGTCTTTAACCAGAGGACCAATGGTCCTGTAAACACTCACCTGAGATCTGCTGTATATACGAATGTTATAGAAAATAGTCCCAGTATAGGGGCAGATGAAGCCCTTGGGCCATTTTTTTTTTCAGAATAATCAATATACTGTCCATACAAGTTTTTCCCTTCAAATGACATTTTATCAGTTTACCCATTCAAATACATAGGCAGCCCATGTTGACCTTGCCTTAAAATAGGTCAAAGTCATCACAGGGTCATGATTTATACATACATTGTAGTACTTGAGTCATCGATGCTTCATGCCAAGTTTCTTCGAAATCGGTCCACCGGTTCCGGAGAAGAAGATTTTTGAAGGGTTTATACTATATATGGGCATAGCGGCCATCTTGGTCATGTGACCTTGATTATTTATATATACATTGATTCCCCCATTCTATAGATGCATCACATGAAATTTGGCTTTGATTGGCCAAGCGGTTTCAGAGGAGAAGATGTTTGAATTTTATGGTAATATACATGTACAATGACCTGGGGCTGGGGCAAATGAGCCCCTGGGGTCCAATTTTTTCAGAATCATTAATATTCAGTCCTACAGCCCATTTCCTGCAAGACTTTCACTTTAAATGACATTTTAAAAGTTTTCCCCATTCAAATGCATTGGCGACCTATGTTGACCTTGCCGTAAAATTGGTCAAGGTCATCCAACGGTCATAATTTATGAACACATTGTAGTACTTTAATCCTCAATGCTTCATGCCAAGTTTTGTTGAAATTGGTCCATTGGTTCAGCAGAAGAAGAATTTTAAAGGGTTTTTACCATATATGGGCTTGGCAGCCATCTTGGTCATGTGACCTGGATTATTTATAAACACATTGATTCCCCCTTCCCATAGATGCTTCCTATAAAATTGGGCTTTGATTGGGCCAGTGGTTTCAGAGAAGAAGATCTTTGAATATTTTTGTAATATACATGTATATTGCCCCGGGGTGGGGGCAGACCAACCCCTGGGGTCCAAATTGTTTTCAGAATTACCTACCTTCAGTCCATTTGCCCATTTCCTGCAAGATTTGCCTTTCAAATGACATTTTAACAAATTTCCCCATTCAAATGCATGGGCGACCTATGTTGACCTTGCCGTGAAATAGGTCAAGGTCATCCAAAGGTCATAATTTATAAACACATTGTAGTACTTTAGTCCCCAATGCTTCATGCCAAGTTTTGTTGAAATCGGTCCATTGGTTCAGGAGAAGAAGAATTTTAAAGGGTTTTTACCATATATGGGCTTGGCGGCCATCTTGGTCATGTGACCTAGATTATTTATAAACACATTGATTCCCCCTTCCCATAGATGCTTCCTATAAAATTTGGCTTTGATTGGCCAAGTGGTTTCAGAGAAGAAGATCTTTGAATATTTTTGTAATATATGAGCCGCCTCATGGGAAAACCAACAATCTGCATAGGCAAAAACAAAGGTGCAGATCAGCTTCGCGGTAACCGCGAAGCTGATCAGTGCCTTTGTTTTTGCCACTCTGATAGTATAATTCCTCTTCTACTTAAATCCGAAATTTCAAGCTTCTAGCTCTTTTCTGTGCTTGTACAGGCCGGTTTGTGTGGGACCTGTTCGGAAACCACATTGTTTGTTTTCCCACGAGGCAGATCATATATGTATATAGCCCCGGGGTGGGGGCAGACCAACCCCTGGGGTCCAAATTTTTTTTAGAATTACCTACCTTCAGTCCATTTGCCCATTTCCTGCAAGATTTGCCTTTCAAATGACATTTTAACAATTTTCCCCATTAGGATGCATGGGCGACCTATGTTGACCTTGCCATAAAATAGGTCAAGGTCATCCAAAGGTAATAATTTATAAACACATTGTAGTATTCTAGTCCCCTATGCTTCATGCCAAGTTTCGTTGAAATCGGTCCAGTGGTTCCGGAGAAGAAGAATTTTGAAGGGTTTTTACCATATATGGGCATGGTGGCCATCTTGGTCATGTGACCTTGATTATTTATAAACACATTGGTTCCCCCTTCCTATAGATGCTTCATATAAAATTTGGCTTTGATTGGTCATGTGGTTTCAGAGAAAAAGATCTTTGAATATTTTTGTAATATACATGTATATTGCCCCGGGGTGGGGGCAGACCAACCCCTGGGGTCCAAATTTTTTTCAGAATTACCTACCGTCAATCCATTTGCCCATTTCCTGCAAGATTTGCCTTTCAAATGACATTTTAACAATTTTCCCCATTCAAATGCATAGGCGACCTATGTTGACCTTGCCGTAAAATAGGTCAAGGTCATCCAAAGGTCATAATTTATAAACACATTGTAGTACTCTAGTCCCAGATGCTTCATGCCAAGTTTCGTTGAAATCGGTCCAGTGGTTCCGGAGAAGAAGAATTTTTTGAAGGTTTTTTACCATATATGGGCATGCCGGCCATCTTGGTCATGTGACCTGGATTATTTATAAACACATTGATTCCCCCTTCCCATAGATGCTTCATATAAAATTTGGCTTTGATTGGCCAAGTGGTTTCAGAGAAGAAGATCTTTGAATATTTTTGTAATATACATGTATATTGCCCCGGGGTGGGGGCAAACCAACCCCTGGGATCCAAATTTGTTTCAGAATTACCTACCTTCAGTCCATTTGCCCATTTCCTGCAAGATTTGCCTTTCAAATGACATTTTAACAATTTTCCCCATTCAAATGCATGGGTGACCTATGTTGACCTTGCCGTAAAATAGGTCAAGGTCATCCAAAGGTCATAATTTATAAACACATTGTAGTACTCTAGTCCCAGATGCTTCATGCCAAGTTTCGTTGAAATCGATCCAGTGGTTCCGGAGAAGAAGAATTTTGAAGGGTTTTTAACATATATGGGCATGGCGGCCATCTTGGTCATGTGACCTAGATTATTTATAAACACATTAATTCCCCCTTCCTATAGATGCTTCATATAAAATTTGGCTTTGATTGACCAAGCGGTTTCAGAGAAGAAGATCTTTGACCAGAGGACCAATGGTCCTGTAAACGCTCACCTGAGTCTGCTGCTGTTTGAATATTATGGTATTTAACCCCAGTGCAGGGGCAGATGAAGCCCTTGGGCCGTTTTCTTTTTTCAGAATAATCAATATTCTGTCCATTTGCCAATTTCTTGCTGGCTTTTCCCTTCAAATGACATTTTAACAGTTTTTCCCATTCAAATGCATGGGCAACCCATGTTGACCTTGCCATAAACTTGGTCAAGGTCATCACAGGGTCATGATTTATATATACATTGTAGTACTATAGCCATGGGTGCTTCACACTAAGTTTCACTGAAATCAATCTATTGGTTTCAGAGAAGATATTTGAAGGGTTTTTATCATATATGGGCATGGTGGCCATCTTGGTCATGTGACCTAGATTATTAATATATACATTGGTTCCCCCATCCTATAGATGCTTCACATAAAATTTGGCTTCAACTGGCCAAGTGGTTTTAGAGAAGATGTTTGAATATTATGGTAATATTTATGTATATTGCCAATTTGCCCCAGGTGTGGGCATATGAGCCCTTGGGTCCATTTTTTTTTCAGAATCATTAATATTTAGTCCTACTAACCATTTCCTGCAAGATTTTCACCTCAAATGACTCTTTAAAAGTTTTCACCATTCCAATGCATTGGCGACCTATGTTGACCTTGTCGTAAAATAGGTCAAGGTGACCACTGAGGGTCATGATTTATATACACATTGTAGTACTTCAGCCTTTGGTGCTTCATGCCAAGTTTCTTTGAAATCGAACCACCAGATTCGGAGAAGAAGATTTTTGAAGGGTTTTTACCATATATGGGCATGGCAGCCATCTTGGTCATGTGAACTAGATAATTTATATATACATTAATTCCCCCATTCCATAGATGCTTCACATAAAATTTGGCTTTGATTCGCCAAGCGGTTTCAGAGGAGATGATGTTTGAATATTATGGTAATATACATATTGCCACGGGGTGGGGGCAGATGAGCCCCTGGGGTCCATTTTTTTTTTTTCAGAATCATTAATATTCAGTCCTACTGCCCATTTCCTGCAAGACTTTCACTTTAAATTACATTTTAAAAGTTTTCCCTATTCAAATGCATTGGCGACCTATGTTGACCTTGCCGTAAAACAGGTCAAGGTCATCACAGGGTCATGATTTACATATACGTTGTAGTGCTTAAGTCATCGATGCTTCATGCCAAGTTTCATTGAAATCGGTCCAGTGGTTCCGGAGAAGAGAGTTTTTGAAGGGTTTTTACCATATATGGGCATGGCGGTCATCTTGGTCATGTGACCTGGATTATTTATATATACATTGGTTCCCCCTTCCCATAGATGCTTCATGTAAAATTTGGCTTTGATTGGCCAAGCAGTTTCAGAGAAGAAGATGTTTGAATATTATGATAATATACATGTATATTGCCCCGGGGTGGGGGCGGATGAGCCCCTGGTGCCCAATTTTTTTCAGAGTCATTAATATTCAGTCCTACTGCTCATTTTCTGCAAGATTTTTCCTTTAAATGACAATTTAACAATTTTTCCCATTCAAATGCAAAGGCGACCTATGTTGACCTTGCCGTAAAATAGGTCAAGGTCACCGCAAGGTCATGATTTATATATACATTGTAGTACTTGAGTCATCAATGCTTCATGCCAAGTTTGGTTGAAATCGGTCCAGTGGTTCCGGAGAAGAAGATTTTTGAAGGGTTTTTACCATATATGGGCATGGCGGCCATCTTGGTCATGTGACCTGGATAATTTATATACACATTGGTTCCCCCTTCCCATAGATGCTTCATGTAAAATTTGGCTTTGATTGGCCAAGCTGTTTCAGAGAAGAAGATCTTTGAAAATGGTGGACGACGGACGGACGGACGACGGAGCATGGGTATACTATAAGCTCACCTTGTGAGCCTGACGGCTCAGGTGAGCTAAAAATGGTGGACGACGGACGGATGGACGGACGGATGGAAGACGGACGGACGCCGGATCATGGCCATCCTATAAGCTCACCTTGTGAGCCTAACGGCTCAGGTGAGCTAAAAATGGCTTGACTACATATATTCGGAATTTCGGATGAATCGACTGAAACCACAAAAAGTTATTTAAAACTTAATGACTAGTTGCGTTGGCTGTGGAACTCAGTATATTATCTGTGATGGAAAACAATGGAGCCAGTCAGCTGTGCTTTTTTTTTTTTTTCCTTCTGTACCTATCTCATACGAATCGGGCTCAATACTGACCTAGCTACTCCACTCAGCCAAAGGATTTTTATTCATTTATAATATGCATTGTAGTTCATAGTCAGAAGTCAAAAACCCTTAACTCAGAATTTTGCCAAATTCACTTCTTGGCAATGCCAAAAAGCTAACCACACGGTGCACAATCTGTCAAAATGGCATATCTATACATCAATCGGTGGCTGAGTTTATCACATCAGGATAACATGTCCATGAAATGTACATCCCCTTTAACCCCAAAAGCTGTCCTTAACTAGAAATACATGTAGATACTGTGTACATTTAAACTATTGTAGAGTTCATCAACATCTGTAAAATTAGTACATGTACATACGTATATTCAGTTTTCCAACAGATCTCCATGCTTTGTTTCTCAGGTCGTAGGCTTCACAGTCTGTCACCGTCTTTTGACCCATAGACCCTCCGATCACGTACAACTGGTCATTCTGGATCACTATACCTGGGGAAAATAAGTCATGTCTGGATGCAGCTACCGCTTTCTGGGTATTAACAAGTAATCTGGGGAGTGAATGTTTCAACCTGTCATCCCCCCAACAGGATTCTAACCCAGGTTCTCTTGATTAGGAGTCCTACACTCTACAACTACGTCACTGCACATCCCATGAATGTAGGTCTAAAAACTTTGGTCACATGTTACTAGATAGCCTTAAGAATAGGGCTGTAAGTCTGTTTGCTATTTGTACTGCGATGCGACAAAAACCGGTCTTCAGGGTTTCTGACCAGGTCTGACACAAACCGACCTGTACAGTCTCAGGAATAGGCTAGAAACTTGAAATTTTGGATTTAGGAAGAGGAGAAATTCTACTATCTGTGTAGCGAAAACAAAGGCGCTGATCAGCTGTGCAGTAACTGTCAAGCCTCTTTGTTTTCACTGCACAGATAGTACTATTCCTCTTCTTTTCAAACCCACAATTTCAAGCTTCTAGCTTTCTTCTTTGATGTACAGGCCCTATTGTGTCTGACCTGGTCAGAAATCCTGAAGACCTTTTTTCTTGCGACGAGGGTCATAATCCCAAGAAACCCAATACCTGCTGGCCCCGAAGTTATAAAACTTTTTCATGCTCAACTCAGCTGAGCATAAAATTTAAACTGCTCACACATGAAAATAACCCAAATAAATTGAAATTTGAGGTTTAGATCACCATATCATGTAATTTATCCTGCTTATAAATGTTAAAATGCCAACAATTGTTGGCATTTTAACATTTATGAGCAGGATAAATTTTAAGCTCAGCTGAGCTGAGCATGAAAAAAGTTGTATAATCTCGGTACCTGGAGAAGCTTTAGCAGTGGGACAATCTGTCTCGAAGCGCCATCTGTCTTCCTGCCCGTCATACACTTCCATCATCTTGATCTCACGGTGACCGTCTGACCCGCCGCACGCGTATATCCTCCCCTTGTACTCGGCGATGGAGAAACGGCCCCGGGGAGTACGCATCTCGGCCAGGTCCGACCAGGTGTTATCTTGGAAACTGTACTGCTCGGTGGATTTCATGCACTCGCCGCGATCATAACCACCTGGAGATGGATGCAAGACTAAGCAGTTCCAAGAGACTCAGAACCTATCATCAACATATTGTATACGTTTTAAAACCATCTATTGTGGTGTAGTGCATAAAACATGTATATACCTTTTTCTTTCATAAACATTTATGTACAAATTCTATGCCAAAGTTATAAAATTCACCAGCTATTTTCATGCTTTAACGATATGAATGTTTTTTCAATGAATATTTAAATGGACTCGTAGAAAATATGCAAGACTAATGAACACCCTTGTATATTTCAATGCATATACATTTGCTGTGGCTTTACCCTTGGGTGGTCGCTCGTCTCTTTCTTTCTCATTAGTGAGAGACAAACGACCACTCAAGACAGCAATGTTTATGCATCAAAAAACATGTATGACCCGTATTTTTCAAAATTCCCATTTTTCATATAAACTTACCACATGCAAACAATTTTCCATTCAAAACTTTGAGACCGAAAGCACATCTCTTCATCATCATTGGCTCTAGCTGTATCAGGGAGCTGTACCTGTCGGGCGGGGCGGCGTGGACCGGGGAGTCGGGCCCACTACCCAACGTATCCACGACTGGTCTATAGTGGATAGATATACTGGCCAGAGTCCCCCTGATGACAACTATGGAGACGTAGGTGTGATCTGAAATGAAGATTTGTTGTGTTTGTTAAAAATACCCGTACATGAGCCTTGACACAAGAAAACCCAAAATGTTGTTTTCGAACAGGTTCAACAGAAATGAGCTGTATTTTATAAGCACAGAAGACGGCTAGAGGCTGGAAATTTGTGGATTTAGAAAGTAGAGGAATTGTACTGTCCATGTAGCGAAAACAAAGGTGCTGATCAACTTCGCGGTGACCGCGAATCTGATCTGCGTCTTTGTTTTCGCAATGCAGATTGTTGGCTTTCTCATGCTGCAGCTCATATAGTTTATTAATCATGTAAGAAGAGTGCCATCAATTCCTCAGTTTAACAAATAAGGACATGTACTTTGAGGAAATGTCTCTTGCTCAAGAATATGTGCCGGAGCTAGTGGGCTACGAACCCAGAACCTCCCAACCAAGGGTCTGACAGTCTATCACCAGGATACCACATGTATATGGATCGAAAAGATAAATTACAAGAGCGAGCTAGTATGTTTGTTCTAATTCTTTACATTCTCTCTCTCTCTCTGTAAACAGCTTTGGTCACTATAGGACAGTCTCTTATCAAATTCAATTATAAATCCCTTTCAAGATTATTTCAGCTCATATGAGACGGGCCAATCTGACAGTAGGTGGGCGAAAAAGGGAGAACCCTAAGAAAAACCACCTGGCCCACCCGCAAGCAGAACTTGGCACACAGTTCTTTTGCAAGCTAACCAGTATTTAGTGCACATAGATGACTTACTAATGAATGCACTTCTTGAATCACTTGTAGAATAAGAATAAGCCATAGAAATATTTTCAGAAATGAGCCACCTCATGAGAAAACCAACAACCTGCATCTGCAAAAACAAAGACGCAGATCTGCTTCGCAGTAACCGCGAAGCTGATCAGCACCTTTGTTTTCGCTACAAAGAAAGTACACTTCCTCTTCTTAAATCCTAAATTTCAAGCTTCTAGCATCTTCTATGACTTTACAAGCTGGTTTGTGTCAGACTTATTCGGAAACCAAACTGCTGGTTTTCCCAAGAGGCGGCTCAAATACAAAAGACAAGGGTACAAGGTGACTGATCCATGAGCTAACTCATGAACAAACTTGACTATTGCATATGCAAAAGGAAAAGACAGAGATCAGCTTTGCAGTGGCTGCATGGCAAGTCAGCACCTTTGTTTTCGCAACATATGAGCCGCTCCATGAGAAAACCAACAATATGCATATGCGAAAACAAAGGCACAGATCAGCTTCACAGTAACTGCGAAGCTGATCAGCGCCTTTGTTTTCGCAACACGGATAGTACAATTCCTCTACTTTCTAAATACAAAATTTCCAGCCTCTAGCCATCTTCTGTGACTGTACAGGCCGGTTTGTGTCTGACCTGTTCGTAAACCGCATTGTTGGTTTTTCCACGAGGCGGCTCATATGGATGATACAATGATTCTTCTCCAGTCACACCATATATACCCATGATGCAACCAAATTTCTTACAGCGTAGCACAACTTACATGTACAAATAGAGTGTGGTGATTAGAAGATGAAACAATTTGGCAACAACATCAGGAAAACATGTCCCTGAAATGTATACCCCCTTAAACCCCACTTTTATATAGTAAAACTGTCGTTTACAGGTGTATACCTGATTTTCTTATTTTTGATCCAAAACATACATTGTGGGTACTCATTAGAACTGCCTCGGCAAGGCGGTTCTAATGTGTACCCACAATGTATGTTTTGAGCAAAAATAAGAAAAATATCAAAATTTTTCCAGTGAAAATTTTCATTTTTACAACTAAAAAATTTTCTGTACATTTACATGGGCGTGTTTTCGTAATGAACTGCAGTGAGGCAATGAACTCTTCACTGTAGGTTGTTGCCTAATCAATCTAGCTTCCAATCGCTGCACTCCATTGTGTCATGTGTTGTGTGATGTTGCATCAATCTGGGCTGCAAGAAATTCTGTTGCATCATGTGTATACAGGGTGAGCCCACGCTCCTGTGGCTGTACAGTCCTGATTAAGTCTGACAAGGTCCAAACTCTGAAGATTGGTTTTCTTGCATCACCGCTTACATGTAAAACAGACTACATGTACCTTTCATCTGATGAGAACCAATTATGGACCATTCCACTTCAGGTGCAGGGGTGTCAGGGTTAAGATTGAACTTTCTGAAAGGGTGAGCTCCATTATGATTGGTCAGCTCTGGAGAGGAGTGGCTGTCTCTAGCTTTCACCTGGCCGCTCTGTAAAGGAAAAACTTGTGTATGTTCATCAGGAAAACATGTCAGTGAAATGTTCATCCCGCTTAAGCCCCAATTATATAGAGAAAAACTGGGGTTTGCAGGGATATACCTATATTTCTTATTTGTGATCCAAAACATATATTGTGGGTGCTCGTTAGAATCGCCTATATCCATGCAACTTACACCGCCTAATATAACCACCACCTAATATACCCCAGTTTCATATAGTAAAACTGTGGTGTCATGGACATACATTGCCAAGGCGGATCTAATGTGTATCCACAATCTGTTTTAAACAAAAATAAGAAAAAATCATTCTTCTTTTCAATTGAAATTATCTTTTTCCACAGCTTTTAAACAAATTAATGTGTATTTGATGGGTATGTTTTCATAATCATTAATGTACCTGTTTTTTCTTGGTAAGTTTCTTATAATCCTGTACAATGTCATTCTCCTTCAGTTCCGTGCTTTCAACCTCCATACAATCTGTTAGTGTGTTGTCCGTGTTCAGGTATAGAACATTCACCTGCAAGCAAAAATTGCATTACGAAAACATGCACATGCAAAATACAGAGATTTATTCAAGAGGCAGTTCTAAATACAGTGGACTCGACAATAGCGAACCACTAAGAGGTCAAACGCAATTATTTTGAATACGACCATGGAAATGCTATTCTATTTGGTACTAAGAACATCGAACATATCTCGGCTATACAGGAAAATAACAATTTTAGTTCATTTCATTTCCTAATGGGAGATAACTCTGTTGATATGATACCTCCTGCATTAGACAATGGCGAACCAAACTCGACAATGGCGAATCATATAGTCCATAGCCTAAAGAAACCATTTTAGAAGGTTACTTTTGCACACAAATGATGCCATCATTATGCGAAACTAAATGGTATTCGATGATATTGTGTTAATTTGCTTTGGTGCTTTACGTTCACTGTCAACAGCAAACGCCCTATCGGAAAGGTCAATTATACCGACTTCAGCATGACTTATTGCTTTAATGAATCAATGTAAGCCTAAAATCAAGAGGGTTAAACCACGACTTGCACCAATATTAGTTACATCATACACAAAACCAAACTGTTCCTGGGCGAGCCTTCCAAAGGTAGATTATCAGTACTTTGTGCACATTCTTTTTACCACACAAAGTATGATTCGCTATTGTCGAATTTACACGTACATCTTTCAACGCTTATATCTACCTTCAATGTCAAAACTTTTATCAAAAACATGCATAATGTATAACTAGGGATAATAGGCATTAAAGTAATGCAAAAATGGTCATAATAAAATGCTTAGAAACGAGGTAAAAAACACATTTTATCTGAACGTCACTTTTTGCGGAACAATAAACTAGACATCTTAGTTAAGGGGTCAAGCGTTTCAGCAACCCTGATTTTATTGTCCAGTGGAATTTTGACTCAATTCTTCTACCAAACATCAAGGCAAAGATGAAACTAAATGACTGAGTTATATAATAAGTAATATTTTGTCTAAGATTCAAGAAATTCTGCAATATCTTTATGAGTGATTCGCCATTGTCAATGATTCTCCATTGTCTAGTTCACTGTAGTACCTACAATGTATGTTTTGGACCAAAAATAAGAAAATTAGGTATACCCCACGCCCCGATATAAAAAGGCTTTGTTTGACTTTTATTATAGGTCCAGATAGGATTTGGTTTTGTTTGACTCTGTATCAGATTTGTTTCTACAATAATTCCTAGAATTCGGTCAATGATTTGATTTGATTCACAATTATGACGTCATTGAAAGAATTTCAAGTCATAAAATAGTGCTTTGAACGCAGTTTTAAAGTAAGTTTGTATTGGATTCGTTATTAAAGAGGCGATATAGACCATGTAATTATTGTTATTGTCGACTCTGTTTTGTGGAAATTTGCTGTGTTTATGTAGTAGAAAAAAATCTGGTACCAAAATGTCAAACAAAACCTTTTTTATATCGGGACCAAGGAAGCACCCATTGATACCCCTGCAAACCCCATTTTTTGTATATAAAAGTGGGGTTTAAGGGGGTACTTCATTTCATGGACATGTTCCTGATGAATCATCATGATAACATGTCCATGCATTGTATACCCATTAAGGCCTGTTTACACATTCACGATTTTTGGCTACGGTGCCGCTACAATTCGCCACGATTTGTAAAATCGTTGTGTACCGTGGTGATTCGTAGTAGAACCATGGTGAATCGTGGTGAATCTTGATGAATCGTGATGATTCGGGAAACTCCATGGTTTTAGCGCTACGGAAGTTTTAAACTGTTTAAAACATTTGTGGTGTATCGTGGCGAATCATGGTGGTTATTGGGTGTGGCCTAATTCGTAGCGCAACCGTAGCGGAATCGTGCTTACTCGTACTGACACCGTAGCTATATTCGCGGTTATTCGTGAGAGATCGTAGCCAATCGTGGATCTCCGTAGCGAAACCGTGGAATCTTGTGTACGGTTGTCTTACGAATCATCCACGGTTTCGCTACGGAGCTCCACGATTGGCCACGACGGCTACCGCCGTAAATCGTACTAGTACCATATCGAACCGTACAAGCACCGTGAGCATTCGTTGTGCCACCGTGGTTAATCCTCATTGACCGTAGCGTTGCCGTCATGAATCGTCATTGATTCGTAGCGATACCTTACAGACACCGTACTAATATCGTGGACATTCTTACTGGAATCGTAGTGACACTGAATATTTCCATTTTTTGCCACGATTCATCCCGATCCATCCCGATTTTTCTGACCATGAGAAATCGGATTGAATCGTGGTGAATCGTAGAGAAAATTGTGAATGTGTAAACGGGGCTTTAAAACCCACTTTTATATAGTAAAACTGGGGTGCTCAAGGGTTTGCCACTTTTTCTTAGTTTTGATCCAAACAAAGATTATGGGTAGTTGTTACAATTGCCTCAGTGAGGCAGTTCTAACATGTACCCACAATCAATCTTTTGAGCCAAATCAAGAAAAATATCCATTTTTTTTTCAACAAGATGTTTTCAATTCAAGTTTTACAGCTTCAGAAAACTGTATTATGCAATATACACACCCATGCAAAATACAGAAAAATTTTTGGTTGTAAAAGTGAAAATTTTAAGTAGAAAAAATTTGATATTTTTCGTATTTTTGCTCAAAACATAGATTGTGGGTACATGTTAGGACCGCCTCGGAGCAAAAATAAGAAAAATAGGTATACCCCTGCAAACCCCATTTTCACTACATAAAAGTGGGGTTTATGGGGGTATAAATTTCACGGACATGTTATCCTGATGTTTGCATGGGCGTGTTTTAGGGATGTCCTTTTTCCTTTGACATTTTTTGGTGTGACTTTACCATCATAGTACAGTATCATACTCAATAAATCTTTATTTGTCGTTTAACATCCTAGTCAACAATTTTTGGCCATATCGTGACAAATCCAATACTTCCTGCGTATTAACCAGTATTACTGGCAGTTAATGTGTATTGCTCTTGGACATAAGAAAGTTTGAATTTCACAATGTGTGGAACGGTGTTTATTTCAACGAAATAATTTTTCGATTTCACAATGTATGGAATGTGTTAAAAGGTGCTGGTCGCTTCAAATCCCAAAACCTTAAAAAATCCATTATTTGAAGCACTAACCACTTGGGCACCACACTCCCTTTGATAAATGAGCTACTCTTTGTGTCGTAAGTAGGCCACAGAAAACACCAATAGAGAATATTTCTGCCATACATCCGTGTATTGTACACCCCCTTATACCCAACTTTTATATAGCAAAACTGGGGTATGCAGGGGTATACCTATTTTTCTTATTTTTGCTCTAAAACATAGATTGTGGGTACTCGTTAGAACCGCCTCGGTGAGGCGGTTCTAACATGTACCAACAATCTATGTTTTGAGCAAAAATAAGAAAAATATCAAAATTTTTCTACTGAAAATTTGCATTTTTTATAATTTTAAAAATCTCTATATATTGCATGGGCATGTTTTCCTAAAGTAAAATACCAACAGTAGATGTTTCTGCCATATCAGTTTGTCTGTGGTGGGTATTACTAAGGGCTGTGGTTTCTATGAGGAGTAAGAATGTCTTATAACTCAGTATACGTCAGTATACATTTTCTTGTTCTTTTTGTAGACTTTTTACAGCAACGAACAATATTTTTTACATATAATTCTGCATGCATGCAGAACTTGGCTTGTCTCACATGTGGCCAGAGCGGGGCTCGAACCCACACCAGGCACAGTGGTAAGAAAAGGACAAAATAAAGAATGTGTTCCCATGCATGTCATATTTGTGTAACTTTGATAAGGTAACCATTTATTTATTTATTTATTTATTTATTTATTTATTTATTTATTTATTTATCTATTTTAGTAATTGGCTGTATTTTGCTTTTATTTCTATTTTAGCACATGATCAGTTAATTTGCATAATAACGAAAAGGGTCCAGAAGCAAAGTCAGTAAGGTGCAAAAACATTTCCTCCTCTGTCCAGACGTGACACTCTCATCACGAAAACATGTCTGTGTAATATATACCCCCTTGAACCCCACTTTTATATAGCAAAACTGGGGTATGCAGGGGTATACCTATTTTTCTTATTTTTGCTCCAAAACATAGATTGTGGGTACTTGTTAGAACCGCCTCAGCGAGGCGGTTCTAACGTGTACCCACAATCTATGTTTTGAGCAAAAATAAGAAAAATATCAAAATTTTTCAGCTGAAAATTTTCACTTTTTAAAGGTCAAAACATCTCTTTTTATTACATGGGCAAGTTTTCGTAATGCAACTCAATGTTTACAGACCAACAGTTGCCTAAGAACATCTTCCTGTGTTAATTCTGTTTAAATGACTCTCAGTCAACTCAGTGTTTATTTATTTATTTTATTTATTTATTTATTTATTTATTTTAGTTGGTTGGGTTCATATATTAAAGTGAAGACATGGTATGCAGTCCTAGAAGTCAAGATGTGACACTCTCAACTCAATGTTTACAGAGCCCAGTAGCTTAAGAACATCTTCCTGTGTTAATTCTGTTTATTTAGGGGATATTCATTATGACAGTTAGCAGATTAGCATCTGTCAAATCTACATTTAATAACACCATATTTTTGCAAAGATTTTTTTCTGCTAAGCCGCTTAATGAGCAAAATCAAAGCCTCAGATCAGCTGTACAGTGACTTGGCCTTTGCTTCAAAGATAGCAAAGTCCCTCTTGTTTAGAGTCAAACATTTCATGCCTCTTACAATCTTTTTGAGGATGTAGCCTAGTTTGATTTGGATCTGGTTGCAAACCAAGAATGTCATTGTTTGTTTTCTTATGATGCAGCTTATTTGGCTTTACATCCCATCATGATTGTTTTAATCATTCTGATCCTAGTCATTTGAGCCACCTCGTGGGACACAAACCGACCTGTACAAGCACAGAAAAGAGCTACAAGCTTGAAACTTTGGATTTAAGTAGAGGAGGGATTGTACTATCCGAGTAGCGAGAACAAAGGCGCTGATCAGCTTCGCGGTTACCGGGAAGCTGATCTGCGTCTTTGTTTTCGCCTAGGCAGATTGTTGGTTTTCCCATGGGGCGGCTCATTTGTTTTTAAAATAAAAATGGCAGGTCCAAGAGACAATTTACCCAGCCTGACCCCTTAATCACAAATTGATTGGTTATTGGCTAACATCCCAGACAACAACTTTTCAATCATCCCAGACAACAGTTTTTCAATCATAATAGGAGGGTGCCCATTGGGGTCTAGGAGAAATAGATGGGCTGCTTGTGCCTAAAGGCTACTCACCGACCATCTGATTACTGGTTAACCGCTCAAGTCTGAGCCTGCCCAGGAAAAGTGGTTTAGTCAAACCATCCACACATATAAGCCTTATTGGTTTACTTGTGTGGTCATATGAAGCACATTTTGAGTGTCATGATATCCTAATGTTGGGTAAAAGTCCGATAAAATGGAGGCAATGTCCAACCATGATCCTTGCAGTTGACTGGGACGTTAAGCATCAATTCAAACAAACAAACAAACATTTTCTTGCCTATATATTCTATGTTACCTTGAGAAGAAAGAAAGAAAGAAAGGAAAGAAAGAAAGAAAGAAAGAAAGAAAGAAAGAAAGAAAGAAAGAAAGAAAGAAAGAAAGAAAGAAAGAAAGAAAGAAAGAAAGAAAGAAAGAAGAAAGTCTTATAATCTTCAATGACAGTCTTACTTTTTCAGGACTTACTTTTATAAATTTATTTATAAAGTATTCTATTTTTTAATGAAATATGATTCTTTCGTATCTACATATTTTTAATTTGTAAAATCACTTTCAATAGAAATTCATTCATTCATTCATTCATTCATTCATTCATTCTTTCTTTCTTTCTTTCTTTCTTTCTTTCTTTCTTTCTTTCTTTCTTTCTTTCTTTCTTTCTTTCTTTCTTTCTTTCTTTCTTTCTTTCTTTCTTTCATCATTCTTCGTATCTTTTGATAATTTTATTTTTCAAAAGTTAATTTTGATATTTTTTTTTTTTTTCAAAATTCATTTGAAAAGAGTGATCATATTCAAATACATTACAATACAAGCATATTTATTGAATCTTATTTATTACTATTATAATTTTCATCTTTTTTTAACTTATTTTATGACAGTGCCATAAATTACAAAACTCTTTGATTTCTGTAAATCAAAGACAGCACATGTCCAATTACCAAAATTATCACTGACCAATTAGCATATCACACAGCAGTCTCTCACATATGGAGGGAGTTCACACCCCAAGGATTAATCTCTTCCTTCTAATCCCCTCACTGGGGGTGACAATCAACACAGTGACACCCCATGGTGACAATATACTTAGTAATAGACTTCCTGGGATATTCCAGTGCCCTGTTAATTCATCCAATACCCCTAATCTCCAGAAACTGCTACCTAGGTAGCACCTTTAATCTGATTGGTCAATAGGTCAGAGGTCCTGCTACTGGGGATAGTTTTGGTGAAAGCTGATTGGTCGATGGAATATTGTCAACTTATGGAATCTGGTGTTTCAAAAAATTAATTGGCAATCTGCTGTTCTACAGAGAAGGACAGGTATTTTCCTAGATTTCATTTAAACTTTAAATTTTTATTACCTTTGAATGTGGAGTATTTTCAAGAATCTATTTTATGTTTTCAGAATACTTGTGATTGTATTAATATATTATAACTTTACTTTACTTAATATATAGAGGATATTCAAGTTTTTGAAGTGAATACGAGTTTTATTTCATTGAGTGAAGTGAAAAATTTTTATATTTCATGAGTGCCGAAGGCACGAATGAAATATATAATTTTTTACTTCACGAGATGAAATAAAAGTCATATTCACGACAAAAACTTGAATTTTCTTTTTATTATATTGCATGCAGTCATTGTAAAGTTGCGCGCTAAAGCATATGACGTCAAAATCTTTAATGACGTCATTACGTCACGTCATTACGTCGCTTTTGTGTGTGAACGTTCATTGCGTCAACAATAGCATAGATTATAAAATTTAGTTATGTATAAATTAGAAATGAAACGGTGGAATCGTAATTTGCGTATTCCCAAATCTTATATTTTCACATGTGAAAATATAACTTTTTTATATTTTCACATGTGAAAATATAACTTTTTCAAATATTGGTTATATTTAGTACATATTTCTCTATATTTCATCACTTGCCATATAATAAATAGATATTCTGATGACTAAAGCATGTTTGAATATATGGCAATGGTTAAAATACAAGTGACTGTTTAAAAGTAAAATTAAAACAAGAACAATATTGTAGTATAGAGTTTCTAATACCTATATACTTACCTGTTTTGGCTTTTTTTTTCTTTTTTTTTTTTGCAGAAAAATTGATTTATTGATAATGACATTTATTATATGGCAAGTGATGAAATATAGAGAAATATGTATTAAATATAACCAATATTTGAAAAAGTTATATTTTCACATGTGAAAATATAAAAAAGTTATATTTTCACATGTGAAAATATAAGAATTGGGAATACGCAAATTACGATTCCACCGTTTCATTTCTAATTTATGCATAACTAAATTTTATAATCTATGCTATTGTTGACGCAATGAACGTTCACACACAATAGCGACGTAATGACGTGACGTAATGACGTCATTTAAGATTTTGACGTCATATGCTTTAGCGCGCAACGTTACAATGACTACATGCAATATAATAAAAAGAAAATTCAAGTTTTTGTCGTGAATATGAGTATTATTTCATCTCGTGAAGTGAAAAATTATATATTTCATTCGTGCCTTCGGCACTCATGAAATATAAAATTTTTTCACTTCACTCAATGAAATAAAACTCATATTCACTCCAAAAACTTGAATATCCTCTATTTATTTATCAATTTGTTTATCTATTTATTATATTTAGCTCTTGAATGATCTTACATTATCTGTTATCATATTATATATTAATATATTATATTACTCGTATGTTAATCCCTCATACATTATGATGTCTTTATTTTAGCACTTTCGACTTTTGATGTTCTTTTTTCTGCAGAGACTGATATCTGATTAGGTCTGCACTGCTAATGATAATTTGTACTTCATAACAAAGTGTAAGCATAAAACATACAGGACAATGTTTTGGTGAACATACTTCTACCTGAGATAAAGATGAAGAGATAAGAAAGTCCACCTAGCGGTCACTTTTGATTGACGCGCCTCTACCTGTGGCTCCACCTACTTCCGCCATTTTGTTTTTTTACTCTAAACGAAGACAATTTCAACGCTATAAAAATCAACTTCCATTGGCGATTTTATACATCTGATGAAGCAATATTTTAGTCCTAAAGAAATGATAAGCATTTTATCTTTCAATTATGAACCAGATTCTGAAATTTGTAGTGTTCTTATTGGGTTTTTACTCGTGTATTTTACGTTGATAAAACGATGCAATCCTTGTTGAAGGTTTCAAAATGGCGACCAAGCGTAAAATAGTCGGTACTTTTTTACTGCAACGCGTTGTTATTAATAGGCTAGGTAATTTTTAATCAACAAAATATGAAAGAAGAAAGATGTAAAAGTCGTTTTATTTGTAAATTAGCACTCAGCACGTGACTGCGTTTGGGTTATGATCGTATAAATATTGACTATTTTTGTAATTTTAGGAAAATCTGTTCCGTCCGATCTCAAAACGATGCGTTTTATTTTTCATTATAAGGCTTCCATGAATGACATTTTTTTGATAAACATCATCAATATTCTTAAAGAACAATGTCTTACAAATCGTTTTATTGCCCTTTGATACTGTTTGGGTATTTTTGACAGGGTCAAATCGTCCGAATTAAGCAGCTGTTTTTCACAACTTTTCGCGCTTTTGAATTTAAAATGGCGATATTTTCTACACCTTATTTGGCATTGCAAATAAGATGAAAAAGTTACATTTTGAAAGAAAAAATGACAAATGATTTTACAGCAGGCTCAGGACATCCTAGATGTTAGCTTCTGAACTGAATTTAGCTAAATTTTGGCTAAAAGGAGCTTAAAACTGATGATGATCAGAAATTGATCGACTCAGTATAGCTATGAAGATAGATAGATAAAAATTGTGTATAATTATTTTAATTCACATGTTCGTTAAACATTGTGAAAACATTGCAGGAAAACACCTGATAAAAAGTCATTTTTGGGAAAATCGAGAAAAAAAAATCGAACAATGAAATATACAAGATCAAAATATTGAATGGCCTCCTTACCTTTTGCATTTGTAATTCCATGTTTTTTTTTTCGTAGACGATCCCGCAACCCAGATATCGACGCATACGAATTAGTACACTCGGAACAATTGTACGTTTTAGCCTTAGCACTATTTTCACTATTGTCACTTTTCACTTTTTTTTTTTTTTTTTTTTTTTTTTTTGCTTTCTGTGTTTTTTTGTCGATGGTTCATCATCGTCCGTGAGTTCAATTTCACTACACGTATAATCACCTAGCAAAGAATCAAGATCAATATCATCATCCCAATGTAAAAAATCGTCTTTTCCGTAAGACATTCTGACGCGCGTTTAACGTAAATTGCGAATTTGAAATGCCTTGAACTGTCGAAATATGCATTTAATGGGCCTGCATTTTATTTTAATTAGCGCCTTGTTCACTAATTATCGTTTCTTTTTTCGGCGTTAAATATGATTAGTATTACGGCGAGATTAATCAATCGGCGATTTCTTTAATCTAAAGATAATCCGTAAATAATTGTTTCAAATGTGTCCAGTCGCGTAGATAATAAGCATAATTAAAAACGTATTAATTTGTGGGAGAAAAAAAAACAACAACAACGGCTTTTACAAATCGTAGGACAACGGATAAAAATAATTATACAAATTATCAACCGTAAATAAATAACTCTTTTAACAAAGATACCGGGCGTGTTTAGTATCTATTTGTTGGAAATTCGAAGGCCTATTTAACAAAAATAAATATTTCTACTATTATCTAGATAATAGCGAACCAAACGAAGAAAATATTAACAATATGTTTTTGCTAATATACAAACTTTCAGAACAGATTCAGCGGCCGATAAAAATATTGGTTTTTCCCTCGATTTACCTGTCTACCTGAGCGACAGTCATAGCGGGGGCAAATATCGATGTTCAATAGCAGTTTCAAATCTCTGTATAGTATATATCTCTGCTTCTACTTAGACCATACTGAACTAATGTTGTGGAATGTGTGGAAATATGGGCATCATGCATTTTATTCATCAACATTAATATTCCTTTTTTTTTGATAAACCTCTCAGCAAACAGGAGCCAGTTGCTCATAATCAATGAAAAAAAAAGTTAACAATTTGTTCAAATTTCAAATGGAATATTACAAATACACAGTTATTTTTTGTTATTAAAATGTGAGAATCCTTTGCAATTTATTTTTTGTTGAAAAATGTGAGAATCCTTTGCAATGCAAAAAATAACAGTGTATTTGCTTATGTAGTAGGCATTTACTTAACGAGTTGAGGTCTTAACGATGCCGTTAAGCTAACAAAGTTTTGAACAACTGGGCCCAGACCAGCATTCTCCTGCATCACTGTTTGCCCATGTCCCATGGAGGTGTATGCTTTACTTATCACACATGCCCAACAAAGGCGCACACTTGCCAGCTATTCCTTGTGTGATCATGTCAAGGAATGCTTGTAAATGTGAACCTTTGGAGTAAACTTTTCAGCGAAACGATTTCCAGGTCCAAACAATTTGAGATTTAGGAGTTCTGAAATTATTTCTGCATTTATTCACTAAAGGGTATCAAGATTAAATGAAACACATTTAGGTAGTAAAACTGGGGTTCACATACAGGGGTATAAAATTTTTCTTATTTTTAATACAAAACATTGTGGGTACTCGTTAAAATACGCCTCGGGCATTATTAAAAACATCAATTTTTTCCCATTGAAGTTTCCAATTTTACAGCTGAAAAAAATTTCTTTTTATTGCATGGACATGTTTTCATTTATTTTGATCCAAATCATAGATTGTGGGTCCTCGTTAGAACCTCTGTGAGGCGGTTCTAACTTGTACTCACAATCTATGTTTTATGCAAACACATTAATAATATTTTTTTCCTCTGTTTTCATAATTTTGCATGTTTTCATAATGGAAAGAACTACTGAAGTACAGTAGATGCTGAGATTAACTGTGTACACACTTGCTTGCAATTTTGTGTCATTTAATCACAGAATTATAGCAATTGTGAGCATATCTCTCTCATATCACAAACATTATTTTACGGTCCTATCAATCCAACATAATGCAAAAGGAGATACAGTGAGACTACCAACATTGCAGGTTAAAAATGAGACCATCGAAAAAATTGTTTAGTGAGCATACTTCCTCATGAATCCATGCTTTATTTACTCATGGAATGTGGGCAAGTATGGTCCCAAAACGATTGAGCAGCTAAATCAATGGATATTTTATATTCATGCTCAGCACTCCCGAGCATGAAATCTTACTACAATTGTAAGAGTATTTGGATGGGCACAAAACTCTTTAAACTGTGTGGCTGGATTCACACTTTTACAATTTTATAAAACATTGTAAAAGGACGTGAACTGCTATGTGTTATTATCATATGAGCCTCGACGCGAGAAAACCGGTCTTCGGGGTTTCCGACCAGGTGCGACACAAATCGGTCTGTACAGTCACAGGAGCAGGCTAGATACTTGAAATTTTGGCTATGAGTAGAAGAGGAATTATACTATCCGAGTAGCGAAAACAAAGGCGCTGATCAGCTTCGCGGTTACCGCGAAGCTGATCTGCGCCTTTGTTTTCGCCTAGGCAAAAATCCGGTTTTCTCACGATGCGGCTCATATACTTATAATATTATATTAGTTCTAGTATTCAATACAAAAGTGTACACACTTGCATGCAATTCCATGTGCGAATTTGTGTCCATGGAATGTATGGAAGTATGGGCATTATGCATTGATAAACATGGGATTGAGTAAATTAATATAATATAATTAGGTAATTCTATCTTGGTCTGCACCCAGTATCAAGGACTGATTGTAAAGCGACTAATTGCAGTATTGCACACACTTGCATGCAATTCCGTGACTGAATTAATTTCCATGGAATGTATGAAAGTATGGGCAGTATGCATTTGTGATACATCTCGGATTCTAAGGCACAAAAAGTGATACACATGCATATTGGGAAGTGTACACACTTGCATGCAATTCCATGATATATCTGATTTACATGGAATGTATGGAAGTATGGACATAACTCATGGAAAAGCATCTGTGCAAAACTCAATAGTGGGTATGTATGAAACAGTATGGAATAGATCAGTGATAAGTAGTGAACACACTTGCATGCAATTCCATGTTTGTTTTGTTTTCCATGGAATGTATGGAAGTATGGTCATTACTCACTGTAAATCCACATGAGTAAATAAAATTATAATTCAAATCTAGGAATGGGAGACATATTGAGAAAATCAGTGTGCACACTTTCATGCAATTCCATGTTTGTTTTGTTTTCCATGGAATGTATGGAAGTATGGTAAATCCACATGAGTAAACAAAATTATAATTCAAATCTAGGAATGGGAGACATATTGAGAAAATCAGTGTGCACACTTTCATGCAATTCCATGACTGTACATAGTGGTCCATGGAATGTATGGAAGTATGGGCATTAATTTTTCCATATCTGCTTGGAAATATTTCAGTGCTAATGGCAAGAAATGTACACACTGCCATTAACGTGAGTGCATAGACATTTGTACAGTCTGTTTAGCATCAAATGCATGTAATATTATGATTTGAATTTTCATGGGTGTTTTAGGATGATGTGACTTTACCAGTGTACACACTTGCATGCTATTCCATGATGGTATTATAATTTTCCATGGAATGTATGGAAGTATGGGCACTTCCCACCTTAGGCATCAATACGAGAATTGATTGGACCTAGGAGTTTGAACTTTCCAATCACTATGTATAGAGCTAGGAGCTGAAAATTTCTGAGCGCTGTGTATGAGAACCTGTGTACACACTTGCATGCTATTCCATAGTGTACACTGTTTATGGAATGTGTGGAAGTATGGACACTTTTTTACTCATTAACTACTTTAAGGGTGGCAAAAGATAAACAGATCAGCAGACAATCTTGGCTAGTTACAGTAGGAAGCATCAGTTTTATCTAACACTTACTTATTACAAATTTCTAGTTTGTGGATGTGCTTTAGATCTACTGTCAAGACTAAACATGTATGAGTGTACACACTTGCATGCAATTCCATGACTGATGTAAAATTCCATGGAATGTATGGAAGTATGGGCATTATGCATTGAATAACATCTAGGTCGAGATGTCACAGTGTAAATCATTCTGAACATTATATCAGTGTACACACTTGCATGCTATTCCATATGGTAAAATAAGCTATGGAATGTAAGTAAGTATGGACACTGGGTAATGATGAACTGTCTAACTATAATAAGATTGATGGATAATGATTGAAATTCAACCAACTCAGTCAAGAAATTTAGGGCAAAACTGGTAAGAACTGAGATTCTGATGATTGTTTGGGGCTAATTCTAATTGTATGCAAATATGAATTTTGGAAAAATTATTTTAGTGGAAACCCATTGAGCATATGAGCCGCCTCGTGGGAAAACCAACAATGTGGTTTCTGAACAGGTCCGAAACAAACCGGCCTGTTCAAGCACAGATAAGAGCTGGAAGCTTAAAATTTCGGCTTTAGGTAGAAAGGGAATTGTACTATCCGAGTAGCGAAAACAAAGGCGCTGATCAGCTTCGCAGTTACTGCGAAGCTGATCTGCGCCTTTGTTTTCGCCTAGGCAGATTGTTGTTTTTTCCATGTGGCAGCTCAATTATAATGGCTAATGTAGAAAAGTGGAGGAACGATCTGAATCAGCATATCCAAGGTTTTCCAATGTAATCTGACAGGTCAACTAATGGTTTTCAGTGTACACACTTACACACTATTCCATATTCTGAAACTTATTCTATGGAATGTGTGGAAGTATGGGCATTGTTACCATGAGTCATCACTGATGAATTTCTAAATGGAGCAAGGTCATCCAACTTCGCACTTATTCCTGTGATGCAACAAAATTTCTTACTGCATAGATTGATGTAACATCACATACATGTGACTTAATGAAGTGTAGTGATTGGAAGCATGATTGATTTGGCAACAACCTACAGCGAGTTGATAAACTTTTTGCTGCCTTCTAATCATCATGCTCTAATTTATCACATGCATATGACACTGAATCAATCTGCGCAGTAAACAATTTGATTACATCACAGGTATATAGGGTGTTACACTGAATAACTACATGCCAATCTGCATCAGGGATACTGGAAGAAATGTTCAACTTGTGCACACACTTGCATGCTATTCCATATTTGTAAAATATTTATGGAATGTGTGGAAGTATGGGCATAAAACAGGGCAGCATTTCAGGAAGCTTCAAAGTTGATATGCTTATTTATGCAAGAGAGACAATTTGTTTCGGTCAAGGCAAGATAGTTCTACAAAGGATTTACACACTTGTATGACAATGTATTCCATAAAGTCAGTATTTTCTGGAAGTTACTTGAGGATAAACCCAAGTTACACCCAAGCTCTGGATATAAGGCCTTCTTTTACAGTTTGCTTACAATTAATAAGGCTATAAGTTCAAACACAGTTACAGATAAAAAAGCAGTGCACACACTTGCATGCTATTCCATTTGTGTACAACAAGTCAATGGAATGTGTGGAAGTATGGGCATTAACACATATCAGCCTCTTAGAGGATTAGATCAATCTCACTGGATGACACATGATAACTAATGCAAACAAAGATGGAAAATGGAAGATGGCATTGTACATTATCATCTGGATGATACCACTTTCATCTTAAGGGGATTAGGAATGATTTGGAAATTTTCTCTCCTTTTTTCTTAGCAAAGCAGAATAGCCCCAGATGGGATGCCGGGTGCTGTGGTGTCACATCTGTAGCTAAAATGGCTATACTGTTTGCCTATGTCCCCTAAAAAGGGCGCCAGGCTGTAATGATTTTATAGCATCAAAACGTTTTATAAGTGTACACACTTGCATGCTGTTCCATATGGTGAACTATTTCTATGGAATGTATGGAAGTATGGGCATTTATAATTCACAATGACATCAGGATTATTTGCAAATCGGTTCTTGGGACAGCTCAACCATACAAAATACAACAACCATCCATGAATAACGCAAGTGTAATGCACACACAGACTGTTCTTTATTATTTAAAATATCTTGGACATAATCGTGTGGTAAGTGTTAGGACCAAATATAGTTTATAGAATGGGTATTTTACGACATTCCTGAATTAAGATCAAGAAGTTATATACCCTGAGATACATTTAAAAGCTGGGATGTTTTCGCACTGCTGTCAAAATATCACAATTTCCGTGAAAAATCAGTGCACACACTTTCATGCTATTCCATACAGTATATTATGTCTGTGGAATGTTTGGAAGTATGAGCATTACCAGAAATCAGCATATTGAGGACACATACCCTGCTTACCAATATTTGAGCCGCCACATCAGAAAACATACAATATGCATATGTCAAAACAATGCCCAGATCAGCTGTGCAGTAACAGTTACTGTATAGCTGATCAGCGCCTTTGGTTTTTTTTACTGAAATTTTAAGCTTCTAGTGTTCTTCTTTTGTCTATCAACATAACGATCTTACCATTACATCACAAGCGTTGCATTCTTCTCTCATAAAGCTGTTACCCCTATCCAACAACCATGAGCAGCTGCATGGGAAAACCAACGATCTGCATAGGCGAAAACAAAGGAGCAGATCAGATTCGCAGTAACTGCGAAGCTGATCAGTGCCTTTGTTTTCGCTACACGGATAGAACAATTCCTCTACTTTCTATATCCAAAATTTCCAGCCTCTGGTCATCATCTGTGACTGTATACAGCACGGTTTGTGTCGGACCTGGTCGGAACCCAAATTGTTGATTTTCTCAAGCTCAGGCTCCTATCTTATCAGGAACTATCAATAGCTACTCACATCTTCAGCTAGTCTAGCTAGTGTTATTTTCGACACCGCCATCTGATTTCTGACCCAGTTCATTACCAATGGCAACATCTGACTAACTTCTTCATGGACAATCTTTTCATCTGCCACTGAAAGAGAGAACAAAATGTGGTGGTATTATAAGAGTAAATCCCAGTTTTGTATTTATTCAGTGTTATGTCCTTTTCAAGAATATTTTAGCTCATATGAGTCAGTCCAATCAGTATGTAGGGCGACAGTGGGAGTACCCCGAGAAAAACCACCTAGCACAACCGCAGTCTGAACTTGGCTTGTACTTCCCACAGATTTTAGCACTTTTGGGAAGAGTCTATTACTACTAGCATAGTTTTCATTTGGAAAAGGACAGAAAAACAAGGCTGTTTCTAATTTATGTGAAATCAAAGTCACAGATCAGCTTTACAAAAACTGTAACTGCGCAGCTAATCAATGTTTTTTTTTCCTTCACAGATACTACAACCCCCCTTCTTTTCAAATTTCAGCTTCTTACAGATGTTTTGTTTGTAAAGGCTGGTTTGTACCAGACCTGGTTTGAAACATCAAAGACTCATCTTTTCATGAGCAGCTTATTTCGGTAAAAATCTTACCAACTATTTCCACACCTATCCGCGGCAAGTTAAAGAACTGTTTACTGTTGGTGACCTCAACCACATTGTTATATACGTAGTTGTCTACCTGTCGGCGGAAATGGTCGTCAGCAGCAAATGATCTAACGCCTGAAAAATAACCGGAGAGACACTGTAGATCATAAACTTTGAATAAGACAGTGTTAGATCGGCTTAGAGCAACAGTGTGAGTGTATAGAGACATAAAGACCTCTCTTTATTTTTTTTTCTTACTTTTCAAGGGTGCATATTTGATTTTAGATATTATTCAAATAAGTTTACACCTGCAATATTCATGAAGCAATGGGAGATTAACCTTTTCAATACTTCTACAAAATTTGAGCTGCCGCACCAGAAAACCAACAAGTTGCATATGCGAAAACAAAGGCACAGATCAGCTGTGCAGTAACTGCACAGCTGATCAGCACCTTTGTTTTCGTCACACGGATAGTACCATTCCTCTGTTACTTATATCCAAAGTTTCAAGCTTCTACTAGTGTTCTTCTGCGACTGTACAGATCGGTATGTGCCTCGCCTGGTTGAAAACCCAAATTGTTGGTTTTCTCACACGAGGGCTCATTTAATAATAATGAGAGCATTTGTTATTCCTAACGGATGCAATTTTCTGTTGCTCTAAGCTTTATCTAACACAGTCTGTGAAACAATTATGAAAATTTCAATTTGAAGAAATTAATAACTTGTATTTGTATATTTGTAGAAGTTAAAGGAAATTCAAATTGAGTTTTATAATTTTTTTTGCCTAATCATTATGCAAATATTGCCAAGTGCTTGTGGAAAACAGTTGCAGGATCTGCACAGCTGATCAGTGCCTAATATCCAAGCATAGATAGTACTATTTCTCTGGTCCAAAATTTCCAGCATATAGCCATCAAACACAGTTTGTGCCAAAGACCAAATACACACAAGACATGAATAATTTTTATTGATTACTTCCCTTTGACTTATAAATGTAACATAATTCTTAGTCCACCATTGATGTCCATGATAATTTAAATTATCATCAGCCTTAAACACACATAATATCAATTTCACACCGGGAAAAGTGCAGCTTTTGCATCTAAGTATACTATAAATTTGAATTATTTGTATTATTTTTCTCGATTTTCACTCAAAACCATGTCTACAATAACAGAATTGGTACAAAAGTTACAAAACAACACTCTACGATAATACCGGACGTCCGCGTTACCTTAAAGGGTAAAGATAACCCAACTTCCTATTTATCGGAAATAGGCAAACAAATAGCATAGCCCCAGATGTGACGCCGCAGAACGAGGCGTCACATCTGAGGCTATACTGTTTGCTTAGAGGATTTTCATCAAAAATGAAATTAAAAAATTAAAAATCACTCTCGATGGGCAAGTCCATTCGTCATAAATGGCTTGAAGGGTAAAGATAACCTGACTTATCAGACCGCTGGCGATGAGCGCCACGCCATTCCATCTGTAAAGAAAAATATGTTAACAAAAACATGGCATGACACCATGAAACAAAATATGCATGTTTGGATGTTTGTTTGTTCATAGTGAGGTCTGACATTTCGGGAAGGAGCCACTGCTTCCTGGGTATTAACCAGTACTATGGGAGTTAATGTGTCTTGCTAAAGGGCACAACCTAGTGCCCTTATTGGGAGCCAATAAAATGTGTATGTGTTTCCTTAAATCCTTCAACATTTCAAAAGTCCATTCCGTTCGCTGCTATTTTTTGACTATTTAATACCATGTTTACAGTCCTTGCAAACTTTTCAAAACAAATGAGCCGCCTCATGGGAAAACCAACAATCTGCATATGCGAAAACAAAGACGCAGATCAGCTTCGCGGTAACCGCGAAGCTGATCAGCGCCTTTGTTTTCGCTACTGGGATAGTACAATTCCTCTACTTTCTAAATCCAAAATTTCCAGCCTCTAGCCATTTTCTGTGCTTGTACAGCCCAGTTCGTGTCGGACCTGTTCAAAAACCACATTGTTGGTTTTCCCACGAGGCGGCTAAAATAACCCTATGGGCAGTTATCCCAGCCACATATTTTCAAGATCACAGAAGCAGGTAGCCAGTGCTAACTTACTGCTAAGTGCAAATTCTTTCACCATTAACTGGCAACTGCTTTTAAAATCAGTGGTATATCCAATTTAAAAGAGGAGGGAATAACTCCTTGACCAATTCCCTTTGAAAGAATTTGCAAATTATAAGGATCCACTCGTATCTGTGTAACCTCGATTCTAAGCGATCCCGTATCTACCAATGTGAGACAGTCTATATAACATTTGACTGTGTCTTCTTCATTTGTTTGTAATGAGGCTTAAAGACCCACTCAACAGTTTTTCAGTCATGTCGGAATGGAGCCACCGTTTCCTGGGTATTTACCAGCACTCTAGGGAATTAATGAACCTTGCTCAAGGACACAACAGGGTACTGCCAGTGGTGACCAAACCCAGGACCTCACCATTAGCAGTCTGATGCTCTACCACTACGCCACCAACTCCCTTATTTTCTCTACTGTCATATTCACAATTTGTTTGTTTGTTTTTGTGGTTTAATAACCCACTCGAAAACAATCTTCAATCATGTCTGGACTCTAGACCAAGCCACTTCTTCCTGGGTATAGACCAATATTATGGCAAGTTACTGCTTATTAATGACAAAATCCAGAACAGCAGTGTTCGAGCCAAAAAACTCTCTACTCAGAGTCCAAGGTACAAACCACTAAGCCACAACGCTCTCCCATCACAAGTTTTAAAGATTCCCTTTTTCAGTGATGTAGAGACTGACTTAAAAATGAGGAATAACATGTCCACACAGCTACATCTAAAATGGTTCGTGAAAAGTATGATTTCTCAACGTGTCAAGCCATAATCAAGCTTCTGTGGTGAAAAGTATGATTTCTCAACGTGTCAAGCCATAATCAATCTTCTGTGGCTGTTCTGTCACATCTGATGGGCCTAATCTAAAGTCCTGAAGATGTTTTCTTATAACTGTGTCCTCCAGAATTTTACTGGGTATGCAGGGCTATATCTATTTTTCTTATTTTTACTCCAAAACATAGATTGTGGGTACTTGTTAGAACCGCCTCGATGAGGCGGTTCTAACGTGTACCAACAATCTATATTTTTCTCCAAAACATAGATTGTGGGTACTCGTTAGAACCGCCTCACCGCTGAGGCAGTTCTAATGTGTACCCACAATCTATGTTTTGAGCAAAAATAAGAAAAATATCAAATATTTTCAGAATTTTCTTCTGCAAATTTTCAATTTATACAACTTTAATCTTCAAGTTTAATCTCTATATTACATGGGCATGTTTTCGTAATGTTGCATTTTTTTCTGACCAGTTAAGGCTTACCATCGCAACAGATACGAAAATATTTGGTGCACATACATGTACAGTACTAGATTGATCATAAAGCTATCAAGAATAGCAAATACCAATGGAAATGATTTGACTGCGCATTTCTATAATGTATTACTGCATAGTGCAGCTCATATAATCAGTGAATTTTCATCTCAAAAGTGCGGAGCAATAACTCATAAAATCTACTAAACAAGACCCCATGTCCTCCCGGTTTCACCCAATGGCATGATTCATAAATTTTCCAGCGACATAAACAGTCAATGGCAACAACTGTACCACTCGTTGAACTATATTTGTTTGTTTTGGGGTCAAGGCTTAATGTTCATGTCAACTATTTTTCAGTCATGTTGGGATGGTACCAACCATTCCTCTCTAATTCCAGTAATGAGTTTGCTCAAGGACACAATGCTGCAGGAGGTAGCATGTAGCTTAGTGCTACAGATAGAACCCTAAAACACTCATTTTGAGCTGAGATAAAATATTACAATTTTTATATTAAAATGTATATTTCTACAAGTACAAAGTCTGACATTGTGTTGCATAAGGGTAGTTAAGTGAAACTAATTGAATTAAAATGATTTTTTGTATACCATCATATTGAAATTGTATTGATCAACCATGCATACTCACCCAAAAAAAAATATATATATTTAAAAGCAACCCAACATGGTAGAAAACATCTGACGACCTAAAATGGCCTTTTTTCAAGTTTGAAAAGTGTTGATACAAAGAAGAAGTATAAATACAGTGTCTGTGTGGTGCATAAATATGGGATGATATGCGAGAAAACTGTTATATCTTTGCTGTTCTAAATGAAAATGATTGTGTGTATTGCTATAAATCATTTCAAATTTTAATTTGAATAGAAAATCTGATTAAATAACCAGAAAACATTTAAAGCTAGCAAGCAATATTTTGACTTGAAAAGAAAATAAAGTTTATGATGCACATAATATGAGCCACCTCGTGGGAAAACCAACAATCTGCATATGCGAAAACAAAGACGCAGATCAGCTTCGCGGTAACCGCGAAGCTGATCAGCGCCTTTGTTTTCACTACTCGGATAGTACAATTCCTCTTCTACTTAAATCCGAAATTTCAAGCTTCTAGCTCTTTTCTGTGCTTGTACAGACCGGTTTGTGTCGGACCTGTTCGGAAACCACATTGTTGGTTTTCCCACGAGGCGGCTCATATTAGCTTGAATTCCCTTGAAAACAAAAAAAAACAAAAACAACTGGAAACCAATGCTTACCATTTTCTTAAATCTTGATCTTTGGAACACCATCACATATCATCACTGGAACACCTCTTGTTGTTCCCAGCTCTGTAACCATGGTAACGAGCAGCTACAACAAACTGGGGATCAAACAGAAAATGGGGAGGTAACTCTGTAATGACAGAGATATGCTACCTAGACAGTTGTCGGGTGTCAGGCAGGAGACGAGGTGCTGCGCGCAGGCCCTGGCCGCGGAGTCTAGTCGGAGTCTCGTGGTGATGTTGTACACAGCTCTGATCTGGCTCTCCGGTACGCTCAGTCTGAAAAACAGAAATAAGCCTTCGTGTGAGCAAAAACCAACAATCTGGCTTTCCAACCTGGTTAAACACAAACTGGGCTGTACACTCACAGAAGAAGGCTAGAGGCTTGAAATTTAGTATCAAGAAGAAGAGGGATTGTACTATCTGTGTAGCGAAAAAAAGGTGCTGATCAGCTGCTGTTCACTTACTGCACAGCTGATCTGCGCCTGTTTTCACATATGCAGACTGTTGGTTTTCTGATGCATTGGCTAAAATGAGACACACTATATTAGTCTATCTGAATACTATCAAGCTAGAAATTTTCACGGGACATTATTAGCGAGTTCTTGACTTTGTGAACAAGTATATGTACAGTTTATAAAGCTTGTAGTAAACTATAGCAAGAACTTTGAATTTGCAAGGTAACAAATTCGCAAAAACTTCTCGGTTCTCGGGAACATTTCCAAACTTCCAGTATGTATAAAAACAAAGTTGCAGTTGTGTTTGACTATAGCTACCTTTTATAAATGAAAATGTAATTAGCCCATTTTTCCATGCCTTGAGTTTTAAAATTGAGCCGCCGCATGGGAAAACCAACAAAATGCTTGGGCGAAAACAAAGGCGCAGATCAGCTTCGCGGTAACCGCGAAGCTGATCAGCGTCTTTGTTTTCGCTACACAGATAGTACAATCCCTCTTCTATTTAAAATCAAAATTTCAAGATTCTAACCTGCTTCTGTGAATGTACAGGGCAGTTTGTGTCGGACCTAGACAGAACCCAAATTGTTGGTTTTCTCCCGCAAGGGCTCAAATTTGTGTCATGTCATTGTGCCATTATGTCATTTGTGTGTCAAAGGGTCATTGCACAATAGCTCCTCATACAAGCTATTGTTCAACAGCTTGTCCTACAAAGTCACACTAAATCATTTAGAAAAAAAAAATGACTGTGCCTCTTTGCTACCTGAGAGTGGAATAAAAATATGAGCTGCATCATAAGAAAACAGATCTTTTGCATACATGAAAACAAAGCTGCAGATCAGCTATTCAGCAATTTCATGCTTCTAGCCTGCTTCTCTGGCTGTATAGACTGGTTTGTGTCAGACCTGGTCAAAAACCCTGAAGACCGGTTAACTCACTAGCCGTATAATGTAGGGTCCATCCAAGATATTCAAGCTGTGAAAAGCTTCAGCCAAGCTTCAATAGCCTGATCTCTGTAAGGCCTAGTTAGCAATCCAAAAGACAAGTTTACGCGCAATGCTGCTCATCTGATTTTAAGCTTGTTATAAGGCAGGAAATAGAGACAAAAAGAAACCTGTCACTTCGCTCTGGAGACATGACATTTAGTAATTAAACTAATGGGTTTCTAATGAGAACATCCTTAGGTGTCTTTTAGCAATCGATTTACCGTATTCATCCAGAGTAATCATACAGACTGGCTAAAACTGATATTTCATATACAGAACAGACCTCGCTGATAATAATCTCTAGTCAGATCTGGGTCCCCCCACACCCATACATCAGGAAAACATGTCCTTGAAATGTATACCCCCTTATACCCCACTTTTATATAGTAAAGCTGGGGTATGCAGGGGTATACCTATTTTTCTTATTTTTGCTCCAAAACATAGATTTGTTGGAACTCGTTAGAACCGCCTCACTGAGGCGGTTCTAACGTGTACCCACAATCTATGTTTTGAGCAAAAATAAGAAAAATATCAAAAATTTTCTTACGAATTTTTCAACTTTTACAGTAGAAAAAAATCTCTTAGGCATGTTTTCATAATGATTCTTATTTTGTAGTGGTGTACTTGTCACACTCTTGTTGGTGTATCAACATTTTAAGTTTACATACATGTGGTGTAGACTTGTCGCAGCAAGGCTAGTGCATGTGGTCCGACGAAATGTGTTCAAATGTACTTAAAGCTTGCATTTCAATACTGAATTACCTTATTATTCAGAAATTTAGGGACACCTTTAAAGTCTTTCGGAAAGTAGTAATTACACAGACGTGTGAACAAATCATTTGCACTTCAGACAAGACTTACTCAGTTTGATCTTACTCAGTTTGATAAAAACCTGGGCCCGGTTGTTCAAAATTAACAACATCATTAGTTAACGATTCGGCAAAATTTCAAACATTAATATTACAAATACACTGTTATTTTTTTTTTTATTTTTTTTTTAAAAATGTGAGAATCATTTTTTCAACAAAAAATAACAGTGTATTTGCTTATGTAGTCGGCGTTTACTTAATGAGTTGAGGCCTTAAAGGTGATGTTAAGCTTACAAAGTTTTGAACAACTGGGCCCAGGCTATAACTTATATACTGCACAAAAAACTTCGGAATGTACCCATAGATTAGATGTACCAAGATTAATTGTCATGGCATGTGATAAGAAGCATAGAGGTGATGTTGAGGTGAAGCTTCTGGCGCCGAAAGTGTCGCGGTTAGCCGAATTACGAGGGGCACGGCTTCAAATGACTGTAGCCTGATTTATAGAGGGGATCAATAGAACTTAGGACCAGCTTGATATCAAAGTTTCAAACCAAAGTTTGCAATTTTTACCAAATTTTACAGCATTTACATATGTATATACAAGTCTCTTTAATCCCAGAAGTTTATTTAATGCTCTTTGGCTTTATCAATGATCAGTTATTGTTTCCATTAATCTGTTAATGTAATAAAACATGAGCCTTCGCATGAGAAAACCCAACAATTCAAGGTTTAGACCAGGTCGGACACAAACCAGCCTGTAAAGTCATAGAAGCAGGTTATAGCTTGAAATTTCAGATTTAAGAAGAGGGATTGTACTATCCTTATAGAGAAAATAAAGTCACTGATCAGCTGTACAGTTACTGCACAGCTGATCTGCATCTGTTTTCGCATATACAGATTGTTGGTTTTCAGGTGCGGCGGCTCATTTGACATTGAACTATCACTGCACGGCAAAACATACGAAACGCTACATATCCCAGTATATACCCAGTCAGTGTATAGGCACATATCTGCCCTTATGGTCAGTCTGTTTTTTGTTTAGTATAATAAATTATAGATAATATGTTATTTTTTATTGTACTGGTGTCACATTTGATTTGCGGTTGGACTGAACATGCTTAGTTTGCTAACTACTTGGATGGTCTTGGCTAATTCCCTTGGCTGCTACTCAAATGATTTGCATGCAGAATTTCAAATAACAATAGTGTACGTGCATGAAATCACAATTATGTCAAAAGAAAGAAACTGCTGACATTTAAGGTTTTGCCAATTAACTCCAACCTTAGAACATTTATCAAAAGTTTTCTGAGGAATAGAGACAGTACAATCTGACATCAGCCAAACAATAAAGCTTAAAGTTTAAACTCTGTTCAGGTGTCGTCTTCAAAGGCATCTGATCAGGACCTACGCCTTGTCATAAAATCAAGTTTTCAGTCATCAATAAGTTCACTGTCCTCCAGATCATGATTCTTTTGTCAACTTAACCTACCATAACATCATTTTTTTAAAATACAAAATGAGCCTGCGCGTGAGAAAACCAACAATTTGTGTTTCCAACCACGGCAACCAGGTCCGACACAAACCGGACTGTACAAGCACTGTTACAGATGGCTAGAGGCTGGTTTTGGATTTAGAAAGTAGAGGAATTGTACTATCCGTGTAGCGAAAATAAAGGCGCTGATCAGCTTCGCAGTTTCTGTGAAGCTGATCTGCGCCTTTGTTTTCGCCTATGCAAATTGGTTTTTCTCACGCGATGGCTCAAAATTTGTTTTTGTGTGGTTAATAAGTTCACCAAGCATACAGGTTAAAGACCCAGACTTTATGTATATATACAGGTTGATCAAAATTTTGTGTTTCTTTCAATCATTTTATTTTTCTTCAAACAATGAAACCTAAAGTCACCTTGCATTGCAAAAGATATATGTTCGGAAACTCTTTCTTCAAATTTCTGTGCGAAAACTTGCCCATGCAATAAACAGAGATTTTTTGAGCTTTAAAAATTGAAAATTTCAGCTGATTTTTTTTTTTATATTTTTCTTATTTTTGCTCAAAATATAGATCGTGGGTACACGTTAGAACAGCCTCACTCTATGTTTTGAAGCAAAAATAAGAAAAATAGGTATACCCCTGCATACCCCAGTTTTGCTATATAAAAGTGGGGTATAAGGGGGTATACATTACACGGACATGTTTTCCTGATGAGACACAGAGAGTAATACATTTGTACTTGTAGTCTTTACCTCTTGCGCACCAGTCATTAGTAACCATTGCTCCCCCACCTATGGGGAAGGGCAGGGATTATGCCTTTCAGCTTTCAGTGCCCTGCTATGAGCTCCACCCCCAGGGGGCAAACTGGAGGTCAAAACTTTACTCTTTGCCCCACCCTTCGCAATAGAAAATCTCCCTGGGGTTAGAATCCTAATGTCAAAACACCGTCATATCCCCTGCACTGAGAGGACATTCGCAAAGTAATTGCCCTGCACTTTACCTATCCCCCACCCTTCCCCGTAGGTGGTGGAGTGGGGAGGGGCAGTGGTCACAAATGAATGGTGCATTAAATATATGATTTATTAGCGAGAACTTTGAATGAATGCAGAAACATTTCAAAACTTCAAGTAATTATGTGACCACTTCATAATTTCAACGAAAGCTTTTTTGCTAGCGAAAATCTAGCAGCTAATATAGCATGCTTCGACAGGTAGCGCTTTAATACCAAGGTCGCATGTCATACTTACTGGTTCCTGGCTCCTTAATGATTTTGTAGACTAGTGCACAAGTTGAACAGTGTTGGAATGCATACAGTCAGTTTTTCCGGAAGGAATTAATTAACAGAATGGCTTCTAAGCAATAATGCATAAAGTACCGGAAAATTACCGCTGAAGTCAGATGAATTTGCTTTCAAAAAAAAAAAAAAAAAAAAAAAAAAAATCTTAAAATCTTTTCTTAGAAGGATCGCGAACCTTGTGTATATGCGGGTGGCGATACAATATGCAGGTTCGTTGGCGGCTGTACTGCAAATATCATAGTGTTTGGTATATCACTGCAGCCCTAGTAACGTGACTGCCTCCCCTACCTACATGGAAGAGTAGGGCATAGCCGGGCTAAAGTGTGGGGCAATTACTTTTTGATAGTCCCTGCAGAGCAGGAAAAATGACGGGACTTTGATATTAGAATCCTTACCCAAGGGAGATTTTCTATTGAGAGACCTTATCCAACGGAGAGAGGATGGCCACAGAAATATTTGCATTGAGGAAAACAATATGTGAATATATTCTAGACAAACATGCTAATGGAAAAAGCATACCAGTAAATAAGCTGACTCATGAGAAAAGGCATCTACCATGAACAATGCCACCACTGATAGTCAGCTGCCCAGCAACAATGCAAGTTGGACCGCCGCATGGGAAAACCAACAATCTGCATAGGCGAAAACAAAGGCGCAGATCAGCTTCGCAGTAACTGCGAAGCTGATCAGCACCTTTGTTTTCGCTACACGGATAGTACAATTCCTCTACTTGCTAAATCCAAAATATCTAGCCTTTATCCTTCTTCTGTGACTGTACAGCCCGGTTTGTGTCGGACAAGGTCGGAACCCAAATTGTTGGTTTTCTCACGCACAGGCTCAGTTATAAGTGCCTTCTTTACTACCAAAGTAAGAAGCAAAGCATTAGGCCAAAAAAAATAATACCATTGTTTCTCAGGCCACTTTTTGAAGAAACAGATGCGGGCGGCAGGTTTTTTATTTTAATTTTTATTTGAACAAAAACGAATGCGGGCGGCGGCATATTTTTTTTTTTAAACCTTTTTTCGGGGGGGGGGGGGGGGGGGGGGGGGGGTCGGTATGGAGATATGGCGAGTGAGTGATAAACGGACAATATGCTTCCGGCGATCTATGCCTGAGTCACCGTACGGTAACTCTCGTTTATTTAATGATCGATATTTTACACCTAATTTGTGATTGCCAAAATTGGTTGAGCATTAGTAATTCGGAAACAAATGAATATCATACCTATTGGTCTATCACTTAATCCGATAACAATAGATTTGAGAACATCAGTCAGCACGAGTTCCCCTCAATTATCATGATTATCACGCTCTCTGAGTACATCTCAACACGAGTCATAATCTCCGCCCATTGGCCCATGAGATAGCGAATGACGACGTCAATTAGTAATTATTGTCAAGACATTTTATAACTTGTCGGAAAAGAATCGAAATCCACTGTATGTTGTGTCAGCAAGTAACACATTCTATTCTTGTCCTTATTTTCTAATTTCACTCGAATGAAAGTTTGAACATTGTACCGATCACACATCGGTGATCATATGATAGCGAAATGATTAGAGCATTCGCTTCGGGCAAGGGAGGTATCGGGTTGGATCCCGGGCCGCGTGATACCAAAAACGTTAAAAATGGTACCAAAAAATACCTTGCTAGCTTGGCGCTCATCATTCATAAAGCAAGCACTGGCATCTCTTCTCCCAAAAAGATAACTTCCGTGATGGGAGTACAATTATTGAGGTGGTAGTTGGTGACGGGCAGTTTAGTTCTATCAAGGACAGTATATCGATATACGGTCCTTGGTTCTATCATTAGATGATTAGAGTCTGGTGATTGCAATACCCTTACTCGGGGTTAAATCGAGGTGTGCCGGTAAGTCAGCGGCGGAACACTATACAAACATACAACATACATGGCATGACTAATTATATTATTCCACAAAGGATTCTTGCGGATGCTCAAAACACTCATTTTCCCAGCGGGAAAGTAAAGAAATCACATTTTATTTTTCAGCGCAAACTTTTACATACCTTCCCGGACATTACCGTTCTCAATCGCGAATATTAAATGTAGGTGTCCTAATGTTTTGGACCACAATAATTGTTGACGAAATCATTGGCCAACGTGTCATCAATAGCCTATAATAACCCAATGTTTACGGTAACGTTACGGTCTACCAATAATCCCATAGTCACGAGTGCGATAACGTGTATGGCTCGGCTTATTTTCAAAACTATTATGGATTAATATAATTTGAGTGTCATTCACGCTTCGCGAGCAATGGATTGTGTCACCTAAACATTAGTGAGATGACAATTATCACTCGTGAGTATACACGAATTTTGAGCAGACGACATGATTCATACACATTAGGCTATCAAAAACACAATTTTCCGTTTCAAATGTGTTTATTCATTTTTAAAGTACTTAAAAGAGAAACTGTAAGAAAACTGCGCCTTGGCGAATGCCCGGAAAACGATATTTCATTTTTCCTCTCCGCGAGTTTTGATTTTTTACTTGCACATAAATAAATTAGTATAAAGGAACACAAGGGTAAAACGGCGCCTTGGTGACGCCGTCGCGATATTTGGGTGGATGAAATTTTGGTTTACCAGACTATATAGCAGTACAGGTGTCTACATGTTCAATACAATTATCCAGTGGCTATCCTAAACCTTATGATATAAACAGCTGAAACAAGCATCAGAATATTGACCGCATGTAATTTAGCCCAACTAAAGTTCGTACGTAAACTGTACATGGACAATAGAACGCGGGATTGCTACCTAGACCCTATGTGTTTTTGACTAAAAATTGAATACCTCTAACAGACATTACCATATGCTGTACTGTACCTGCACATCATGACGAAGCAGTTCGGTCCTTTGGTGAAGGCTCGAAATGTCCCGGAACCGCGTCACAACGAATACCGTGTTACTAGCCGTCATGCGCAGACTGCATGCGCAGTCGTTTTTCTGAAAACCGCGAGCGGAAAAGTGACAATTGTGAAGGTTTCAAGACAAATGCGGTGGTTTCTGTATTTTTTTTATTTTGAGCAATAAAAAAGGGTAATGCGGTGGGTCTGAAAGAGATGCGGCGGTGCCTGAGAAACATTTATTTATTTTTTTTTGGCCTTACGTAAACTTGCCCATGTAATAAACAGAGATTTTTCTCAGAATTTTTTTTTTTGCAAATTTCATTGGAAAAATGTTGATTTTTTAAACATTCTCACTTAAAACATACATTGTGGGTACACGTTAGAACCGCCTTGCCGAGGCAGTTCTAATGAGTACCCACAATGTATGATTTGGATGAAAAATAAGAAAAATAGGTATACCCCTGCAAACCCCAGTTTTCTGTATATAAGTGGGGTATAAGGAGGTATACATTTCACATGTTTTTTGACATGTTTTCCTGATGGTTCAAAGTTTCAATTCTCTAGCCATTTCCTTTGAACCTTCAGACAACTCTGAGCCACCGCGTGAGAAAACTGGGCTTCGGGATTTCCGACCAGGTGCGACACAAACCGGCATGTACAGACACAGATGCAGGCCAGAAGCTTGAAACTTCGGATTTAAAAAGAAGAGAAATTGTACTATCTGTGTAGCGAAAACAAAGGTGCTGATCAGCTTCGCAGTTCTCCGGTTTTTTCATGACGCGGTTCATTTGTAACAAAATTAGTCTTGAATACCCAAGGACTGAATTTTCATGAGACAACTCATACATACAAAGATGATACAATAACAAAACATGGCATAAAACCATAAGACTTTCATCAAATGTGGTATCAAATGAGCTGCATCATAACAAAACCAGATTTTTGCCAATGCAAAAAACAAAAGGCGCAGATCAGCTTCGCAGTAACTGCACAGCTGATCAGCGCCTTTGTTTTCGCAACACTGATAGTACAATTCCTCTTCTACTTAAATCCAAAATTTCAAGATTCTAGCCTGCTTCTGTGACTGTACAGGTCGGTTTGTGTCAGACCTGCTTTCTCGTGTCGCGGCACACATGATGGAGTGAACCAGATCTATCCTATTGCAACAATGGGCTTATTCCAGGGCATATTCGCATCACCCAGACCAATAGAAAAAAAAACATGAATAGACCTGGCAATTTCTACATGGCAGCTGATCCACCTCTTTGCATGGAGATTTATGTGCTGGAATTCCAATGTTGTTCTGATAACAATAAATGACATAATCAGCAGCATTGATAATCATTACCTTTATGACCTGGTCATTAATTGGCACTCTGGTATGCTCAAGATAAGCCAAATAGTAAATGAGGTAAATTCATATACATTGCTTACATATTGTCATAAATGGTGTGGATATTTATTTAAGAATTTCCTTAATAAGCCGATCTACATGTATCATGAACCACAACAGCAAATATAAAGTTAGAACATTTCAGCAGTGTTCAGTATTATCACCAATGCCCCCTGATTATCGTGTCTTTGTTGACCAATGTCTCACAGAACTATTGAGAACTGACATGATCTTAAGTCCAATTCGCATGCGCAAAAAATACACGCGTGTAAATATACTCCGGTGTGCAAATCAACCTGAGAGTAAATTTAAATTGCGTTCGCATGGGTTTTATCACCAGGAGTATTTTTGTATGTAAATTTATCATTTCTGAATTAAAACCTGTTCATTTAAGTTTTCTGTATTTGCAAAACAAGAACAGGCTGCTTCAATGTCTTCTTGTAGACTTTGGCAGCAGAGGAGAATCATGTAATGGTCAGGCATAACCTTAGCAGTTAGACAGTTCACTTTAATTATCTTTTGACAAGGAATTACTGTTAAAATGCCCAAAGAATCTCACCAAGAATGATGAGGAAATTGTATGGCTGTTTGCACTCCATATAATCTAAAATGTGATGAATGGCAATAAACTCTTATTTAGCAACAATGTCGACAGTTTCAGAAACTGTCATATAATTAGTTAAGAACAAAAAATGTTAAAATTTGTTATCTTAAAGCAGAATAGTGACTTGAAATAAAAATACCCATGGGTAAATTTTACTTTGCATTCACCATGTTCACATGGGACAAAATAGTAAATTTACACGTGTGTATTTGTAAAAATAAAATTTGCATCTGGTCAGACCCTGGAGTAAATTTACCCATATGTAAATATACTCCGGTGTGTATTTGCGTTCGCATGCGCTATTTACTTAGCCCGAGTAAAATTTGCACACCGGAGTATATTTACACGCGTGTATTTTTGGCGCATGCGAACTGGACTTTAGACTATGGATGTAAAGCAACAACTCGAACAATATATCACATATTTAAAATAATATTAAAAGTGCAATTTCTTTGACTGTGAATTGACCTTTAATAACAGATAATGTTCTATTCATTGAGCAGACTGCTTCAAATAGACATTTTTAGGTATCAATTGAGGGCCGCTAGGGAGATAAGTTTTGTACTGAATTTATGTGTTACCCTCGTGAAATAAAATCTATTAAATTATTAATATTATTATTATTATTAGGAATGACATTCTGATCAACATGACAAAGCCATCAAGCCATGCACTTAAAGTGATATGGAAGTTCCTAAGACAAAAATTGTTTGCTGTTTCAAAGAAAAACTGTTTAAAAATCAATGAAAAACACATGCAACACATATTCATTATAAGCTAGCATCCTGTTTACGGAGCATAGGCAACCAGTTTAGCCCCTGAATGTGACGCCGCAGAACATGGCGACCCCTCAGTCTGCAGCTATTCTGTTTGCTTAGAATTTCACTGAAAAATGAAATGAAGTTCAAAATCACTCCTGATGCCCTTAAAAATGAAAACTGAAATTGTCTAAATGATAATGATCAGCAAGTCCATTCATGTCAAAAGGGCAATTCTTACCTTCCAGTGTAGATAAACTTCAGCACATGGTCAAAGCTGGCCCAGTCGACATCCTTCACCTTGAAACTCGTCTGATTGAGCCCCGCCTCCTCTGCTCGGAAGAACATATCATGGAAGAAACTGCTGGCAGAGGCAAGTACGGCTCTGTGGATGGCGATCTCGTGCTCGCCGACGACCAGTGTGGCGTCGCAGAATCGCCCGCAATTGTACAGGTGGCTCAACTGTCCCATCATACCCTGGTCATGTTCTAGATCGGCAAACTCGAGGATTTGTTCAATTTCTTTAACCTCGTTGACTGGAGAGTCGTCCATCTTGGTAAGAGGATAGTCACAACTGGAACATAATAGTTGAGCCTTCACATGAGAAAACCATTACACGTACAAAAACATGCCCATGTAATATATAGATTTTTCTTAAGTTGTAAAAATTGAAAATTTTCTGCAGAAAATGTTTGATATTTTTCTTATTTTTGCCCAAAACATAGATTGTGGGTGCACGTTAGAACCGCCTCGGCGAGGCGGTTCTAACGAGTACCCACAATCTAGGTTTTGGAGCAAAAATAAGAAAAATGGGTAAACCCCTGCATACCCCAGTTTTGCTATATAAAAGTGGGGTTTACTTTAAGGGGGTATATATTACACGGATATGTTTTCATGATGCAACAATTTAAATTTCTGACAAGGTCCGATACCAACCGGAACATACAGTCACAAAAACATGCTAGAAGCTTGAATTTTTTTCTCCATAAAAACAGTAGCACCAGAAATGAGCCGCATAATGAGAAAAACCAACTAAGTAGTTTCCAATCAGGTCTGACACAAACCGAGCTGTACCAGCACAGAAGATGGCTAGAGGCGGAAAAAAAATTGATTTATACAATAGAGGAATTGTACTATCTGTGTAGCTAAATGGCTAAAAGTTTAAAACAAAGGCGCTGATCAGCTTCGCAGTTACTACGAAGCTGATTTCCTTTAATTTCGCATATGCAGATTGTTGTTTTCTCATGACACAGCTCAAATGTTTTACTTGCTCATTTGAGTGCTAACTGTAAGCTATTATCAACTGGCTCATTAATTGTCTTTTCATCACAACACTTGGAAATCAATACTGTCCTGTTGACAAAAGACCATTAATAGAAAATGAAACAATTTAAGGAACCTACTTGTCTCTTAACCCATGTTTGACGAATGGATTCTCCCATCATTATCATTTGGGTGAGTCCACTTTCATTTTTAGGAGCGTCAGGAGTGATTTTTTAAATTTTAGTTTGAATTTTACGGTGAAAAGTCTCTAAGCAAACAGAATAGCCCCAGATGGGACGCCGCATTCTGCGGCGTCACATCTGGGGCTATTCTGTTTGCCTACGTCTTTATGGGACACCTGAGGCTTAAATGAGTTAAACTGATGCCACAGGAAGTCTTCATTAATTACAATGTCTACATTCATGAGAAATTGATTTTAGCAAGTTCTAAATTTACTCGTAAAAAATACACTCCGGTGTGTAAATATACTCCGGTGTGCAAATCAACCTGTGAGTAAATTTAAATTGCGTTCGCATGGGTTTTATCACCAGGAGTATTTTTGTATGTAAATTTATCATTTCTGGATTAAAACCTGTTCATCTAAGTTTTCTGTATTTGCAAAACAAGAAATGTACAAAAAATCTTATGAAAGGAAGGTAAAATTTTAATATTTTAAAGCAAAAAAATAAAAATAAATAAATTCATATTTTATCATGATTGCTCAAAATCATCAGAAAATGACATACCCAAGACAAACTCTTCATTAGCAAGTAAAATTTTCAAAAAATGTGCATTTTCAATTATCTCCCTTGCCAATGCAAAATCCCTATTCAAAATTCATTTTGGCCATAAAAACTTGATCTGTTCACCGATTTTCAAAATGTTTCCAGGTCCTATTAGGACAAACTAAGAGGTCTAAGATCAAGATTTTGACATGAAAGTAATTTTCCTATCGTCTCCCATACAAAAATTTTCTGTGAAAAACCATTATCAGGAGCAAGTTTTTAGACTTCAGTTTGAATATGCATAGTTGGGATGATTTGGAAGCCCTGATGTCGAATTTGAGGTCATCTCTAACTGTATGCTTTTCAATGAGCCACCTGAAATGTATATATCAGCGGCTGATTTAGAGGGGGGTCGCTCAAACCCCCTCTGGAGCAAAAATATTTCATTTTTACGGGGAATTTTGTGTAAAATTAGGGAACGGAACTCCATTTTCCACATTTGAACCCCCTGTTCAGAAATCCTGGACCTGCCCCTGTGCATGCATTTAATAGAGAACAGCAAATTTATAATTCCTGCTGGTTGGGTCATCACTGTCAACTTGATACAGTTGATAAATATGTGTTCAAAAATGTTTTTGACCAGAACTTTTTTATTTATCAACTGATTTTCAAAATTTTGCAGCACATTTTGTGACAACTAGAGGCTCAGTTGTGCCAAATAATTACATAGATCTGCATTTGAAAAGTTGTAAAACTGTAACTTGAAATATCTGCGAAAAAAACATTATCAGACACTAGAAAATGCTTGTTCATCATATATTCTCACAAAAATACAGTACAGATCAATCTCAATATATAAATAACACTATAATCTTTCCAGTCTTTGGGGTACATGGAAAGAGACTGTGCATGTTTAGGCCTGACTTTTTTTATTTTCTGGTTCTCGGGAGCGCCGACCCTATTTTTTCAAAAACTGGAATAAAAATAAAATTGCTCTCGCTCAATTTTATTTTTTTTATTGCCGCCGATCGTAATTTTCCGCCCCATAGCGAAATAAAATACCGGACATTTTTCGCGGGAGAGTTGTGTGCTGGAACACCGTCAAGGCGATAATTTACCTGCGCACCGGAGTATCCGTGTCTTCAAAGACGCTTGGCGATTCTGTATTAGTAGAAACGTATGTATCAACAAGCATTTCTTAACATTGACGCAGGAAGCATGGCCGACTCGGACTCGGATCTTACTTTAAGATTTCAATTCATTCTCTTGAAAAGAAATATGAAAGAAATGAAATCAGGCTGATAGAACTGAATACAACTATCGGGGAGTTCCTTTCCTCATTCATTCAAGAACAAAATGAAAACGAAGTTATCATTAAGCGAGTCAAATGCGGAGCCGACTTCGAAGTCAAACTACAGACACCAATGTCTGTCATTCACAGCTATGGGTATAAATATTTTACAGTTCTCTTCCAATTTTGCCATTGACCATATCTACAAAAATTGCTGGTTTCCAGCTTGTAAATATTAATCAAGCCACCCATCCAGACTGAGGTAATTGCCCATGTCTGCATTTAAATTCAGTCTAATTTGAAGACATTTAATTACACTAGTCATTACCTTTATAGAAGTGATATCTAATTTGAAGACATTTGAGCCGCCTCGTAGGAAAACCAACAATGTGGTTTCTGAACAGGTCCGACACAGACCGGCCTGTACAGTCTCAGAAGCAGGCTAGAAGCTTGAAATTTTGCATATAAGTAGAAGAATAATTGTACTATCCGAGTAGCGAAAACAAAGGCGCTGATCAGCTTACTGCGAAGCTGATCTGCGCCTTTGTTTTTGCTTATGCAGATTGTTGGTTTTCCCATGGGGCGGCTCATTTAATACTCTAGTCAGCATAAAATATTAGTGAAAGTTTGCCATTTAAAATACATTAGATTTTTATGGCTGCAAAAATGATTTTTTTAAATATATAAAATGGTGATAATTTTCTTAATTCTGCTCAAAACACACATGTTGGGTACTCGTTAGAACCACCTCATCGAGGAGGTTCTAATGAGTACCCACAATGCATGTTTTCAAGCAGATGCCCTGTAAACCCCACTTCCCTGTAAAAATGGTGTTTACCAGGGTATTCATCATATAGGCTTGTTATCCTGATGTAAGTCAGCATAAACAGATAAAAGTGTTTTCTAGTTATACAAAAATACTAGTCAGCATAAAGTGTTTTCTAGTCCTATCTGATTACATTCTACACTGGAAAGTATGTCTTTTTATTGTGTGACCCAAGACACCTTGAAATAAACCTAGTCATAGAAAAGGACCAAAAAAAAAAAAAAAATTGCAATTTTCTGACTTTTATTTTTATTTTATTTCGACTGTAAGGTTTTTCAGCTTATATTTTTATTTTTATTTTCTCCTCCTATCCAAACTTTGGTCAAAAATCTCCCGAGAACCAGAAAATAAAAAAGTCTGGCCTTACTGTGTTAAAAGTGAAACCATGTTATAATGAGGTTATTTACTATGTACAGAAGGTGGACAAAAGTATTTGTCGCATTTGTAAAACTCCATTGACTTTGAATGTATTTTCATGTTTGCGAGAAAAATTATTGTGCTTCTCCTAGTTAAGGGGCTGTGGCAAGATAAAATGGACAAAAAGTGTTTCCTGGGTGTCAATTTTTCAACTTGTTCAAATCATCATCTCTTTAGCACTATGTTATAGCCTAATCACTACCATAACCAGAAATGGTAATGAGAAGATAACTTTTTGCCATATTTGCTGACAGTGTCTTTTTTTCCAGATGAACCCCTGAAAACTCTTCGGACGCTACAACCACCTTTTAAAGCCAATAACTGAAAGAATGAAAACTGTGTTGTTTGTCTTTTCATGTTTTATTATAAGTTTAGTCCTTCATCCAAAAAACAAATATGGACCAAAGTTGCTTTGAATTTGCTTATGTATTTAATTTCCACATCTTCTGAAGTACTGTATCAAAGTAACATTTTTTATAGGTTTTTTTAGGTTAGTTCTGAGAGAAGTGAATGCAAACATCTGTCTTACTCAAGGATGTGTTGTTCTCTGACATACAACCCAAACCTTTCCAAAAGATATTGGGCAATTTTTTTTGTAAAGCATTACAATCAGCTCTTCGGATGATACAAATGCTCTTCGGACGATACACAATGCTCTTCGGATGATACACAATGCTCTTCGGATGATACAGCTTTTGAATCAATTTCATGATTTTTTCATAATTTACACCATAAAGCTACTTGATAGATATCTTACATTATTATTAAAGCTTCTTTTTTCCATTTTAATCTTTTTAAAAATTGTAAGTGAACTCTTCGGACGATACATAGAACTCTTCGGATGATACAATTCAAGAGCTGTATCGTCCGAAGAGTACTATGTATCGTCCGAAGAGCTCTTCGGATGATACAAACCCAAGAATGATATAGATTTTAATACATGCATCTATTATTTAAATAAAACCAAAGCATAACAATGATCACTCATATGTTTCCTAATTCATCACTGCATATTAATTTTATATGATTTTTATATGTGTGTCCTAAGAATGAACTTAGGAAGCCGAATTTCTAAAAATCATTTTTTCAAAGTTCAGCATACTATGATAGAAGATTTTTGGCTTACAAATCATCACATCTTAATTTGTGAAAAGCTTAGGTAAAAAAACAAAATAGAGAAACAGAGAACAAAATCACAAACCAACATTTTGTGAAAAGCACTCTTCGGATGATACAAAAATTTGTTTCGGACACATATCGGCAACAATGTTTTCCGAAGGTTTACACAAAGCAAAAAAATTCCCTTGTGTTCTTATACTGTTTTTCATCTACCATTAAAAAAAGGTAAAATGAACTGTTTATAACTTTGTGCGTAAGAGAAAACAGCCACTCTTCGGATGATACAGGCCGTTTCGGACACCCTAAAAAATAGCATGTAATAAGTGATATCAATTTTCCTCTTAGTAGTCAGCTTTCCAAAGCCTGAAGTATAAAAAAGACATGTCATGACTATTACATACCACAGTTTCAATTACACAATTCATATATTTGGTATTTTTATAATGGTTTATAAAAAGCTATCAAATTTTGAAAATCTTTTTGTAACATCCGACCACAAATGTTCAAACGTTTGTCATATGAGCATCAGTTGTCATAAAATTATGAACAATATATCAAAACAAACATCAGTAATATCTCCAGGTTATAAAGCTATATGTGCTGCTTTGGAGCTAGATAAGGGTTAAAAAATGCAAATGAAATTTGTTGAAAATATACAGGAAACATTGTACACTCAAAATTTAGCCATTTTAAGGCATTTATTTTGATATTTCATCGCAGTCACTAAATCAGAATTATTGGATTTGTCTTTCCAGTTTGCTACCACCATGTACCACTATCTGAGGCATAAACTGTCTCTATATCTCAAAGCATTGTTTTTGTACATACGAAAAGGTTGAAATGACCATTTTATCTTGCCACAGCCCTAAGGTATATTAATGTTGTTGGTGTCATTTGAAAGGTAAATAAATAAAGCAATTCATTTAATTCCATGCATGCGCTTTCAAGCTACAAATTTTTGCGACGTCACCATTGACGTCAATGGGAAAACAACTTTTTTTGAAAGGACGATTGACCCTTTCCTGTAAAATATGCCCTGTTTTCGAAAGCCCAAAACTCCATTTTAAAGCAATTCCTACTACAACTTTGCAATGAGAATGGTAGTATGATGTCTTAAGAACGGATAAATGCTATAATGTATGAAGCATCCCTCCACATACTGTAGAAATGGCTAATGAAGCGGAGGAAGGGGTCAAAAATGTGAAAATATAAAATGGAATAAAAATCATTTTTTGTTGCATGTCTGTATTCACTTCCTCCATTGTTGTGATTTTTAATCATGTAGGTCAGTGTCAAGGGTCTGAGACACCCTAAAATTCATCTCAAAAGTTTGATGCTTAATAAGCGACATTATTGTCATAAATTATTTTGGGAGTTACCTGTATATCATTGCTAACAATGACAAGTATTGAGCAAAGTCATGAGAAAATGTGTCATTAGTTTCCAAACAGGTATAACATAAACCAAAATTATGTAGCCAAAGAACATGACAAAATACTTCACAAATCGGGGTTTAAAATCACAGAGGAAGCAAAATGTCCATTGCATTGGCGACAACCACACAGCTGATCTGTATTTTAAGCTTGGTACATGTATCTGCAAAACACATTTTATCATGGACGCCTCAATTACTGAATGCTTTTTGTAAACATAAAATGACACAGAAGAATTTATTTGCAGGTCTGGAATGAATGAATGCATGCAAATTAGATACATATGAAATCTAAATGCTTTCTGTTGTTAAAATTTTCCTACAGTGATCACATATTTTTCAATGTTAAAACTATGGCATATACACCTGGTATACATGCACCTGTTTAGCTATAACACGCCCTGCTATCTCTTTCAAAATACACATGAATGAAATGTATAGAGAAAGACGTACTTCAGTGAAATATTGTTGGTCTAAAATAGTCAAGACATACTGTCAAGAGTAAACCAAGATGATGCCACTTAAGTATTTGACTAGATGCACAGACCTTAATTCCCTGTAAATTATGGATGAAGAAGTTTCATAAAGCAAATGCCTGAAGTAGTCAAAATCTTCATGTCGTGATGCTGACACCAACAACATGTAATTAGAGATCATCCATTACACAATTTCAATACTGACAACTTTCCAATGTATAGTCTAAGTGCATTGAGGGACAAATGCCCTGTTATTTGACCTTTAATCAAGACTGATCTCTCCACATGTTGAATTCAGTCATGTGCTTTGAAAGATTAGGGGGCATGTATGTTTTAACTTGTATTGTAGTATAGACTGGTGCAAAAGTTTGTTCCATGAAATGTTATTTCTCTATTTTTTGAATGAATCAAAAATGAAAAATGGTTAAAAATCAATTATTTTCCAGTACCGGATGACAAAACTAGTACATGTATGTCTCGCTTAATTGCACTTGATAGGAAAGAACCTGATTTCTACCATTCTCACTTAATTAAGTACTTATAACGATTTTATATACATGTACATAGTTTTCGGGTTACATTTTCGACTGGGCAACATTGTTCCCCCCCGAGTACCAACAAGCCATTCAAATATTATATGTATTTTAGGATGACCTATCAACATGCAAAAGGATTTGTTGGTACTCGGGGGGGAACAATGTTCAAAAAATAGTTTTCTGTTTTCCTATATGTTCAATACAAAAAGTAGCTGTTTTAGCCCAAAAATAAAGCTATACATGTATCGAAATGGGGACCAAAGTCCAATATGCTAAAATATGGACTGACAGTGAACTAACGTGTGCTGGTTGAAGCATTTTACCAACTTTTTTATTTGTCATTATACAGGGCAGCTATACATTGTGACTCCCATTACCACTGTCAAAGATCCTTTCCTGAAACTTTAAACTGTTGTTTTTGAAAAATGCAATGTCGGAACTATGTCAGTTGACCTTCGTATATTGCTTTATATTATTAAACTTTCAAATGACACCTAAATCATGAAAATATGTTGACCAGAAGAGACAGGATAGTGTTTTTTGTAAACATGAAAATACATTGAAGCAGGGATTATTTTGGGGGGAGATTGTGAGAGATTTGCTCATTTTTTTGCCAAAAATCTCATTGAAATTAGCTAAATGATAGGAAAATCTCGCCAGTTTCGGTTGAAAGAGCGATTTTCTCTCATGCTATTTTGGAGCCAAAATAATGCATACTGGTTTACTAGCTTACCGCGGTACTAATGATTCAGGGACTCACTAAAAATATGCAAGATAATCTATCTTTTGTTCACACCCTGTTCGATTTTTATCATTACCTCCTACGTTTTTCTAAAAAGAAAAAATAAAATTTTCATTCGTTTTAGTTTTGCAAATTCAATCTTATTGCCGTCATATCGTTCAAGGTCGGTCAATTTTTGTTTCCTATATTACCGCGGAGTTCATCTTAATGGAAAACTGATCAGTTTGAGAAGTCCTTACGATGTCGAAAAGTTATTGATTAGAAGAACAGATAATTCTCAAACAACATTGAAGGTCATCAACATCTTTGAAATTATTTTAGAGATTTAGGCAACATAAACATTTTCATGTTTGGACTTTTCATAGCTGTTAGTTTTTTTCACTAATTAACACCGAGCAATGCACAAAGGACAACTGAATTCATGGCTATATTTTAACAAAAAGCAAATATGAATATGATAAATTATATTGATTACACAGAAAATAAATGTTTGTCTAGGTTTCTGATAAAAAATAACGCGAAATCGCGGTCTAAATACGTGGATGCGTAATTATTGTTCTGTTCTATTCTATTCCTACTGTACAATGAACTCATCTATACTTTTTCGGGTTTACTTCCAAATAAGGCGATAATGTGACCTATAATGCATTCGTATTGTGACAGACCCTGCCGACATCCCCGGTATAAAAATAAAATAGAAACATCTATAAGAATAATAGAGGCAGTTTAGGGGTAGAGGGGGTCTTGATTATGGGTAAAATCTATGTTTCCATATGACTTTGACAAAAATATAATTTTAGTTACTAGTTATCTAGACATATCTACCAAAATGTGCCTCAAACTCGAGGTTTACGTTAGCGTCGTAGGATCTCGAATGTAAAAAACCACTAGGGCCCGAAGCATGCTAGAAATCACGAGATATGCAAATACGTCGGTAATGTAGCATCCGCGGTAACGTAGGGTCGGAGTACACTAGTCATTTGTAACCACGCCCCCCCCCCCCCCCCCCCCAGGAGAGCAGGGGATAGCCGTGGAAATGAGCGGGGCTTTGACCAAAGTGTTGCCATGGCAGTGCGGGGGAAATACCCTGGAGTTTATATAGGCAAAAGGGGCAGTGAAATGAAAAGATAGCAGGCTGTGGGGGAAAACACCAGTGGTTTTACCAACGAGCAGTCCCCGCAGGGTGGGGCTTTTAGCAGGGATTTGCTGGACCAAAAGTCAAAGTCCCCGCTATTCCCCAGGCCGGGGGGGGGGGGGGGGGGGGGGGCGTGGTTACAAATGACTGGTGCATAACCCGTTGAAGACTATGGAGTTTTCAAAAGTGACGAATACTTTTGTCCACCTTCTGTACATACAGTGAACTCGACAATGGAGAATCATCGACAATGGCGAATCACTCGTAAAGATATTGCATAATTTCTTGAAACTTAGACAAAATATTATTTATTATATAACTCAGTCATTTACTTTCATCTATGCCTTGGGGTTTGGTAAAAGAATGGAGTCAAATTTCCACCGGACAATAAAATCAGGGTTGCTGAAACGCTTGATCCCTTAAATAAGATGGCTAGTTTATTGTTCCACAAAAAGTAACGTACAGATAAAATGTGTTCATACCTCGTTTCTAATCATTTGATAATGACCACTTTTGCATAACTTTAATGTCTAATATCCCTAGTTATGCAATATGCCTGTTTTTGATAAAAGGTTTGACATTGAAGGTAGATATAAGCGGGGAAAGATGTACATGTAAATTCGACAGGGTATAGCTAAACAGTGAAAGGAAGGTTCCTTTCGCGAAAGGAAGATTTTTGTACGAAAGGAACATTTTATCATTATCGCCATTGATATCTAACAGCTTTTAATTGTTTTTTTTTTTTACACATGTTGTAATAAAACGATATCAAGTAAAATGTGTAAAATGTAAAAAATTATTTGGTGCAAAAAGCGGAACTTATAAATAAAGAAACCTCACTAAATTTAGGCGACGAAAGGAAGTTTGCCTGTGAAATGAACGCTATATACCATTATCATCATTGCTGCATATCCGCCCCCCCCCCCGCCCCCCCCCCACCTTTTTTTTCTTTTTATACATGATTCTGCAATAAAATAATAAGAAGATAAAGTAAAAGGCAGTGGCTATTTTGCCGGGACCCGGCAAAATAAGGCAAAATAGTCTGTAAGCTATTTTGCCGGACCCGGCAAAATAGCTATAATATACATATAGGCTATTTTGCCGGACCAAAAACTTAGTAAAAATTTTATTTCTATATTTTTATATATTTCTATCTGCATTTTTTTTTTATTTTATTCACCTATTTATTTGAAATAATTATGTTTTAAAATAAGAATACACATACTGAAAATGTTGATAAAAGACCTTATTCAGATACAAATGGGAGCATGGCTAGCATTCTGAGACACTTTAAATGGGAATCCCTTAAGAAAAGGAGAAAAATTGTAATGAAAAGGTCTGAAAATTAAAGTCAGAATACACACAGATAATCCCCAAGAATGTATGCTTTGTAGAAATCAACTCATGGTATTGCAGATATGGTAATTTTCAGTTGTCTCAAAATGTCATTATATACCCGGCATTTATGCCGACGGGTATATAGCTTTTGCTTTTTTAGTTTGTATGTTTATTTGTAATTCCGGAACATTCTTAGAATTTATGTCAAACGGTTTTGGTTAAAATTTCTCTAGTGGTGTATATCTTATGAACCAACCATCGGAAGCAATTCGGATTTGGACCATAGGTACCCTATAGGGTTTGCTTTGTATCCATGAGTTCGGATCCGAGGGTCCATGCCGGGGAATGGGGTTGGAGGTCAAAATCTAGATCACCTTCAAAATGCGCTATTTACATACATGTATGTTAATGTTTCTTCTCTAAGTTCATATCTTATAAACGGTCAAAGGAATGTATTCCTATTTAGATCATGTCTTCTCTGTAGGGTTTGCTTTTAATGCATGGCACCAAATCCTGGGTGCCGGCTAGAGGTCAAAAGTAGAATCTTTAGAATATGATAGATGCCATAAAAAATTTTCTGTTAGTCTACATCTTGACATCCATAAAGTCTTGTCAGAAAGCATTCATACTTAGACAGTAGGTACCCTGTAAGTGTCAGAAGTCTATTTAAAATTTCAAAACTCTAGCAGTCACCATTCAGAGTTTCAAAAAAGTGACCAACAGACGCAGCCAGCCACATCTCTGCACACAACCCCACTGGCATACACTCCAACCAGAAAACACCCAGCCCAACACACACACACAGACAGACAAGCCAAAGGCAAAATGCCCTTCCAACTTTACCAAAGTTGGGTCATAAAAAAGGCACAAAAAGCAATCTATTGATTGAGAAATATCTTAAATAAATAAATAGATAAATAAAACAAAAATGTAGATTAGAATACCCTACAAAATATGAAATAAAATTTTTAATAAGTATTTGGTCCGGCAAAATAGCCTATAAGTCCAATATAGCTATTTTACCGGGTCCGGCAAAATAGCTCCTAGGGACTATTTTGCCGGGTAGGGGCTATTTTGCCGGGTCCGGCAAAATAGCCACTGCCAAAGTAAAATACAGTTTTACTATTAAGAAAACATTTGGTCGAAATGGAGGACAGCAAATGAAATTTGACACTAGCCGCACTGGCGAAAGGAAGATTTTCTGTTACGAAAGGAAGGTTCATCGCTGCCTTCAGGTTTTATAAAATCAATATAAAGTGAAGTGACTTCATACAAAAACTATTACTTATTTCATTTACCCGTTTAAAACTTAAAACATGCACAATTATAGTCAATGAGTTTAAAATTTTGAAATGAAATCTTCCTTTCGTGTGAAACTCTTCCTTTCGCGAAAGGAACGTTCCTTTCGCTATATAGCTATACCGAATTCGACAATAGCGAATCATACTTTGTGAGGTGAAAAGAATGTGCACAAAGTACTGATAATCTACCTTTGGCAGGCTTGCCCTGGAACCATTTGGTTTGGCCAATGGCGTAACTAATATTGGACTATTGGTGCAAGTAGTGGTTTAACCATCTTGCTTTTAGGCTTACATTGATCCGTTAAAGCAATAAGACATGCTTAAATCAGTAAATTGACCTTTCCTATATGGCATTTGTTGTTGACAAGTAACGTAAAGCACACAAGCAGATTAACACAATATCATCGAACACCATTTAGTTTTGCATGGTGATGGCACCTTTGTGTGCAAAAATACCCGTCTAATATGGTTTCTTTTGGGCTATAGGCTATTTGATTCGCCATTGTCGAGTTTGGTTCGCCATTGTCTAATGCAGGAGGTATCATATCAACAGAGTTATCTCCCATTAGGAAATTGAATGAATTAAAATTATTATTTCCTGTAAAGCTGAGATATGTTAGATGTTCTTAGTACCAAATAGAATAACATTCCCATGGTCGTGTTTAAAAAAATAGCGTTTGACCTCTTAGTGATTCGCCATTGTCGAGTAAACTGTACAGCAAGATAATGATTTTGGGAACCATGACATGTTCATGTTGTACTGAAAACCACATTATAATGGGCGCGTAAAAATGAGGTTTTATACTATAATTATAGTTTAGTGAGACGACAAATTATGCGCCAAAATACATTCTCGATATCATATGCTAAAACCGCGTTTAAAATGACAAAGAGAGCAATACAAGTAAAACTTACATTTCTCATGCATACAAATGTGACTAATAAACCCGAATCACAAAATTTAAACAATTGATTCCATGCGAAATCATCAAAATTCAGTGTCAAACGATCGGATATTGACATCCATGTGTATACAAAATCCTCTGACGTCATGCGGTCAAGGGGATCAATCATTTTCTTATTCACACAAAAGAAAAACTTTAGCCAGCCGAGTGCATGGGCACATGCAAGAGACAAACATTAGAATTTTCACGGCTGGTAATTTGTCATTAGGGCGGGCGTTAGGGGCAATCAAATGTTATGCAAACGGACACCTTACGGGAGCTTCCGGACATGAGTAACGGGAACACGATAAACAACATCTGAGACCTTTGTTTATGTTAACGCAAATTTCTTTGTTCGGAGGTAAATATTCTGGAATCGGGCAATACTATTCCAGATAGTATTTATTTCTGCCTACTTTTTTTGCGATCAATGCTGTTTTATTTTATACTTAGCAGTGAAATTAATGTATATCAAAAATGGATAAAAGTGAATTTTCACTGCAGAATTGATATTGATATTTTCACTAGTGATTGATACCAGCCGATATTTTCACTGTAGAGTTTGGATTACTTCTGACGTTTCCATTCACTTGACGTCATTAAATTTATGTGCCTCGCTTCAGAAATTCAAATGCCTATAACTCCGTTATTTACGAACGAAAACATAAAGGGCGGGTATTCATTTTCTTAGTTAGAACGTTAGGAACAATGTGGTACCAAAATTATTTGTGTTTTCAAAAATCTTTGGTTTTTGCATTCTCACCGCCTGCTTTGTGAATAGGAAAATGCCCGTGTATTGTATAAAATGTCACAGATGTGATTTTTATGTTTACGTTGGAGTGAAATAGTTTGTGTGTAAAAAAAAAAAGAAAGAAAGAAAAAAAAGAAAAACTACTTTTTATCGGTAAATACCAAATATATTTCATTTCGTGACTTGAAAACTCGTGAAAATTTTGATGTTTTCAACTCACTCGATGAAATATATTTGGTATTCACCTCAAAAATGTAAATATCCTCTATATAGGATCACATTCAGGGGCCTGTGGTGGGTTAGGGTTGAATGAACCACCCCGATCAACCACTAGTTAAAAAAAGCATGCGTATAATAGTATGTTTCTAAAAAAAATAAGCAAATTTAGTGTTCAACGACCATTGGCTACTTAAAACTTGCAACGGCACAAATATGGCATTCTAGCCAGTATTTGTCCAGATTCTACTTTTGTTTCCACCACCGATCAACTTGAACAGGGCACAAGCCACAGGCATATAGAGAAATGTTGGGGTATATTTTTATGCTACAAGTTCTTGTGGCACAAATGATTGCAGTGAAACCTTTTTTTTTTTTTTTTTTCAACTACCACTTCGGGTAGAAAAAATGATAGCCTGATATCTTTTGATTTTTGATAGAAAATTATCGTACCTTTCACCTCAGTGAATCTCGCGGAACGTTGACCATCGATGGTGGTCAGTTTTGAACTTAACTTACAGGGATCGTTTGAATATGTTTCAAATAACATAGACCTATTATTTTACACTAATGCATAATTTTGTAAAACCAGTTATCGAACGGTTTATAAGGTCAAATGCGGATAAGGCTCATCACCGGTATGAATTGTTCCAATAACGGTCTGTGCGCAAAATTGCCAATGAGCCGCGTCGTGAGAAAATCAATATCTATCTATCTATCTATCTATCTATCTCTATCTATCTATCTATCTATCTATCTATCTATCTATCTATCTATCTATCTATCTATATATATATACTGCAACACCCTCTTGCGAGGATTATGTGCAGGCTCTCTATTTCTTTTTTTTCTCTCTCTCTTAAATGTATTTATTTTTTTTTTTAGAGAGAGAGTGAGAGCAGAAGCCAGTGCTTGCCTTATGAATGCTGAGCGCCAAGAAAGGTAGCCACTGGTACCATTTTTAACGTCTTTGGTATGACGCGGCCCGGGTTCGAACCCGCGCCTCCCGCCTCCGAAGCGGGCGCTCTAACCATAACGCTATCGGGACCGCTTGCGTATGTAAAAACAAAGGCGCAGATCAGCACTGTGAGGCTGATCAGCGCATATATTTTTGCTACTCTACAATCCTTCTATAATCTTCACAGTAGTTTGAAGCTTCTCTGACAACGCTAAAAAATTTTAAAACGAAGAAAGGCCCACTGAATTCAAGTTACCTTTTTTTTTTTTTAAAGCCTTTGCTTTATTTTGCCTTGTTAGCTTACTCAGACTGTAAAAAAATCTACCTTTTCAAAATACTAGTAGATCTACTGTACGTGTTTCTTTAAGAGCATAGAAAATATTAATAAGAACGGGAATGAGTATTTAAGATTTGTGAGTAAAAGGCAAAAATAAATAATATATGCGTTTCAATTGTTGTGTTGTTATGTTAATTCGCACCCGAAGCGGAAATTTCGAGAGTCGATTTAACATGTTTAAGAATTTTCAAAGAAAAGTCATTTAAATGTAGGTAATGGAAAGCAGCACTTTAGTTCTTCATTCAGACGGAGCTTCTTTTATGTTTTACTCGTGAAAACTATGACCTTTGAAAAATAAAGCATTTTATAAAATTTTATCGATATAATGTCAATGGTTAGCATTATCGAAACTATAAGTGCTTTGTATTGGTACAACCAACGTTTTTGTTTGCTCACCTCGGTAATAAGGCCATTGGGGCCCTATCGTGAGAAACGATGCTTTTTGCGTAGGCCAAAACAAAAAGGCTTAGCTGATAAGCCCCTTTGCTTTGTCGTATCGATTTGTCCATGGTATCCCTTGGATGCTTTCTCCAAAATACAAACCTCTTGTTTTGTGCAGCGGCATAAATATTTTATGTAAATGCTTTGGTAACAGAAGTACCATAACAGCTATTCATGCGTACGATGGCCCAATTAGCATAAAATATTCCAAAATGTCCCTAGTAGAATTTGAAATCAATTTCAAACAATGTTACGAAGCGAGAGCAACACATAATGGACAGCTATTGCTTTGTAAGGTATGCTTTTAAATTTATAAATATTTATTTTGTGATATAATTCCAATTTCTTCCGTTCTGTGGTGCCAATGCTATCTTATCGAAACCCTGTCTTGATCGACTAACTAATCGAAGCTCCATTTTTAGATTTACATCTGTCTACTGCAAATGCATTCGTTTCATCTAAAATTTATGATACACGCGATGACTTTGATTTTGATGTACAGTAAATTCTCCGTTTTTGGACGATGACGTTCCTCGCAGTGTATACATTTCGCAGCTTATTAGGTTTGCTAGAGTTTGCAGTCATGTTACGGACTTCAACGCGTGAAATAAATATTTATCAGCCAAACTTCTCCAACAGGGATATCGGCATCATAAACTTTGAAAACATTTTCTAAATTATATCGCAGACATTATGAATTGATTTCAAAATTTAATGTTGGGCTGAAGATGCTTTTACGCGAGGGCCTTTCGGAACCAGGATTTATGGTGACCTGGTTTACAAATTTAAGAAACTTGTAGGAAAGAATGAATTTTCATTACACGTTACAGAAGTATTAGTTTTTAACCTAATCATGGTTGATAACTTGATAACTATGCTGCCTTTTTTAATTGCACGCCGGTGGGTCGGGCGTCAGACTCTATGATGGCCCCGACTCAAAGCTATTCATTTTAGTTGGTTGGGGCCAGAGCTTCTTGGTCAAGAGGAGTACAACTGGTGTTTTTCTTTTGTTCCTGATTTTAAGTAAGTTATTTGGCTCCCAGGGATCTCCATCGTTGGGCAGCTTACTTAATCTGTGAGTCCTAGAATTTTTGATTCATCATGGTGGTTATCATAATTTATTTGTTTGTCCGTGATGATTCATTGACTAGACAGAGATCCGCCAAGAGGATCGAACAACTAACTTAAAGTTGTGATTCACTACAGAAGCTGAGGTAGTTTTATATTACTGTTCGTGCCAAGGCAACACTTCGTTGTGGTTCTAATTGTTTTATGTTTTGGTGTTTAATTTTTGTGCTGTTTGCACAGTTTATACGTTTTCATATTTAGTTACTGACTACGGTTAACAGAGTGGCCGCCTATTGGGAAATAACTGCGAAGTTGATCAGCGCCTTTGTTTTCGCTTCACGGATAGTACAATTCCTCTACTTTCTAAATCCAAAATTTCCAGCCTCTAACCATCTTCTGTGACTGTACAGCCGGGTTTGTGTCGGATCTGGTCGGAACCAAAATTGTTGGTTTTCTCACGCACAGGCTCGTATAGTTTATGACTGTATTGCTATTGTATTGCATTTTTATATAGCTCTTGGCGACATTTATATTTTGCTTAAAACTGATCACCTGGCATTATGCTATCTGCAAACAATCCCAGGCACAACACTAAACCACATTATGCACCAGTCATTTGTATACACGCACCCACCCCCTCCCCACCCTCATGGGGCCGGAGAATAGCGGGGCGTTTAACTTTTCATTTTTAAAGCCCTGCTAAAAGCCCGGCACTGGGTGTCAGTTTTTCTGGTAAAATCCGTGCTAAAAACCCGGTTCCCCGGAGGCTTACAATGTGGAACAACTGGGAGTTTTTCTAATCAAACAACCATGAGAGAGGGACTTGAATTTCTGCATATTAATAAACAGGTACATTTGCAAATAAAATAAGGACCATAAAAGTAATTAAATGTTAAAAATACGACTAATATTTTTGAATTAATGTGACCGTGTATTGGCGGAAAATTAAAACCCCGGCACATCCCCGGGACTCATCAGAAGTTAAATCTTGGCCCTTTAGCCCCGCTGTGTTCCGGGGGTGGGGGATACAAATGACTGGTGCATTACTAACTTTCAATTTTAACGTGAATTTTATCGACATTTCGTGAAATGCTTTGAATACTTATTCCTTGGTTACGGGAATGGATTGACATCTTTGTTAGACTGCCTTAAAATAAATATTAGAGAAAATGTTTTCAAAGGAGCTACAAAGCAAATAAACTATGGATCGGTTTGATCAAAAGGACGCTAATTACAAGCAAATCATTCAAACACATTAAAATTTAAATGCATTTTATATATTGACATTCTATTGATCTATTAGCCGTGTCATGAGAAACTCTGTTTTAATACGGTTGTGTATGATAGAGGAATAGCTCAGGAAGTTGAGGCTCCTTTTATCTTCTTTTGCTCTACAGCTCACGGTGCCACTTGGAGACACCAAAGTCAGGTCTTCACTAAACCATTGATGAGTGCCAAATATTTAGCGCCAATCCCACCCCCAATGTCAAATGTTTAGCCCAAATTTTACCTACTTAGCGCCAATCCCACCCCAGTGCCAAAATGTTAGCACCAATCCCATCCCAGTGCCAAATATTTAGCCAGAATCTCACCTAAAGCCAACATGATCATCGCCAATCCCACTCAGTGCCAAATGATAGCACCAATTTCACCCCAGTGACAAATATTTAGCGCCAAACTTATCCCAGAGCCAAGTGTTAAATGCCCACCCCAAACAGTGTCAAATATTTAACGCCAACCTACCCCAGTGCCAACTGTCAAGCGTCCATCTCATCGTTAGCGTCAATCCCACCCCGTGCCAATATTTAGCGCCAATCCCAGTCCAGTGTCAAATATTTAGCGCCAATTCCACCCCAGTGCCATATATTTAGCACCAATCCCATCATAGTGCCAAATATTTAGCGTCTGTCAAATGCTTAGCTACCGTGAATCTCACCAAACGCCAACATGGTCATATAGTATTGCCAACCCCGGCCCAGTGGCAAATGCTTGGTCCCATTCTAACACCAGTGCCAAATATTTAGCGCCAATCCCACCCAGTGTCAAATATTTAGCGCCAATCCCACCCAGTGTCAAATATTTAGCGCCAATGCCAGCTCTGTGTCAACTCCATTCTTTGTGCGAGACATTTTGCGACAATTTCTGAACCCCGTGCCAAAATTAATGTTAAGCTGGTAAACGCATATCCAAGACTAGGTATAACACGATAAACGCTCGGCAGTTAAACAGCATGTTAGAAGATGAAGCAGAAACAATTTCTTATAAATACCACTTGAAAGCCATTAAAACTATAGACATATGATAAATATGGAATTGTTTTAAGGCGACAATGTTTCTTAACCGTTCTTTTGGAGACAATAATTTACTGATCTGTCACGACAAGACACCATTAGCACTCAATTAGTTCTTATAAATATTTATATCGTTTTTGGCATTGTGTTTCATAAATAGCTATTAAAGTTTGAACTTCAAACTCAAAACAAACAGTGTTTAGCGCCCCTAAATACCTTGACAAATAAGGACGCCTTCGAAAAGGTCGCATATTCGACATCAGTTGGGGGGAACAAAGCGTATTCCGCTGCCTCCCCACCCGTCAGGGCTCACGGTGAGAAATAGATGGACTACTGACCGACTGACAGCCCGAGTACTTGTGATACGCTTTGACGATCTTGGCCTACCCAGAAAAAGTACTTAGGGTGTGTTTGGGGATCTTGGGACCAAGTGTTTATTACAGTGGACTCCAAATTGAGAAATCGTGGGTTCGAATCAATCGTGGGTTCGAATCCCACATGTGACGGATTGTGTTCTTGAGCAAGACAAATGACTCCCCACTAGTAGTGTAGGTTGATACCCTAGAAGCCGTCCCGACATGGCGGAAAATGTTGACTGGGGCGTTTAATCCACAAACGAATTGAATGTCATTTCATAATACATTCCAGCGTTGAGTACGAAGGCCTAATTTCCACGGACAAAGTTTCTTTGACGAACATTATTAGCCACAGAAACTTTGGCAATGACAAAAATTACTTATATTACTTAGCTTGCTCACCTTTGTCACAGATATTTGGCAATGAAACTTCGCCACAGAATTGAGTTTACACGAGCATCTTTGTCTGCGACAAACCTACTTTGTCAAAGAAAAAGTGTCCGTGGAAACCAGGCCTACCTAAAAGTCCCATAAAATGATGGCAATATCCTGTCATAATTATAACTGTTGACTGGGACATTAAGCAACAATAGACACTGAATCATGTGAGCAACTTTCACTAAACTGAGGTAACCGACCGCAACTGAGTTAACGATGAAGCTGAACTTAAAGCACGTGCGTGGACTTGGAACGTGAGACGATCGAGTGTATGAGCTGTAATTAAGGTCAACCGTAGGGGTTACGGGTAATAGGAATGGAGTCCAAGTTCTTAACCGTGATCTGTATTATCCAATGTAATGCCTGGTGATAGCCCTGCTCTAATATTTCTGACTGGAAAGAATTCAAAGAATATAAAAGTCAGCAAAATGTGTGACCGTAACGAACCCTACGTCATTTGAAATCTTTATCAAACAAATCAAGTCCATGCTAATTGTATTAAGATTATATACATACCACATAAATTGCATTAATTCTTTTAATCTGATTGTGAGAACAGTAGGATTAGATCAAGCATAAATCATTCATTCAGTTTTAGCATGGTATCAAGGTATTGTTAACATAACATCTGACTTATAGGTGGCGATGAGTTCATTAAACATTTTACTGGCAGTAAAGCAACTAATCAGATTTTGCAACTAATACATACGTTGTGTAAGCGGATTACCATTACGAAAACATGTCCATGGGATATACAGAGATTTTTTCTGTTGTAAAAAGTAAAAATTTCATCAGCAAAATTTTGATATTTTTCTTATTTTTGCTCAAAACATAGATTGTGGGTACTCGTTAGAACCGAGGCGAGGCGGTTCTAACGAGTACCCACAATCTATGCTTTGGAGCAAAAATAAGAAAAATAGGTATACCCCTGCAAACCCCAGTTTTACTATTTAAAAGTGGGGTTTAAGGGGGTATTAATTGCACGGACATGTTTTCCTGATGCAGTGCAAAAATAATAAAAGAAACATGACAAATATTTCTGACATCGATTCAGTAAAACTCATTGACAAATAAATAGATCGAAAACACAATAAGGAAGTAACAAATGCGTCTTGTGAATTTGGAAACTGTTTTTCTGTCTGATCGTTTACCTGAATAAATTTTGAATTGAAACTAGATTGAAAACCTGAGGAAGTCAAATAGGTTTAAATAAGATTGACACAATGGATAAAATGTATACAAACTTTCTATTACAGACAGAATGGCAAAACCAGGTGCAGGTAAAACTGATATTATTGACGGAGGAGTTGATTTGACATATGACGATAACCTCTGCTGTCAGTGTATAAAAGCGGACAAGAAAGAAGAAGCAGCCATGTTTTGTGTGCAGTGTAGGGAGCTGTTGTGTATACCATGCTCTAAGAAGCACACAAAAGTCGATGCAACGAAGAATCGCGAAATAGTTAGTAATGATGTTAGGAATACCAATAAGCCAAAGGCTAACCATGTTGTCCATTTCGACAAAGACAGGAGGTCGTTACTGTCAGGCTCGAGTTCTTCGTCTCTACGAGAAGGTTATGCTTGTTCCAGACATATAGGTCAAAGATACACGAAATTCTGTAAAGAAGATGACGAATTTTGCTGCCCGGAGTGCGCACGAAACGACCACAAATTGTGTTCCGAGTTCATCAACATCCCAACTGAAATCTATACGGACGAATTAAAGAGGAGGTTGAAAGAACTAGATCCAACACTAAAGAATATCAAAAAGAAGTTGGATAGTTTACGGAAAGAAAACCTTCAAACACTAACAAAGCTGGAAGCTGAGAGAGCGAGCATTCTCGCAACTATCGCCGATTATCGTAAAAGAATAGACGAATTGTTTGATAAACTCGAGAAAACTGCCAAAGAACAATTAGATGAACGGTTCAAAGAATGCACTGAAAGTGTTCATAAAACTGTCGCTAATATACAGGAACTTATGGATAAGCAACACAAAATTGACAAGAAAGCCAAAAAAGATATCGAAGTTTTCATTAAAGTTCAGAAAACGCAAGAACACATTTCGGAAGCGAACTACACGGTACAAAAACTGGACGCCGCACTGGGTGTTCAGTCGGTTATCTTTAGCATAGACCCCAGCATTGAAACAGTTCTCCAAACTATCCGGACATACGGCGCATTCAGTAGCATACCACATGATTACTCAATGGCGCATCGTGGAGATTTTGACGTGCTTGACGATGACATCAAAAGTGATTCAAATATAAGTGCAATATGTCTTCCAGATGGGAAAGTGATAGTTGCTGCTTCGTCAGCTCCCAAACTTCTGTTGTTGAACACAAGTTTTAGGATAGTTTCTAGTTGTGTTTTGAATGAGTCCCCTGGTGGGATGTGTAGGACTAGTCAAAAGGAAATCATCGTGTGCCTTCCTCAACAGAAATTACTGCAATTTTTCTACGCTGACAGAGTCCTGAAAAGGACCCGGGCGTTCAAGCTGGAGATCGAATGCTTCAGTGTGGCTCACCATAACGGAGAAATCTACGTTATTTCCACGGGAAAAGGGACATCCCCGGGCCAGATCTACGTTTACGACATGCATGCGAAACTAAAGCGGACGATTGGCACCGACATGTTCAAAACCCAACTGTTCGGTGACCCGTTTCAGATTGCAATCAGCCCCGACGGCAGTAAACTTTACGTCAGCGATGGCGTTGAGGGGTTGATGTGCTTGACTAAAACTGGGGTTCTGTTGAAACGCTACGATTCCAAACTTCTTGACCTTCCGTACGGTTTGACGGTTGATCCGGCTGGCAATCTGTTCGTATGTGGTAGTAACTCTGACAATATTCTGCAACTAAGTCCAGATGGGGGTCATATACGTGAGGTTTTAAATGAGCAGGACGGCATTCTAATTCCTTTATCTGTTTGTTTGGACTACAAAAGGTCACTGTTTATAGTTACTCTGACGAAATCAAAACAAATCAAAGTTTATTCTATGGCATAGTGACCCGGATTAATTTTGGATTATTTGAATAATAAACCATATACATCGTCATTGTCATTTGATGGCCGTCCGTTTTTTAGATATCTATAATTGAACCCTTTGTAAATACATTTTCTCACAAAGCTGAACCATTTTTACAAAATTAATGATCAGGGACCAGTTGTTCAAAACTTCGTTATCTTAACTTCATCGTTAAGACCCCAACTCGTTAAGTAAATGCTGACTACATAAGCAAATACAGTTGCTATTTTTTGTTGATAAAATGTGAGAATCCTTTTGCAATGAATCCTTTGCATTGCAAAAGGATTCTCACATTTTATCAGAAAATATAACAGTTTATTTATATTCATGTTTGAAATTTTAACAAATCGTTAACTAACGATGTCGTTATTTTTGAACAACTAGCCCAGTTTGTTATAAAAACTGAAACGTGAAGGGCCCCCTAAAATTGGTCATAGAAACACGAATCATTACAGCAATATTTGCACATGTATGATCGTCTGAGAATCAAATATAATACTTCACAACATAATATTTTCTCTCAGTGTAAAACGGGTTGATAACTATAACACCTCAGGTTTTCTTGGGTGATCTCTATAAACTCTATAGACCCTTTAAGGGTTTGAGGAGTATTATATCTTACTGTCCGACAAAAAGAAAGAAAACACACACACACACACACACACACACACACACACACACACACACACACACACACACAAACCCGCAATATAATTTCTCCATTTATTGCAAAAAATCAAAATGTTTTATTTCTGACTGAATTTGATAAAAACATGCTTGTAATACTCGAGTAAACTGTATAGAATATAGACATCATTGCAACTGACGAATATATATATATATTTCGACGTGATAATTCAGAAGTATCACAAACACGAGACGCCCATCGGGGCTTAAAGAAATAGATGGGCTGCTTGTGTCTCCACACGTTTTGGATAACATGACATCCTAATGTTGAGTAAAAGTCTCATAGAATGGAGGCAACGTCACGACATAACCATGACCGTTGACTGGGACGCCAAGCATCAATTCAAACAAAAACCCGTGACGAGTTTCTGGTATGTGTTTCTTTTAATCTGGCCCCGAGGTTATAAAACCTTTTTCATGCTCAGCTCAGCTGAGACTAAAATTTATCCTGCTCATAAATGTTAAAATGCCAACAATTGTTGGCATTTTAACAATTATAAGCAGGATAAATTACAGGATTTGGTGATCTAAACCTCAAATGTTGATTTATTTTGGCTATTTCAGTATTTATGAGCGCTTTAAATTTCCAGCTCAGCTGAGCTGAGCATGAAAAAAGTTTTATAACCTCGGGCCCTGGAACAACGATAGTCTTTGCATTATTTTTTAAGCTTCTGAAGATGAATCGATGCTAGTAGTCTTTGAAAACTCAAATTTGATTGGCCATGACCGTTACATTTCACTGAAATTATGCTCAAACATTTTCACGATTTATAAGGTTTATCTCCGGTATGCAAATTTTGTTGAAAAGGTTGTCAGTTTTATAGTAAAAACTTTAATCATGATAAAGAGAAACTCGTAAGCTTGGATTTTATTCATACCAAGAGACAGCATTGAACATGGCTTCTTAGTATATATGCAGTAGACATTTGTAACCATTACCTAAGTGGGAAGGGTGTGGGATAGCCGCGTTTAAGTGCGGGACAATTACCTTTTGATTGTTCCCGCAATGCAGGGGAAATTACGAGGTCTAACCCCAGGGAGATTTTCTAGTGCGAAGGTAAGGGCAAAGAGCAAAGTTTTGACCTCCAGTTTGCCCTGTACAGATGTAAGTGGGGTTTTTAGCAGGAAAGGAGCTGAAGGCTGAAAGTCATAATCCCCACCCCAGCGGGCACATGACGTCAGATCGACGTCGATGCGACGTCATGACGTCATTTTTTGATGTCATGTGCCCGCTGGGACCCTTCCCCGTAGGTGGCCGTGGGGTGGGACAGTGAATGCAAATGACTGATGCATTAGTAAAGTAAAAAAAAAGTAAACTGAACTGTTATCTCGATGCTGATATTTTTCGTGTTTAGTAGTCTTCATCATAGTCAACTGCGTTATTTTGATTTACTGAACTAATAAATCCCTCATTATAAAACCCATTCAGTACTTTATAGCGAACATAGTTATCAAGCAATGACTTCGACCTCATGCCCAGTACGTACTCCTCCTTCCTATACTCGATAGATTCCCAGTTGTACAGCCCCCAAAGGATGCTATTTTGCTTCCTCCTTTCAATGATCTTCGGAGCTATTTTGAAGTCCAACTTGTAGTGTGCATGTATAAAGTCGATGGATGTTTTGTCGCTAGACCTTCCGAAAGCCATTATGGCGTAGACTTTATGGGACTTCTACCCAACACCGGTACACCCAGTTATCACAATACGTATAGGGCAGGTACAAATCAACTTGCTCCCATTATCCCTGAAAATAAATGGCCATTCACTCCAAATCCCTAAAATAAAAGACCCTTCTCCCTAGTGAGTTGCTTAGGCAAAAACCTTCCGTGATAGATTGATGCATTAATTTCCAATAAGTAAATAAATCAATAGGGAGTGCGGTGGCCTAGTGGTATCTAGCGTCGTACTCCGAGGTCCTTGGTTGGATCTCCACATGCGTCATCGTGTTGTGTCCTACTCCCAACAGTACTGGTTAAATTATGGAAGCGTTGGCTCCGTCCCGACATGACTGAAAAAAATGTTGACTGGTACACAAACAATTGAATAAATAAATAAATCAAAATAATAAATATTAGTGGCCAAATAGTCAATACGAACCTCAACCTGTTAGTCTACCTGAATACGAAAGTGACTCAAATCGAAAATGAAAGAAGAATTTTTCCATGAAATTGGTTGGGAAAGCCTATAATATGAGCCGTATCATGAGAAAACAAACACCAACAATGTAGTTTTCGAACAAATTCGACATAAACTTTACTCGAAGATGGCTAGAGACTGGAAATTTTTTATTAAGAAAGTTGAGGAATTGTATTATCTATGTAGCGAAAACAAAGACGCTGATCAGCTTCGTAGTTACTGCATATGCAGAATGTTGTTTTTTTTTTTTTTCATGACGTGGCACATCTGCTAGTCTTTTGAAAGATAAGACATAATTTGCTTTATTCCATTCAAAATATACTTATACGCAAAAGAAACGCGAAAAAATTATTTGCAAAAGAAACGCGAAAAAATAAATTCGCTTTTTTCCTTCTTTCTATATCACCAAAATTTGAGTGATATAAATGTCTGACACACAATTTGAAAATCATGACGTTAAGACTTACGCTTGTCGCGTTGCTCTCTCTCCACCCACTCCCCCCCCCCCCCTACCCCTGCCCATTTCCATAGCTAATGGGTTATGATACATCGGGACCAGATTTCATAGAGTCTGTTATGGTTATGCATTGTGTATTTCTTTGTTTATTGTGCCAGTCAACAATGTTTTCAGCCATGCTGATACAGGACCAGAACGAAAACATGCCCATGCAATAAAGAGATTATTTTTTTAGCTTTAAAAATTGAAAAAAATCAGCTACAATGTTTTGATATTTTTCTTATTTTTGCTCAAAACATAGATTCTGGGTACACGTTAGAACCGCCTCGGCGAGTCGGTTCTTACGAGTACCCACAACCTATGTTTTGGAGCCAAAATAAGTAAATTAGGTATACCCCTGCATACCCCAGTTTTGCTATATAACAGTGGGGTTCAAGGGGGTATTCATTGCACAAACATGTTTTCCTGATGGCCAGAGCTTCTTTGGTATTAACAGGTACTATTTTGTGTAAAACGTGTCTTGCAGTTTAATTGTGTTCCTTTTTGTCCACTGTCACAACTGTAGCCCTGAGAATTAAAGGCAGTCAGTTAGGGCAAGCTGTTTGGGAGCAGTTTACTAGTACAGTCCCTTTCACTCGAGTTTGCCGTTTTTAGGTCAATCAAATTTGTTCACTCGAGTTTGCCGTTTGTTTGTAAATCAGGTAACTTTTTATTCTATTTAAGAACTGAAACAGTGTCCCAGGAGCCAGGTGTTCTTAAAATCTATTCAGCATTTTTCTTTAGGTAATGATGTCACCTCTTCTGATAAAAACATTGTAATTGCTTGGTTAAAGCACATTTTTATTTCAAAATTCTTTGCACAACATATACAATGCATATTAAGAACACACATTTGTAACAGGATACTGACAAAAGCAGAATTTTATCAATTTAAGCAGTATCTGATCGGTATCTACATGGCAAAAATTCCACATAGCAAGTTAACAAGTAGCCCAAGGGCAACGATCGCTCACCTGAGAGTCAACAAGTACAGTCACTGGACAAAGCGAATTTTTTTCTTTTTTCTTTTTTTACCCTAAATGGGTATGACGGCCATCTTGGTAATGTTTCAGGTCTATGGCTGCAATAGTTACCATAGGATCATTGGTCTTGTAAACGCTTACTTGAGACCTAGTTGTCACTTTCCCCCATGTTTCCATGTTTGCCTATGTTTCCAAAATTGACCTTGACCTAAATTAATCACATACCTACATCTACTCTATTAGTTGTTTGCATCTACCACTTTTCAGGTCTCAGGCTGCATTTAGTTTACAAAATATCCATTGTTTTCACTTTTTCCCATGTAAAAGCCTATGTTTCCAAAATTGACCTTGCCGTAAAATAGGTCAAGAACATCCTAGGGTCATTATTTTATCAAACTATGATGGACTAGAGTCCCAAATGCTACATACCAAGTTTCGTGAAAATCGGCCTGCCGGTTCTGGAGAAGAAGATTTTTGAGTGGTTTTTACCATATATGGGTGCGGCGGCCATCTTAATTGGTCATGTGACCTAGATTTCAGGATCAAACTTTCGTTACCCCTACCCAGGGATGCTCCACATAAAATTTCAGTTTGATTGGCCATGCTGTTTCAGAGAAGAAGATCTTTGAAAAGTGTGTGTAGAAGACAGATCGGCCAAGGTCAAGAGATGACCTTGACCTAAATTAATCACATACTTTCATTAGTTGTTTTGCATCTACCACTTTTCAGGTCTCAGGCTGCAATACTTTTCAAAAAATCCATATTTTTCACTTTTTCCCATGTAAAAGCCTGTTTCCAAAATTGACCTTGAGGTTAAATAGGTCAAGGTCATCCTAGGATCATTATTTGATCAAACTACGATGGGCTGGAGTCCCAAATGCTACATACCAAGTTTCGTGAAAATCGGCCTGCCCGTTCTGGAGAAGAAGATAAAATTTTGAGTGGTTTTTACCATATATGGGCGTGGCGGCCATCTTGGTTATGTGACCCAGATTTCGCGATCAAATTTTTGTCCCCACTACCCAGGGATGGTCCACATAAAATTTCACTTTGATTGGCCAAGCGGTTTCAGAGAAGATCTTTGAAAAGTGTGTATGGATGACAGACCCTTCAAGGTCAAGAGATGACCTTGGCCTAAATTAATCACATACCTTCATCTACTCCATTAGTTGTTTGCATCTACCACTTTTCAGGTCTCAGGCTGCAATAGTTTTCAAAAAAATTGCAATTTTCCGCTATTCGTCTTATAAGTCAATGGAAACTTTAAGTTGCCATAGCAACCAAAGTAGTGGGACAAGGACAATAAAAAACACAAGCTTTGTAGAGGCTAATATCATAACCATGTATGCAAAGTTTCAGCTTCATCCGCCTTACAGCTTCTGAGAAGAAAATTTTTGAATATTTTTTCGAAAATTTACCCTTTACGTTGCTATAGCAACCAAACGAATACAGCGATTTTGACAAAAGTTGCCTAAAACGGGGAGGACTACTCAATAAACATTTATGTAAAAAAAATTCAATATCCTCGATGAAACGGCAGAAATTGCAAATTTCCACTTTTTGCCTTATAAGTCAATGGAAACTTCAAGTTACCATAGCAACCAAGGTAGTTGGACAAAGACAATAAAAAACAAAAATTTTGTACAGGCTAATGTCATAAGCATGTATGCTAAATTTCAGCTTCATCCCCCATACGGCTTCTGAGAAGAAGATTTTTGAATATTTTTTTCAAAAAGTTACCCTTTATGTTGCTATAGCAACAAAAAGAATAAAGTGATTTTTACAAAAGTTGCCTTAAACGTAAAGGACTACTCAATAAACATTTATGTAAAAACAAAATTCAAATATCACAAGCCTGACAACGGAAAAAGCCAGTTTCCACTTTTTCTCCATACATTATTAGTCAATGGAAACTTCAAGTTGCCATAGCAACCAGAGTTCTTATCCTAAAAAAACACAAATACTCGTTCCCCCCATCTGTAGATGCTATATGTGAAATATGAAAAGATTCGGCATAGCAGCTTCAGAGTATAAGTCGTTTGAAAATGTTGACGATGGACGCCGACGACGAACGGACGCCGGCTCGACTATACTATAAGCTCACCTTTTGAGCCTTCGGCTCAGGTGAGCTAAAATTTTCACTCGAGTTTGCCGTTTTTAAAGGTCATTTAGTTTGAAGCTGTCACTCAAATCAGCAGATCAATCAATCCAGATGTCTTTGAGGACAACATGAAAAGAAACCCAGATCTTCGGAACACATGTCTTCATGTGTAATGCAAATGCTCAAATGTCAAACTCGAGTGAAAGGGGCTGTATTTAGGCCTACTTTTTGTTACAAACTCCATATTTTAACAGAGGCGCTAAACTTGAAATGACTCATTACTTGTATGTGACAGTGTTTTCCCTGGTGCACAAAAATGGGCATTTTGACCCCTTTTTGTCTCCAATGACCCCAAAAACTGTTCAGAGAGAGGACAATGATGTCCCCAAAATTCACAAAAATTCCTTTTTCCTAAATTAAATCTCTCCCAAATTCTCAACAGCTGTGTCAAAATGTCCCTCAGCAGCTGCCAGTAGTAGGACTTTGGTCCAAAAAAATAAAGCTACATTACGAAAACATGCCCATGCAATATACCCATGCAATATACATAAATTTTTAAAGTAGTAAAAAATGAAAATTTTCAGTAGAAAAAATTTGATATTTTTCTTATTTTTGCTCAAAACATAGATTGTGGGTACACGTTAGAACCGCCTCGGCGAGGCGGTTCTAACGAGTACCCACAATCTATGTTTTGGAGCAAAAATAAGAAAGATAGGTATACCCCTACATACCCCAGTTTTCTATATAAAAGTGGGGTTCAAGGGGGTATATATTACACAGACATGTTTTCCTGATGTACGAGGGAAAACCCTGATGTGACATAGATATTCTAGTTTGATGCCTGAAAAGCAGTACACATCTGGCAGCAGAAAGCGGGCTCTGAAAATAAAGTGTATTCAAGTTTTCATTTTTTTTCTGTGAATGATATAAACAAAATGTTTGAAAATTTACAACATATAATAATTATCAATTTTAAAATTTTACAACTGGAATTCAGATGAATTTAACATATATCATGAAGCATATGATGTCTTACATGGGTATGACATTAATGTTAAAATATAATCAGGAAAACATGTCCATGAAAAGTATACCTCCACGAACCCCACTTTTATATAGTAAATCTGGGGTATACTTGTTTTTCTTATTTTTGATCCAGAACATAGTTTGTGGGTACTCACAATCAACGTTTTGTGCAAAAAATATTAAAAATATCATTTTTTCCCCCAATGAAATTTAGTTTTTACATCTGAAAAAAAAAAATCTCTTTATATTACATTGGGAGGTTTTCATAATGTAAGAATGCCGCAGGCCATAAATGATTATAGGTCAAATACAGATAAAGGGCTTGATGGTATGTGAAGGGGTCCTTGATACTTCATGGAAAACCATCAGAAAAACATGTCCATGAAAAGTATACCCCCTTGAACCCCACTTTTATATAGAAAACTGGGGTTTGCAGGGGTATACCTAATTTTCTTATTTCTGTTCCAAAACATAGATTGTGGGTACTCGTTAGAACTGCCTCAGCGAAGCGGTTCTAACGTGTACCCACAATCTATGTTTTGAGCAAAAATAAGATAAACATGAAAATTTTTCTATTGAAATTTTTAATTGTTACAGCTGAAAAAAAATCTCTGTATATTACATGGGAAAGTTTTCATAATGCCACTTTGCCAAAATGATACTTTGCCAAATGCGACACTTCGACAATATATTGCCGAAATTCAGCAAAAATATCGAAAAAGATGCTATTTAATTACTTAAAACATTTCACTTTAAAAATAAACTAACAAACATAAAACCTAATTATAACTAGAATTTGTTTTCTATGTGAAAACTGATGTCTACCCCCTTTCTACGTGCATGTCCAAAATATGTAAGCGAGAGTTATAGTTCTTGTGCATCACATATCCTGTCATTCTGTTTTATAAGTGTACAAAGTTTCATTGAAATATCTCTTGCGGTTTTCAAGTTATAGAGGGGGCACGAAAGTGTTTGGAAAATAATCAAAGGGAAATAACTCCAAAGATATGAAAGCAAGAGTAATGATTCTTGCGCATCATGCTTTATAAGTGTACCATGTTTCATTGAAAAATCTCTAATGGTTTTTGTGTTATAGAGCAGACACGAAATTGAATGAAAAATAATCAAAGGGAAATAACTCCAAAGACATGCAAGCAAGAGTTATGGTTCTTTAGCATGACACATCTCATCGTGCTTTATAAGTGTACCAAGTTTCATTGAAATATTTCTTATGGTTTTCAAGTTATAGAGTGGACATGAAATTGTATAGAAAAATAATCAAAGGGAAATAACTCCAAAGATATGAAAGCAAGAGTTATAATTCTTGTGCATGACACATCGTCTCATCATGCTTTATAAGTGTACCAAGTTTCACTGAAATTTCTCTTACGGTTTTCAAGTTATAGGGTGGACACGAAATTGTATGGAAAATAATCAAAGGGAAATTACTCCAAAGATATGCAAGCAAGAGTTATGGTTCTTTAGCACTACACGTAATCTCATCGTGCTTTATCAGTGTACCAAGTTTCATTGAAATAACTCTTACGATTTTCGAGTTATAAAGCAGACACGAAATTGTATGGAAAATAATCAAAGGGAAATAACTCATAAAATACTCAAACCAGAGTTATGGTTCTTGTGCATGACACATCTTCTGATCATGCTCAATAAGTGTACCAAGTTTTATTGAAAAATCTTAAACGGTTTTCAAGTTATACAGCGGACACGAAATTGTATCAAAAATAATCAAAGGGAAATAACTCCAAAAATACTCAAGCCACAGTTATGGTTCTTGTGCATGACACATCGTCTCGTCGTGGTCTACAAGTGTACCAAGTTTCATTGAAAAATCTTTAACGGTTTTCAAGTTATACAGCGGACACGAAATTGTATCGAAAATAATCAAAGGGAAATAACTCCAAAAATACTCAAGCTAGAGTTATGCTTACTGTGCATGACACATCGTCTCGTCGTGGTTTACAAGTGTAACAAGTTTCATTGAAAAATCTTAAACGGTTTTCAAGTTATAGAGCGGACATGATTTGTGACGGACAGACGGACAGACAGACGGACGGACAGACGCACGGGGAAAAACAATATGTCTCCCGACCCTGTCGGGGGGAGACATAATGAACTGTCAATAAAGGTTCTTCCATTAATAATAATTTTCAGTTTTGCATATTTTTAGTCTGTTGTGCAAAGTGAATTTCCCTCAATTATGACTTACTGTAAATCATTTGAAACTTTCACTGAAGTGTCGCACCAGGGAAGAATTTTCAGCAATGTGTCATATCAGTAAAATGTGTTTTTTTGACAGGAAAGTGTTGTGCACCAATGTGAAGGAGAATTGCTCTGGCAGGTTTAAGGAAACAGTTTTTGTCATGTCTGGGTGTCTCTAACATATGGACAGACGCATGACATACATCCAAATAATGTCCTGGTACAATATTTCTAAACATAATATTGTGTTTTTCTAAAAAAAGTAAAAGAAAAAAAAATATGTCTCACCCCCTTTCTTGGTGCGTAAGGGTTATCTGTGACGTGTCCAGTTTTCCAATTATAAAGCAGTTAGCCCGATACAAAACTGCTAGGAAAATAACTAAATGTAAAGGGCAAGCAAGTGTTATAGTTCTTGATTTCTTTTGACAAAGTGTTTGAAATTTCTTGCTTGATGCTTGAACTGATGCTTAATGTCCCACAGCAATGGTCATGTCGGGGGGTTGCCTCCATTTTATGGGACTTGTACCCAAACTTAAGGACGTCATGACATCAAAAAAATGCTTCAAATATAACCACCCGACTAAGCCAATAAGGCTTGTATGTATGGGTGGTTTGACTTGAAACCACTTTTCCTGGGCAGGCTCAGACATGAGCGGTTAACCAGTAATCAGATGGTCAGTCAGTAGCATATAAGCTTTGTCTGGATGCACAAGCACCCCATCTTTTAGGCCCCAATGGGTGGGGGCCCATTTGAAATTTCATTAAAATATTTCAAAGGGAGCGTGGTGGCGTAGTGGTAGAGCATGGAACTCCGAATTGAGAGGTCCTTGGTTCAATCCCCACAGGTGGCACCATGTTGTGTCCTTGAGCAAGACACATTACAACCATGCAAATAGCAGCTTAGCAATACAGGTGTTTCAAGCATGTCTTAACTATTTGTCAAAAGGATGAAATTGACATTTCCTGTCCAATAATTCTATCACCTTGAAATGTACATCAACACCTTAAATATCTCTGATTGGTCACAGTAAGATGAAATTGACAGATGTTTATTTCTCTTTTCAAAAATTTCAATGGTAGATTGAAAATAATGAAACAGACCAAGGTGATTGTTTGACAGCATTTGGCTATTTTAAAGAAATGAACAACTTTTTTCTATATTTAAATTGCACCTGTTGTGGACTGTCAATTTCTTGTCGTTGACAACTGATTTTGAGATGTTTGAAACTTGTGAATTGCTAAGCTGGTATTTGCCCGGTTGTAACTCCCTACAGTACTGGTTAAATACAAGAAGTGTTGGCTCCCTCCTGACATGACTGAAAAATTGTTGACTGGGACATTCAGCCTCAATACAAACAAGCAAAAAATATTTCAAGTTAGAAAGCAGACAATGTTGTGAAATTGCAGGATAAGGGTAAATGTTCCAGTATTGTTTGATAAGAGGGAATTTTTAAATAAAGCAGTCATTTCAAAACAATCCTTTTACTTTAATTACGACAAAAGAAAGATGACCATTTAAAAGTGATTTTATCACCATCAAAATTAACATGATTTGACCAAAATTTGCTGATGTCAAGAATGTTGCCATGACGCAATCAATGTCTTGCAATTTGTTTAATTTGTTATACATGTATATCTTTATGATTCACTGAACAAAATTGACATGTGCTGTGTTGTGAGAAAGCAAACATTTTGCATATGTGAAATTACTGAAAACAAAGGAGCAGATCAGCTTCGCAGTAACTGCAAAGCTGATCAGTGCCATAGTTTTCACTACAAGGATAGTACAATTGCTCTACTTTCTAAATCCAAAACTTCCAGTCTCTAGCCTTCTTCTCAGCTTGTACAGCTCGATTTGTGTCTGACCTGTTTGGAAACCATATTGTTTGCTTTCTCATGACACAGCTCACATCATAACAGGCTCATCATGAGAATACCTGCCTTTTGGTTACGCCCAAACAAAGCCGAAGATCAGCTGTTCACCTGTGCAGCATCTGTACAGCTTATCAAGCTTAAAATTTTAAGCTTCTAGTCTTCAACTGAACAGGCCTGTTTGTGTTGAAACTCCAAAACAGATTTTCTTGTGACACGGCTCATATGCTAAATCCTGTATCTCAACTGTTTGACATCATGCAAACATGTCCATGCAATGAATATCCCCTTGTACCCCATTTTTATATAGAAAAAACTGGGGTATACCGGGGTATACCTATTTTCCTTATTTTTCCCACACACATAGATTGTGGGTACTCGTTAGAGCACTCGTTAGAGAACCCGCAATCTATGTGCCACACCAGAAGAAAAGCGGCCTCTTGCCTATGTGGAAACAAAGACACAAAGCAGCTGGGCAATAACTGCACAGCTGATCAGCGCCTTTGTTTTTGCTACACGGATAGTGCAGACTTACTCATTTCTAAACCTGAAATTGTTTTTGCTACACGGATAGTGCAAACTTACATGTACTTCTTTCTAAACCTGAAATTACAAGCTTCTAGCCTTCTTCTGTGATCATACAGGCCAGTTTATGTCGGACCTGGTCGGAAACCCCGAAGACCTGTTTTTTTTCAAGTCGCGGCTCACAAAAATGTCAATGCCTTGACTCTGTATCATGTCTGTTATGTCTCAGTGGCTCTGTGCCTGACATGACCTAATTGACAGAATGACTAGTAGTGGAAACACAGGCGCTATGACCTCTGTGTGTGTCAGTGAGGCTGAATAACTCAGTTTCTGGCACATGAGAAACTTAAACGTAAAAAGTAGCGAGAAACTCAAAACAGAGAAAAAGAATCTCAATCCTGCTTGCCGCAAATCCTCCTCTTTGTATTGCCGTATAAATACAATCATGCAGAAATATGCATTGAGTCCATCAGCAATGAATAACGGCAAGAAAACAATCCACCATGTTGTTGATGTCATGACGTTTTCATGTTTCAATACTGCCAACACTGAGAAGATCAGAATGGACACAAGATGGATCCAGATTTCAAACACTGTCATCCCAAACCAACGCACCAGCTCTTTAAGGGTGAAAAACATGTTGATGATATGTGTATCACTTGGTAAATTGGTAGTCAAACCGTCAACAAGCCCTTTGAAGCTTTGGTGTTTTTTTACATCATAATCAGTCATGCATTTATAACCCAATAACTTGACTAGAACTGTGTTCCCGTTTATAAAACTGTCTTATGCAGCTAATAACATGTATGACACTGACACAAAGTTACGTTTCACTGAATTCTAACATTCGACATTTATTTCACAAACTTTTTATAATGCTTCTACAGAACCTGTTCCAATTACATGTCGTATAAAGAATAGATAATCTACAAAACACTGACTGCTGACTAGCTGTCTTGTCATGCTAATCCTGTGACTAGCAAGTGGTGACTTCTGTATCTCAAGATTGAAGAATGGGTTGTAATATCCCACAAGAATATTAACTTCTGTTTCTCTGCTGTCTATCAGCTCTATACCATCTTTTAGAACCCACTGTGTAGACCTATATAGCACTATTCTGGTTTAGACGGCATGAACCAGTCTTATCTGAAACATATAAAATATTTAGCTGACTAATGAAATAAAGATTTTTGAAAACAGAGGAAAAATAGAGGCAGAAGTATCCTGCCTTAGAATTTGCTACATAGAAAATGTACATGTACTAAGAACAACTAGAAAGTTTAGTTTTAACTTCTCATATTTTTGTGTTGGAGCCCCATAAAATTGCTTTGTAGCCCCCAGTAACTTCATTATTTTATTGCCAAATAAAGATAACTCACAGCAGAACTGTCTTGGAAAGGTCAGTAATGAATTATGAAATTACTAAAGGGCTTAATGTGGTCCCCAACCCAAAAATATGGGATAAAAACTTAAGTTTTTACACATACTACATGTACAATCAGTTCAGAACTTCCTCTCAACTAATCTCTTTTCTTTCTATATCCACTAAATCAACTTTTTTTATTTATAAAAAATTTCAATGACCAAACATTTCTGCCAAGGATGGCACACTGTGTTCATATCATCTCTGCAAGTAACATACATGGAAGCTTGAAATGATATCACTACCTGAACGGGGATGGACAGAAAAAAAGTCACAGAAAAAAGTCACACGAAAAAAAGTCACAAAAATAAAAGACTATATAGGAAAAATATAATCTTTTAATATGAGGGGTGGCCCAGTAAATTGTGTACTTTGTTGATATTTTCATTACTTGACGTCCTATTGCCATTAAACTTTTCAAATACCTTCCGCCATTCAAATTCAGAAAAAAGAGATGCATAAAAGTATAAGTTTATGTACAACTTGTAAAATGTACATGATTGATTAAGTCATTGTATGCAAACTCGGCGCAACCCAAACAAACCCATATAAATAATCTTCTGTGTGATGTTAAAAGAATGTTGCTATGAGGAGACAGCTCGTTTTGGCGCTAAACACTGAAATGGCTGAAAAATATTTTATTTTTAAGACTTTTTTTTAGGGTAGGTATATTCCTTGGATTTGGTCCATGGAATATACCTACCTTTTTTTTTTCCTGTGACTTTTTCTTAAAATCTGTGACCTTTTTTCTGTGACTTTTTTTTCCTACATTCAAGTAGGGAAGAGTGTTCTGACACTGGATTTTCCTCTCCACTGGTAGAACTTTTTAGACCAGAACTGATTCATTGCGTATATATACTACATAATCCACTGGCAGCTATAGATCGTACCTCGGACCTCTATCACCAAAGGCCAGTGCACTATTAAACCACTGACCTTCCTACTGAGCTACCACGCTTCCTATTGAGCTACCGTGCTACCTACTGACACTGACTGATGGGGCTATCTATCTTCTGATACTGAGTCGATCAATTTCTGATCATCACAACAGTAGTGGGGTGGCTGGCTAAATTTAAAATTTAGTCAACAGGAAGCGACATGAACGTGCGCATGCGCACCCACCCACCTCGATGCAGGGATGATGTCATACAGGTAACTTTGTTCATTCAGTGAAGGTACATTACTCAGTGTTTATCGCTATGCCTTACCAAATTTAGAGCGTAACTATAGAATCAAAATGATTATTTTTCATCAAAACATTGCATGTTCCATTAGATTTCCGAATATAATTTATTCCAAGGTCAGGAATGCATATTAGCGTCTAGAAATGATGTCGTTACGCACATGGGTCCCTCAATTTCATTACAATCATTGCCAATTGAGTCGTAGGCTCGGTAGTGATATCATTTCTAATTAGCGTCTGAAAGTAGTAAATGCATAGCAATAATGACCGAGGTTACCATCTCCACCGTATGAAGACAACAGCGGTAAAGGTGACAGATATTGATTTTTTTTTCACGGAAGAGTACCTTGCTGACCTGCACTATTCAATTTATTTCATTTTCATATTAATTTTCAAACAAATATAATTAAAGTTCGAACCTTTTTAGTGTGTGTGTGTGTGTGTGTGTGTGTGTGTGTGTGTGTGTGTGTGTGTGTGTGTGTGTGTGTGTGTGTGTGTGTGTGTGTGTGTGTGTATATGTGTGTGTGTGTGTGTAATTCATCTTACCTGATTGAAAAATGCAAAAATTTTAATTAGACTAGATCAGGTCGCGAAAACTAATGACTCCCTGGATGATAAATTCGCATGCTATTTTCAGTATAGATTTATCTAATTTTACCTTAGTCATATAAAATAAATTTAATAAACATGTTACATTTGGATCATCTGTGTTTATAACTCAGGTTACAAGGAACAAGAAAGATTTTGAATAAAAATACAAGTACGTATATTTTCTTCAACGATTTCCGGTCAAATGTCAAAAAGCCGGTAGGGACGTCTCCAGTTAACAAAACATAAATATTTTAGAACGGGAGACAATATTCATAATTCAATTCATTTTGCATTAATGATATTGATTCTTGAAATAATGGTATCTCTCGAAATTTGAAATTTGCCTTGATATATTGCCTGAAAGTCATACATTTTCGCGACTGAAAAAATGACCCTGAACAGCTGAAATGCCATATCTATCTTATCTATCTTCTGATACTGAGTCGATCAATTTCTGATCATCACCTCAGGTGTGGGGTGGGTGGCTAAATTTAGAATTTAGTCCAAAATAGGTTCCTGAAAACAGGAAGCGTCACGAACGTGCGCATGCGCACCCACCCTCCGAATGTCTATCTATATCTCTATATACTGCCATACGCCCTCGCGGACATTCTAGGCAGGTCTGCGCAACATCTGTTAGTATCAGACAGAAAAAGAAAAGGTAAAGAAAGATTTAAAAACATTAATAAGGGGAGAATAAAAACAGATGATAGGTTAAAATAGTTAAGATTAGCTAAAATCAGATAAAAACAACTAGGGTCTCTATAGAAGGGGTCAAGAATCTTTGTCATATGTTCAAAACTCTTGTATGTCAGTTTCGTATTTACTCACCTAAAAAACATACATTCAAAACTTATAATTAATGTCAATTTACCATAATCGTGTTATTAATTCTTTCATTTTTTCTATATCAGAACTTGCTAAATTATCCAGTCTACATTAATAATAGTACTAGAGTTTGGAATTTCTATCTATTTTGACTTAATATTTTCACAGTTTTCTGGAACATTGCACAATTTATTTTTTTGAAAACTGTATGAATGTGAAGCTGATATGATGCATTGCTCATTGGAATGTATTTTATATCTTTAATTGGTTTTTCACGATTTTTACTGTGATAAATTCATTTTTGAGTAAGTTTTTTAACAACTTCTTACACTGTCCGTATATATGGTACTTGACATAGCGTAAGCCGGAGCGTAAGGCGACCAGTGATCGATCAGGGACCAGTGATCGATCAACTAGTGGTTATCGGCTATTAATTCTCAAAGGATCTTATGCTAGTCTCAACTTAAAGCGCATTATATTACCTTACAAACACTAATTTAAATTTATTTGGAAAGCTTTTCTATCTTGTATTTTCTGGCATTTTACGAAGATGGGGTCTTAGTTGTACTGCTTAAAAGCGGTGATTGTTCAATAAATTCTTCAAGATGAAACAACCTGCATTCGTTCCGACTTGCTAATTTTTTTAAACTTTACTGCATACTAAACAAATCTGATCCACATTCCAAATTGTATAGGATAACGCTGCGATTAATGGGCAATTTCTGTGATTTTCAAGCTAATTTTTCAACAGTTTTGCATTGTTTCTATGGGCGTTTATGTTTTTCGACCACCTCATTTCGCTGCTTCATTTCCTTTAATTCACTGAAAATTTCCAAACTGTGTTTCGTGGCTAGAGGTGAACAATAATTATTCTTTCTAAAAATTTACATACCTTCCAAGTTAGCCGCGGTTTTGGAGAGAAAAAGAAGGTGATCGATCACTGGTCCACCTGACCCTGATTCACGTTGTATGATGGTGGGTGTGTAAACATGACGTCACTGAGAACGTGACATGATGACGTCATAAATTGACGTATTGAAAAACATGGCGAAGGTTCCAGCTTAGGTATGGTATGTACACATGCATTCTCCAATGCATGTCTGATCCGTAAATTTATCAAACATGGCTATTTTTGTTCGATCACTGGTCCCTTTACGCTACCTGAGTTTTTGATTATTGGAAAAATCAATACATAGTTTCCTGACCCCTTCTATAGAGACCCTGAAACAACTGAATTGGGATCTAAGGGCGAGAGTTTTGCAGCTTGCAGACTGCGGTCTTAAAGACCCCAATGCTCTGCAAGCATGCAACAGACTCGGGGAGGGCATTCCATTGTACTATTGCGAGGTGGAAGGAGTATTTGTAATAATCTGTAGAAGTAGAGACCTGCCTGAAGGTCATGGAGTGACAGTATCTAGATATTCTATTACTATACTGTATATAGTCTGGGAGAGGTACAGCGACGAGGCCATGGACAACTTTGTAAAACAAACAAAGGCCAGCATCAGCCCTCCTTTGCTCCAATGTACGCCATCCTAGGTTTTTAACCATCTCAGTTACACTGGCCTTTTGTTCAAAATTGTTTACAGTCCAACGTGCCGCTCTACCGTTGCACTTGCTCACTTTTTGAAATCCACTTCTTATGGTTTGGGTCCCACACAGCTGAGGCATACTCAAGCTGTGGTCTTAGTATGGAGTTGTAGGCTGTTTCATGTACCTTTTGCATCTTAGTTTTGATGTTACAGTGCACGAAATTTAGCGTACGGTTTGCATTAGAGACAATCCGGTTAATGTGGGAGTTCCAGGAGAGGGAGCTGGAGATGTCAACCCCGAGATATTTTGCGCATGTGACAGACTCCAGAATTTGCCCGTGCAGTATGTAGTCTCTTTTAATGGGCTTTTTAGAGCCTGACACATGTACAACCTGGCATTTCGAGGGGTTGAACTCTATGTCCCACCTGGTCTCCCGCCTTGATAGTAAGTCCAAGTCATTTTGTAGTATTGAACCTTGGTCTTCGCTTTCTATCATGAGATACAGGGCTGTATCATCAGCAAACAAACGCACCTGGGAGGAGACCTCATCAGGCAAGTCATTGATGTAGATGAGGAATAGAATAGGTCCCAGGACAGAACCTTGGGGTACGCCTGATGTTACTGGTACGGATTCTGATTCCTCCCCATCAATTACTACCTGCTGTGATCTGCTCCCAAGAAAAGCTCGGACCCAGTCCAACACATGCCCACGTATGCCATACTGATGCAGCTTCCAGAGGAGTTTACTGTGATTTACTTTGTCAAAAGCTTTAGAAAAGTCTAGTAGTATGATGTCTGTCTGTTTTCCCGCACTCACATTCCTCGCAAGGTCCTCCATAAACAAACAAGATCATATCTACATGTATTTAACTCCACAGACTTCCAAAACACAAGTACCTAAAATCACAGTTTAATGTGATAAATTTTCTGATGTGACCAGAGACATCAGACAGGACCATAATTCCTGAGCTAATGCACTAGTCACAGGGGCCTACCCCTGTGGCACTAGTCATTTGTAACCATGGCCCCCATCCCAGGGGGAGGGCAGTGTATAACCTTTGAAATGAGCGGGGCTTTGACCAAAGTTTTGCCACTGCAGTGCTGGGGAAATACTCGGGGGTTTTCCCCAGCGAAAAGGGCTGTGCAATGAAAGGGGGGAAAAGCAACTTGGTTTTATCAACAAGCAGTCCCCGCAGGGTGGGGCTTTTAGTGGGGATTTGCAGGACCAATAGTCAAAGTTCCCGCTATGTCTAGGTCACCTTTAATTGAATCAAAGTTTTGGTTGAATTTTCTCTGGTAGTGTATATCACATGAGTTAAGGGTCAGAAACCATTAGTATTTGTAATTTAATTATTTAGGTACCCTATAAGGTTTGCTTTGTTTCCATGAGTTCAGACTCCAGGGTCCATGCCCGGGGGTGGGGATGAAGTTTAAAAAATAGGTCACCTTTAAAATGTGCTATTTACGTAGTATTGGGTTTGGGTAGGGGGCAGGGAGTGGGGCTTGATGGCTGCCAGCCGAGGGTATACGTGCCTCTCAAGGCACTTTTTCTAGTTTCCACTGTTAGAAATCTACTGTGATTCAGTTGACATCTGATGAAATAATCGATCCAGATTATTTTTCTTCCATAAGTCATACACAAATTGTGTGTCAAAATCAACAAGAAACACAGTGTATATCCGAGCGTATGCAGAACAGACGGTTACGGAACGGACAGACGTTTACAGGAGCACGCGCTTTTTCGCGCCAAAAATGTTTTGTACAGTTTTTCATCCAAAACTGTACGCTTCGAATGTATTGTTATATCGGCCTTGCATGTCCATGTACTATCTTCCAAAACACCATAATTTCCGGCATGGAAGCCTTGTAGTTTAAGCAGAATTTTGTTGCTTAGCAACAAAAACATTACGGAGCGGAACAGTCTACAGATTCGTTTATGTTACGGGGCGGAACAGACATAGCCTACGAAAAAAACAGACGAATCAGCATACGGAGCGGTCACAGACGGCCATGAATACTACATGAACAACACTGTGATGTCAAATATAACACTTTGCGGCAACCTTCTGTATTGTAGCACTCGAACGTGACCAGATGGAATACACCTGGTGACCTGGATCAGCATCGTACATGTATCAGAATAGCATCGACTATGTTGTGAAAACAAAAAGTTGTTTGGGGGCAATCAGAGAGAGAGAGGGGGAGAGGTCCAAATAGCTCAGTGGTAAAAGCGCCCGCTTCGGGGGCGAGATGTCGTGGGTTCGCCCAGGCCGCGCCATATCAAATGCATTAAAATGGTACCAATGGCTTCCTTGGTGCTCAGCATCACGAGGCAATCACGGCTTTTCTTCTCCTTTAAATATAGTATCACTAATAGTGCATATCTAACAATAAATTCTAAAATAAAAGACTGAAAAAAGTCTGAAAAGGTCCGATAATAAGACTCATGTCTGTTTTAACAGTAGGTCTATATGGAAGGCTGGCATTCGTGCTGAATACGTTAGTAATATACGAAGGGCGTTCAAAAAGTTCGCAGAAAAGTGCCACCATATTCTTATTTTGTAAATCAGCTGAAATAAACTATTACAGTTATATAGACAAACATATATTTCACTTATACAGCAAATTTTGCTACTCTTGCATGAACATAGTGTTAACAGTGGTTGCTATGGAAACCATACATCACGATTACCGGCCCACTTTTCTTCATTTTTGCAAAAAGTAGATGTTTAATGATGACGTTGCATTTGATAATTTACCATGCTTTTTTCACCAAACTTTGTATGAGCAAAGTTCAATATGTTTGCGGTGAGCACATGGCGTCATATAAGTGTGTGACGTCATTTGGCCGTACATCGGCCATATTGTTTAGTGGGTATGCCTAAAATGCGAAGGGAACAACGGAATTTGATAAATTGTCTCTTTGGAACGGACTGAAAAAGAAAGAAACACTGCTAAGAGCAGAAAGTGCATATGGCAACAAGGAAATTAAGAAAACGGCAATCAACAAGTAGTATGCATGATTTCTACTCGGCCAGAAAAGCGTCCATGTCGACTCGCGCAGCGTAACGTCAAATAACGTCATACTGTCTAAAATGACCGGCGTGATAGAAAAGTGTAGAATTCGTAAAATACACAACATATCGAATTGCAGTTTCGACACAATTCATCGCATTATACACACATAACTGACAATTAGAAGCCCGTATGCCAGGTAGATTCCAAAAATGCTTAAGAGCTAGCCAACAGCAGCGTGCATGAGTATAGCATGACGTTGTTATGACGTTGGGCCGGTTTTACTGTTGCTACCTTAGAAACGCACGTGATTTAACGCCTAATTTTCATCCGATTTTATTCAAATTTTGTGCATACATTAACTATATGTTAATTTACAACATGCACAGAGAACGTAAATTTCCCATGACAATTACAAATTTGCCAGCACTTTTCCTCGAACTTTTTGAATCCCCCTCGTAGAGACCCTAGAATTTCGGTCAAAGGAAAAGGTTCCCTGTTTGCATACTCAGTCCTTAAGCAAAGTCATCACCCACCTCCGTACACACTGGCGGGAGTACTCTCCAAAGCATCGGTCATATATTCCAGAGTGAGCTAAAACATGTTTGTATCTTACATTTCTACTATACAGCGTCTGTTTCTATCCGTATTCTAAAGCTCGCCTACGTCTGTTCCGTTTCGTATGGAAATGCTTCATTTCGTCTGTTCCGCTCCGTAACAAACGACTGTACCGCCCCGTAACCATGAAATTACCATACGCTTCAGAAAAAAAAACAAATCTTGGCTATTTTTACTGGAAAACATATAAAATATTTAATGTCTGGTGGTTCAGGACATATTTAACTACATACGGACTAAATCCAAAAGGTTGACAATGGCTTATTTTGCAAGCAATCTCGACACACAGCCAAAAAAAATACAAAATATGCCATTTTTGACACGTCTTGGGCAGTTATGGCGAACCCCCTGAAAAATCATTGTGCTCCTGAGCACAGACAACTAGACGGGTATGTATGCAACACATCTGCTCTAGTTTGGTCTCAATATTTGCATTAGTCACTTTAAAAGAACGGAAAAACATTTTTGGCGCGAAAAAGCGCGTGCTCCTGTAAACGTCTGTCCGTTCCGTAACCGTCTGTTCTGCATACGCTCGGATATACACTGTGAGAAATGTTTTTCGAATATACTTCAATAGCTAAACACATAATGAATTCATTTAATGGCAAAATAACAGTGTAATGCATTAGTAAGCTTGTTAGAAAATCTCATACTCCTGTCGTGCTGAAAGCCAATGGCTATAGCAGCACTAGCTATCTGCACGACTGTCTTCATGCGCAGATCCAGAGGGGGGGACCGGGGGTCCAGACCCCCCCCTGGAATTTGAAAATTTTACCTAAAAAAAGGTAATTTCGGGATTTTTTGGGGGTTGGACCCCCCCCTCGTCTGTGACCAAAAATTACCATTTTCGTTGGACCCCTACTCATGAAAATTTCTGGATCCGCGCATGGTCTTGCCGATAACGGCACATCAGCAAGACCGTATTGCGGATAAAGTGGCGTTATTGACACACCTGTAGTGTGGATAGTCTCAACAAGGTAGCAATCTGGTAAGCATCAACCAAATACAAAGGCAATGAGTACACCCTAGAGCATGGATAAAGATTAACACTTGCCCAGTCGCCCACTGTGAGTGAAAATTGGTCTGGACAAATTATAATGCTGTCATTGTCGCCAAGCCATGCGAGTGATCAATACTGTAATAAAAATTCAATCTTGAAAGAAAAGTCCATATTTGTGTTTAGAAGCTTGCATGTAGCCCATATTCTGCCATATTTCTCGCTTTCAAACAACCCGCTAGTTAGATCAAGCCAAAATAATGCTTAGAAACCTCCAAAATTTGGATTAAATTGCGTCGATGGTGGCTGCCATTTTTTGTACTGGTTCTCATTTTTGGGTTCCAGGTCATTTCGGTCCCCAGTAAGGCTACAAATTCTTGACTATTACTCAGCCTGTACATGAATACACAGGGAAATCCTTCTAGGGTGAAAGTTCTGAAAACAAACTAAATATTTTATTGAATTTGAACTCTACTCAGGTCTCCTCCCTGCTTCGTGCAGAAGTCAAGGGAAACATTGAGTTTCATTCGCGTAGGCTGTTTAGTGCCTTGCATGTTGAGAGATTCAGGATATTACAAGAGAGAGGTTTAGCGACAGTGAAATAGTTGGTGAAGTTGTAAATTAATTCTGGTGCTGGGTGTTATGGGCTTGTAAATATGTTATTACTAATTCGCATGGATGTGAAATATTTTAAAAGAAAGGGCTAAAATAAAGTTAATAGGAAAGGGCTGCAGGTGATGGGCAGATGAATAAATTCAATCAACGCATTATCTATGTTGGACGACGGTACAACTACGTTGGATCTACACTCCTAACAACGTTGGATAACGGTACAACTACGTTGGGTGGTGGTGCAACTGCGTTGGACAACTGTAAAATGGTTGACCGATCCTGGTCAGACAGATACAACAAGAACAAGGTCCTAACCCATTGCAATCTCACGAGATCAGATGATACCTCATCTTGATCTCTCGCATTTGACGCTAAGAATTGTGGGATATAGCCGATTTTGGCTACAGACGACACACGAAGAAAGCTGGGGCATCCCGCATGAATTTCCCAGATCCCATTGGCCAACTGCGCCAGGTCAGTGCGTGAAGCGCCAATGAACCCTTGTAATGTAAATGCAGCCAGGAAAATCTAGACCCACCGCATGACAAACCCCAGTATGTTTGTTGGCATGTGTAATTGTGTGCGAAAAAAAGACATTTTGAGGTAACAATTTCTTGAGTGCAACAAATGATCTTTAAAAGACAAAGCTCAACCATTTCATATGAGTATCAACAGGTTTGGGGATCAAAAAGAAGACTATTGATTGAGCCGCATCGTGAGAAAACGGGATTTTTGCCTAGGCGAAAACAAAGGCGCAGATCAGCTTCGCAGTAACCGCGAAGCTGATCAGCGCCTTTGTTTTCGCTACACGGATAGTACAATTTCTCTACTTCTTAAATCCGAAATTTCAAGCTGATAGCCCTTGTCTGTAACTGTACAGGCCGATTTATGTCGGACCTGGTCGGAAACCCCGAAGACAGGTTTTCTCGCGTCACGGCTCAATTACAATCATACAAGCACTTGCACTGCAGAGTACAGCAGATGCTGCAATTTAGTAATCAAGTAGAATTTCTTAGCTTGTATGTGTTGCAGATTAACATCCCTGTCAACAGTTTTTCAGTCATTTTCACATAGAGAATTTGAAGGAATATTATCGCACCCCTACTTTCCCAAGGATACACAAATAGACAGAGGACACCCAGTTTTGGCTGCTTATTTCTGTTTTCAACTTTAAGTCTGGGCCCCCAAGTTTTTGTCTTAGCCCATAACTTACAAAGTTTAGGGGCCCAGCTGGCTACTGAAGAAAAATTCTTAGTGTTTATCCCTGTAGAGGCAGTCAGAATGAACAGAAAGTGGTCATCCACAATTTTTTAGCGAAAGGCCCAATAAGTACATCTGAGCCGTGCCATGAGAAAACCAGTTTTTTGCCTGTGCGAAAACAATTGCGTCGATCAGCACTTTTGTTTTTGCTACATGGATAGTACAATTCTTCTTCTTCTTAAATCTGAAATTTCAAGCTTTTAGCCATTTTCATTAGGAGTACAGGCGGATTTGTGCCAAGGTCTTGTAGGAAACCCCAAAGACCAGTTTTCTCAGTTTGGGTCTCATCTATTCTAGATAATGGCTGAGAGTAGGAAGTTGTTGGTTCTGTATGGTAGTCAGACAGGAACAGCCCAAGATGTGGCTGAAAGGATTGGCAGGGAAGCCAAGAGACGTCATTTTGCTTCAAGAGTTGCAGCCCTTGATTCTTATAATGTTGTAAGTATATTTGAGCCACCGTATCAGAAAACCAGCAATTTGCATATGTGAAACCAAAGGCGCAGATCAGCTGTGCAGTAACTGCACAGCTGATCAGCGCCTTTGTTTTCACTACATGGATAGTACTATCCCTCTTCTTCTTAAATCCAAAATTTCAATTCTCTAGCCTTATTCTGTGCTTGTACAGCTCATTTTGTGTCGGACTTGGTCAGAAACCCAAGGCTCATTCTTCCTTCTACAAGTTTCTCATGAATATGTCATTCATTGTATGTATGAGGGTGTGCTTGTGTTTGAACATGTATACATGTATGCATTTATGTTTGATTGCATGTGTGTGTGTTCATTATTTTTACATGTGTTGCATCATGAAAAAAAAAAGGAATTTTGACAATGCAAAAACAAAAGGGCAGTCCAGCTTTGCAGTTCACGACATAGATGGTAAAATTTCTGTCATTCGTGAATCTGAAATCAAGCTTCTAGCCTTCTTCTGATGTTGTACATACTGGTTAGTGTCAGGCCTGGTCAGAAACCCTGAAGAACGTTTTTCACACTTCATGGCTCATATGATAAGCACCTCTGCTTAACAGGAAATTAAAAAGTAGCGCAAATTTGATTATTTTGCTAATTCAAATTTTTAGCTCACCTGAGCCGAAGGCTGACAAGGTGAGCTTATAGTATAGTAGTCGAGCCGGCGTCCGTGCGTCGTCGTCCATCGTCCGTCGTCCGTTGTCGTTATCAACATTTTCAAACGACTTCTCCTCTGAAGCTGCCAGGTCGAATCTTTTCTTATTTCACATATAGCATCTACAGGTGGGGGAACGAATATTTGTGTTTTTTATTTCGATCAGATAAGAACTCTGGTTGCTATGGCAACTTGAAGTTTCCATAGACTTGTATGGAGAAAAAGTGGAAATTGGCATTTTCCGTTGACAGGCTGGGGATATTTGAATTTTGTTTTTACATAAATGTTTATTGAGTAGTCCTTCACATTTAAGGCAACTTTTGTTAAAATCGCTTTATTCGTTTTTCGTTTTGTTGCTATAGCAACATAAAGGGTAAATTTTCGAAAAAAATATTCAAAAATCTTCTTCTCAGAAGCCGTATGTGGGATGAAGCTGAAATTTAGCATACATGCTTATGACATTAGCCTGTACAAAGTTTGTGTTTTTTATTGTCTTTGTCCAACTACTTTGGTTGCTATGGTAACTTGAAGTTTCCGTTGACTTATAAGGCAAAAAGTGGAAATTTGCAATGTCTGCCGTTTCATTTCTGTTTTTACATAAATGTTTATTGAGTAGTCCTCCCCGTTTTAGGCAACTTTTGTCAAAATCGCTTAATTCGTTTGGTTGCTATAGCAACGTAAAGGGTAAATTTTCGAAAAAATATTCAAAAATTTTCTTCTCAGAAGCTGTGAGGTGGATGAAGCTGAAACTTTGCATACATGCTTATGACATTAGCCTCTACGGAGTTTGTGTTTTTTATTGTCCTTGTCCCACTTCTTTGGTTGCTATGGCAACTTAAAATTTCCATTGACTTATAAGACGTAAAGCGGAAAATTGCAATTTTTTGAAAACTATTGCAGCCTGAGACCTGAAAAGTGGTAGATGCAACAACTAATGGAGTAGATGAAGGTATGTGATTAATTTAGGTCAAGGTCATCTCTTGACCTTGAAGGGTCTGTCATCCATACACACTTTTCAAAGATCTTCTTCTCTGAAACCGCTTGGCCAATCAAAGTGAAATTTTATATGGAGCATCCCTGGGTAGTGGGGACGAAAATGTGATCGCGAAATCTGGGTCACATGACCAAGATGGCCGCCACGCCCATATATGGTAAAAACCACTAAAAAAGCTTCTTCTCCAGAACGGGCAGGCCGATTTTCACGAAACTTGGTACATGTATGTAGCATTTGGTACTCCAGCCCATCATAGTTTGATCAAATAATGACCCTAGGATGACCTTGACCTATTTTACGTCAAGGTCAATTTTGGAAGCATAGGCTTTTACATGGGGAAAAAGTGAAAAATATGGATATTTTGAAAACTATTGCAGCCTGAGACCTGAAAAGTGGTAGATGCAAAACAACTAATGAAAGTATGTGATTAATTTAGGTCAAGGTCATCTCTTGACCTTGGCCGATCTGTCGTCTATACACACTTTTCAAAGATCTTCTTCTCTGAAACCGCATGGCCAATCAAACTGAAATTTTATGTGGAGCATCCCTGGGTAGGGGTAACGAAAGTGTGATCCCAAAATTTAGGTCACATGACCAAGATGGCTGCCGCGCCCATATATGGTAAAAACCACTCAAAAATCTTCTTCTCCAGAACCGGCAGGCCGATTTTCACGAAACTTGGTATGTAGCATTTGGGACTCCAGCCCATCATAGTTTGATAAAATGATGACCCTAGGATGACCTTGACCTATTTTATGGCAAGGACAATTTTGGAAGCATAGACTTTTACATGGGTAAAAGTGAAAACAATGGATATTTTGTAAACTAAATGCAGCCTGAGACCTGAAAAGTGGTAGATGCAAACAACTAATAGAGTAGATTAAGGTATGTGATTAATTTAGGTCAAGGTCAATTTTGGAAACATAGGCAAACATGGAAACATGGGGAAAAGTGACAACTAGGTCTCAGGTAAGTGTTTACAGGACCAATGATCCTATGGTAACTATTGCAGCCATAGACCTGAAACATTACCAAGATGGCCGTCATACCCATTTAGGGTAAAAAAAAAATCACTTTGTCCAGTGACTGTACTTGTTGACTCTCCGGTGAGCGATCGTTGCCCTTTGGCTACTTGTCTTGAATAATTTCATTCCCTAATAGTAATAGATCAACCATGCAAAGAGGAGTTCTTTTTTTCGAGTAGTGAGTTTCGAGTAACAAAAGCGAGTTTCGAGTTAGAAAAGTGAGTTTCGAGTCAAAAAAGTGAGTTTCGAGTCAAAAAAGTGAGTTTCGAGTTAAAAAAGTGAGTTTCGAGTTTCGAGTTAAAAAAGCGAGTTTCGAGTTAAAAAAGCGAGTTTCGAGTTAAAAAAGTGAGTTTCGAGTTAAAAAGGTGAGTTTCGAGTTAAAAAAGTGAGTTTCGAGTCAAAAAAGTGAGTTTCGAGTTAAAAAAGTGAGTTTCGAGTTAAAAAAGCGAGTTTCGAGTTAAAAAAGTGAGTTTCGAGTTAAAAAGGTGAGTTTCGAGTTAAAAAAGTGAGTTTCGAGTTAAAAAGGTGAGTTTCGAGTTAAAAAAGTGAGTTTCGAGTTAAAAAGTGAGTTTCGAGTTAAAAAAGTGAGTTTCGAGTTAAAAAGTGGCTTATTTAAGAAAAAAATCCAAAAACTGGTTTAAGTAATATTTATTCTCAAATTTCATTACGTAGCATTGAAAAAAGGTCCACTCCTCGCAACCATACACAGGCACACATCTGGGGCTTTTCTGTTTGCTGAAAGAAAATGTCATTGAAAAATTAAATAAAACATAAAAATCAAAACCGATTCCCCTCAAAATGACAGTGGACTTACCCAAATGATAACGATGGGAAAGTCCATTCACCATAAACTGGTTAATGGATTTCGCTTAATATAAGTAGCCTTCTGTTTTGAGTAAATAATCGTTAAAAAAACTATCATCCTTGACCGTCATCAATGTACATAATAAAGCCAATTTGAAGTATGAAAGTTTCCAAATATGCTTGAAGATTTGCATTGATTAGTTGCTATCCATCAACTTATAATATCCATAATTGTATTTATAGATACCCATAAATCAAACCGATTTAATGATATGAATAAGTCAAATAATGGATATTCATAAATCGTATTATGGATGTCCATAAGTCAAATTTTGGATTTCCAAAATTCAGGCTGATTGTTGGATATCCAAAATTCGATTTATGGATATCCTAAATTTCCGTAATTCAGCTTGATTAAATGATTTTGAATTATGGATATCCTAAAATGATGAATAATTAGTAAAACGGCACCCTATAGAAACTGAATTTTTTAACTCGAACTCGAAAATTTTAACTCGAAACTCGAAAATAGTAACTCGAAACTCGAAAATTTTGACTCGAAACTCGAAAATTTTAACTCGAAACTCGAAAATGTTGACTCGAAACTCGAAATTTGTAACTCGAAACTCGAAAATAGTAACTCGAAACTCGTAAATTTTGACTCGAAACTCGAAAATTTTAACTCGAAACTCGAAAATTTTAACTCGAAACTCGAAAATTTTGACTCGAAACTCGAAAATTTTGACTCGAAACTCGAAAATTTTAACTTGAAACTCGAAAATTTTGACTCGAAACTCGAAAATTGTAACTCGAAACTCGAAAATTTTGACTCGAAACTCGAAAATTTTAACTTGAAAAATAAAAAAATGGCAATAGATGATCTCTTGCAGAGGAGTTTGATGATCTCTTAGCTAACCAATCGAAGAAATACTATTTAATTTGGATGACTTTCGCGGAAAACAATCATCGTGGGTTTATTGATTGACTTACATCCGGTTTTTTTTAAGTTGGTACGTGACAGATATCATGTTTCTGACATGATTTGAATTCGACCTTGGGGACATAAAACTGATGTAATATTTATGCAAATCGCATGTAACCTTGAAATTTTTATGTGTGTCATTGATGTGCTGACGCAATGTTTAAAAACGCCCTTTTCAGCTGAGCCGAAGTTACAGTATACACATGCTCCGGCGTCCGTCTCAAACACATCAGGCAAACATGTCCATGCAATTTATGCCCCCTTAAACCCCACTTTTATTATAATGCAAAACTGGCGTATGCATGGGTACATCAGGAAAACAAGTCCGTGTAAAGTATACCCCCTCAAACCCCACTTTTACATAGTAAAACTAGGGTATGCAGGGGTATACCTATTTTTCTTATTTTTGCTCCAAAACATAGATTGTGGGTACTCATTAGAACCGCCTCGCCGAGGCGGTTCTAACGTGTACCCACAATCTACGTTTTGAGCAAAAATATCAAGATTTTTCTGAAGAAATTTTCATTTTTTACAACTGAAAAAAATCTCTGTGTATTGCATGGGCAAAGTTTCGTAATGTACCTATTTTTCTTATTTTTGCTCCAAAGCATAGATTGCGGGTACTCGTTAGAACCGACTCAGCGAGGCGGTTCTATAGTGTATCCACATTCTATGCTTTGAGCAAAATTAGAAAAATATGAAATTTATTCAGCTGAAAATTTTCAATTTTTAAAGCCTATTGCATGAACACGTTTTCGTAATGATCTTCTTCTCTAAAACCGCTTGGCCAATCAAAGCCAAACTTTATTTGAAGCATCGTTAGGAAGGAGGAATGAAAGTTTGCATAAATGGTCAAGGTCGCATGGCCAAGATGACCCATCATGGCTATAAATAGCAAATTCCTTTAAAAAATATTCTAAGGCCTATGATTTTGAAACTTGCATTGAAGCATCAGTGAATTGAGATCTACATTTTTTTTATGAATTATGACCCTGTGGTGACCTTGACCTTTCACGGCAAGGTCAACTTAGGATGCCTATGCATTTGAATGGGTAAAAGTGGGAAAATGTCATTTAATGGCAGGAAACTTGCTTGAAATGAGCAAATGGACAGAAGATTTATGCTTATGTAAAAAATATCCCACGGTGGTTGTCTGCCAAGTTTATTGGTATATATCCCAGATCTCAGGTGAGCGTTTACAGGACAATTGGTCCTCTGGTTGGTATAATCCTTGCATTGTTTGTTGTCACCTCCCCATGACCGACTGAAACCCGTTTTAACTTTTTTTAGTTAACGGAACCAATCTGACATTTGCCACGACATCAGAATCAGAATATAGTATATTGGTGAAACGTCAACCTGACAATACCACACCAGGGGGATGGGGCTTGACCGGAGGGGATTAGTCCCGAGCTCTCAGGGTATCAGTTTAGTTTACCCCTCCATTTTGTCCACCAGACCTGTTATCGATTACTTTCAAAGTTAATCACTAACGATTACAATTAATTTCAATCTTACGATTAACGATTACGATTAAAAATATTTTTTCCTGAATTTAATCGATTACAATAACAATTGATTTGCAAATGTAATCGAATAATCAATCGATTAGTTTTGCATTTATACGAGGGACGTTCTTTAATTCTTGTCATTTGCTTGATTACTTTTCCCGTGGACTAACTGCGAGAAAGTTGTTTGTATGTGGTGAAAGCTCAATCTTTTCTGATCAGATTGGTATCAAAATTGTTGCTCTCTGACGCACGAGCCTATAGTAATCGCATTCTAAAACAGAGCATAGTAATGACACTGCGTTATTTTCCAATTAATTTACAATATGTATTTTCGATCACAAGTATAGAAAATGCTATAACATTCGCAACACTAAATATAGGCCCACTTTCATTTTACAAATAAATTTGCTATTCATGTGAGCATCAGAAAACACTTTTGTAGAATGTTTTCACTTTTACTGGATGGAATTATTGGCCCTGCTTTGTGACGTCATAATAATTTGAATGGACGCCATTTCAAATCACTGCACAGGCTACGCAATTCAATATTTTCATAACTTTCAAATCAGATTGTCTAGTGAATATATCAAATTTATTGTTATCTTAATTTTGTCTAAAATGGTCTATATGGATATTCGCTGTAAATTGCTAAACTTGCAATTTAACTTTTACGACAGGTTTAAGGTAAAGCAGGCGCCTAGTTTCTAGGGGAGCTGTTCGTCTCTATCGTAATAGAATTCCAATCAAATTTGTTGATTGAAATTGTCTACCAAAACGCTTCTTAAACATATCAAGTAAAACGATTTTGGGACGTTGTGGTGGTATTAGCACATGATTTTTTTTGTTGTATGGACGCCTCTTTCAAATAAATTTTGTGTTATTTTTCAAAATGTTACAACTCATAAATCAAGGTTTTAGAGGATGAACAATCCAAAACTTTTATAAATGAAATTAGCAAAGGTCTGGTACAAATCAGCATTAAAAGTTTTGGATTAGCCATAACTTGAAATGGAATTATGAGGCTCTGAAACCTCCATACCACGCTTCTTTCAACTTAATAATTCATAACAAACAGGTGTAGTGCTATGTTACAGTTCTCGTAAAAATTGCAATTCCTGTTTTAGGAAAATAACTTTTTGCCAATGTGTTAGCAAGGTAATGAAGACTCCGCAAGTATAAAATCGTTCTTCTAATCCTTCTTATTCAAACATTATTCTGCCTTTTGTGACTGGCTGAAGTACATGTATGTAGTGTCATAGAGGTGCACCTCTTCAGAGACTCAGTTTACCATGATTAATTGTATCATCTTAAAATAGTTGGGTGATTTCAATATTGCAAAGAACCACTCTTCAACTAGCAAGTAATTTTCTTCTGGTATAAATGATGGTTTAGGAGAAAATGAGTCAATGACAAGAATTAAAGAACATCCCTCGTAATCTAGCCAGTGTTGAATTAAGCAGTTATGATTTAACTGTATATGGTATTATATTGGCATATAAGAATCATCTAGGTGTATTGGGCACTTTATCTTAAGATTGATTGATCAAAATTACTGCAACACTCTAATCAATTGGCATTTTTTTATCTAATTTGGAGTTGTTACCCAAATTATAAACACACACACACAGCATCGTGAGATCTAAAATTATGTTTTGACCACTGAATTTGGTAATATCACTCTCTGTCATGGCCTCTCTACAGATAGGGGGAGATCGATTCCCTTAATCTTTTGTTTATTGTCACCAACTTGTTCCACGGTGTTTTGACAACACAACCCATATGACACCTGTTTATTAGTTAATCTGTAAAGGTGTGACCAGGTAAGAATAGGTTTGAACTTTTGCAATAGGTTTCAAAGCCTATTTAGAATGAGGTCAATTCTATGTTTATAAGCATGGTCACTGAGGTCAAAGAAGAAGTGTTTGAAGATTTTTCTTTTCAGTTCAGAAAAATCATAACACGTTACAGACGTATAGGTTATAACTTGAATGTTATGCGACAGTCTGCATGCTTAGTTTTTAACCCAATCATGGTTGATAACTATGCTGCCTTCTTTAATTGCACGCCGGTGGGTCGGGCGTCAGACTCTATGATGGCCCCGACTTAAAGCTATTCATTTTAGTTGGTTGGGGCCGGAGCTTCTCGTCTGTTGCTTGGCCCACCGAGGTCCAACTGGTGTTTTTCTTTTGCTCCGTAGTAGGTTATTCGGCGCCCAGGGATCTCCATCGTTGGGCAGCTTACTCAATCTGTGAGTCCTTGTTTTTGATTCATCAGGATGTTTGTCATAATTTATTTGTTTGTTCTTGATGATTCATTGACTAGTTAGAGATTCACCACGAGGACCGAAGAACTTATTAAATGTTATGAACCACTGCAGAAGCTGAGGGTGAGGTTAGGATCCTGTAAAACCGGTTTAAGCCCGCCAGTAACTTTGTGTTACTGATCGTTCCAAGGCGATACTTCTGTGGTGGTTCTTTTTGTTTTATGTCTTGGTGTTTAAAATTTTTTGTGCTGTTGGCGCCTTATGTATGTTTTCAAATAAGTTAAGGTAACTGAGTGGCCACCTATTGGGAAAATAGCTGCTCATTTGGCTTACGATATGTTTCATGGTATAAGTGCCTGATTGTTAGTTTGGTTTTTTTCCCACCTCGGTTTTTGGAGTGGGAATCTCTTTCTGATTGCGCCTTTTCCTGATCTTTGCCTACTTGTACCTCTTTGTAAGAAGGGTCCTGAAATGATTTGAAAAATGTCAGAGAGAATTTCGATAAAAATAAGAGCTGTCGTAGGACAGCGTGCTCGACTGCTTCTGACCTTTGTCAAACATAAGGTCAAACCCGACCAGTAACCCAAAGCATTATGCTCATACATCTTTTTGCCTTGATGCAATAAGGCAAAATCACTGAACTATGAAAGTTAACTATAACTACCTAAGATTTAGAGGTCTCACTCATATTGTTCATATACCAACTGAGTGCCAAGACACAATGCAAAATCACTGAACCGAGAAATAAGGTCACACTGACCTATAAGGTCTAGTGATACTTACTCATAATGTGAAAGAAATATGATCATATACCCATTCAGTGTTGAGATATAAAGCAAAATCACTGAACCATGAAATTAGGTCATAGTGACCTATAAGTATGTTTGGGTTAAAGGTCTGGTCATACCCATTCATAATCAGAAAGAAGTATGAAAAAATACCAACTGAGTGTCGAGAAATAAGGGAAAATCACTGAACCATGAAATTAGGTCACAGTGACCCAGGAATACTTTACGGTCAAAGGTCTTGTCATACTCATACATATCGTGCAAGAAGTATGTCCATATAGCAATTGAGTGCCGAGATATAAAGGAAAATCACTGAACTGTGAAATTAGGTCACAGTGACCTAGGACTACTTTAGGGTCAAAGGTCTTGTCATACGCAAACATAGTGTGAAAGAAGTATGTTCATAAACCGCTTGAGTGCTGAGATATAAGGCAAAGTCACTGAACCGTGAAATTAGGTCACAGTGACCTATAAGTATATTGGGGTCAAAGGTCTGGTCATACTCACTCATAATCTGAAAAAAGTATGAAAATATACTAATTGAGTGTCAAGATATAAGGCAAAATCACTGAACCGTGAAATTAGGTCACAGTGACCTAGGACTACTTCAGGGTCAAAGGTCTTGTCATACTCAAACATATTTTGAAAGAAGTTTGTTCATAAACCATTTGAGTACCGAGATATTGTTGACCAGTATGCATGAATAACTTTATTATGTGCCCATGTCATTGAAACCATAATCTGTTCCATATAACTGATGAATTTATTACATCAATAAAGAAAATGCTTTTTTGACATTTAGAGTTAGAAGCCAAAAATAATGACTAAAAATAATGACAAATGTACACAGTCTGATCTGTTACTGTATCAGAATTCCCATTTGATATATCAACAATTCTTGAAAGTCAAATAATTCCTGTTGTGAACATAATATTAGATATAAATTTATTTTGCTTTTTTCTTTTACTCTTTTTTTTTCAGAAAAAGAATTTTCAGCACATCTTGAAATATAATCAGAATTTATTCATAAAATCAATCACGATTACAGAAAAAAGTACAAGTAGGCAAAGATCAGGAAAAGGCGCAATCAGAAAAAGACTCCCACTCCAAAAACCAAGGTGGGAAAAAACCAAACTAACAATCAGGTACTTATACCATGAAAACATTTCGTAAGCCGAATGAGCAGCTATTTTCCCAATAGGTGGCCACTCAGTTACCTTAACTTAACTAAAAAATATGTAAACATACATAAGGCGCCAACAGCACAAAAATATTTTAAACACCAAGACATAAAACAAAAAGAACCACCACAGAAGTATCGACTTGGAACGATCAGTAACACAAAGTTACTGGCGGGTTTAAATCGATTTTACACGGCCGTAACCTCACCCTCAGCTTCTGCAGTGGTTCATAACATTTAGTTAGTTCTTCGGTCCTCGTGGTGAGTCTCTAACTAGTCAATGAATCATCAAGAACAAACAAATAAATCATAATAAACATCCTGATGGATCAAAAACCAGGGCTCACAGATTCAGTAAGCTGCCCGACGATGGAGATCTCTGGGCGCCAAATAACTTACTAACTCCGGAGCTAAAGAAAAACATCAGTTGGACCCCGGTGGGCCAAGCAACAGACAAGAAGCTCCGGCCCCAACCAACTAAAATGAATAGCTTTAAGTCGGGGCCATCATAGAGTCTGACGCCCGACCCACCGGCGTGCAATTAAAGAAGGCAGCATAGTTATCAACCGTGATTGGGTTAAAAACTAAGCATGCCATAGCATACAGGCATTTTTGAAAAGTATTCGAATAAGATTAATTTCAATCGTAAAATCTACGATTACAGAATAATGTTTGATTGAAAAAAAATTCAATCGAATAAAAGTAATCATGATTAATGATTAAGATTAACCCAGGTCTGTTGTCCACCCTGTCATTTTTGTTACGGACATTGTCAATGACGCTACGGTTTCCTTCAAAAGTGTTAATATACACAAGAACTGTATTGTCTTAAGAGATGATAACCCTCTTGGGTGTGATTTTGAATATGAGAGTTACCTAAGGATGGCATGTATTGGATTAGTGAGCTGTAATCATTTGTCTACACTGCTGATAAATAAAAACTGTGTAAAAAGACTAAAATTTGATCAAAATTTTCATTTTTATTTAGTTTTAGCAGCCATCTTGGATTCCATATTTTATATTTCACAATGATATAAATCTCATTTTATATGTGTGCAACGTTTACACAATATGATACAAATATGACATAACTGGACTATATTGGGTCAGAAAACACAAGAATTTGCACTACAGGCGTTTAGTACTGTGTGGTTGAAATAGATGGCAGCCATCTTGAACTAATTTTATTGCCAAAGGGTGACAAGGTGATGTCAGTTGTGTTCATTTGTTGCATATTCATCCTCTACACCACTTATAATGTTCAAAAACATGAAAAAGAATGAAAGTTGGTTGAAAATTCAACTTTTTTTAAATTTAGGCGGCCATCTTGGATGCCATTTTTGTTTTACACTCACAAAAGACCATTGAGAGTATGACTCTTTCACAAAATGATACATCTGTAACAATTATTGATAAAATATGCTCAGAAAAGTTTGGATTTTGCACTATACAGGTATTGTACTTTGAAGTTTTAACAGATGATAACCCTATTGGACGCCATCTTGAATTATGAGAGTTGCCCAAGGATGACAAAGTGGCATCAAGTGGATTCTTGTTTCTGAAGGTGTTGGCTGTCCTAATCAGTCAAAACATTTTCTATACACCGCAAATCCAGGTCCACCCCCGAAACTGCCAGACTATAATGGATTTTGCTTAATATAAGTAGCCCTTCTGTTTTCGTTAAAAAATCGTTAATCCTTGACCGACATCAATACATAATAAAGCCAATTTGAAGTATGAAAGTTTCCAACGATGCGTGAAGATTTGCATTGATTAGTTGCTATCCATAATTCAATTTATATCCATAACTGTATTTATAGATACTCATTAATCAAGCTGATTTAATGATATGAATAAGTCAAATTATGGATAATTCATAAATCGTATTCTGGATGTCCATAAGTCCAAAATTGAGGCTGATTGTTGGATATCCAAAAATGGATTTATGGATATCCATAAATTTCCTTAATTCAGCTTGATTAAGTGATATTGAATTATGGATATCCTAAATTGGTGAATAAATAGTAAAACGGGCCCATAGAATCTGACTTTTTAACTCGAAACTCGAAAATTTTAACTCGAAAATTTTAACTCGAAAATTTTGACTCGAAAATTTTGACTCGAAAATTTTAACTCGAAAATTTTAACTCGAAAATTTTGACTCGAAAATTTTAACTCGAAAATTTTAACTCGAAAATTTTGACTCGAAAATTTTAACTCGAAAATTTTAACTCGAAACTCGAAAATTTTAACTCGAAACTAGAAAATTTTGACTCGAAACTCGAAAATTTTAACTCGAAACTAGAAAATTTTGACTCGAAACTCGAAAATTGTAACTCGAAAATTTTAACTCGAAAAATAGAAAAATGGCGATAGATGATCTCTTGCAGAGGTGTTAGATGATCTCTATGCTAACCAATCGAAGAAATACTCTTTAATTCGAATGACATGTACTTTCGGTTGACAATCATCGAAGATTGGGTTTATTGATTGACTAACATCCGGTTTTTTGATGTTGGTACGTGACATATATCATGTTTCTGACATGATTTGAATTCGACCTTGGGGACATAAAACTGATGTAATATTTATGCAAATCACATGTAACCTTGATATTTTTATGTGTGTCATTGATGTGCTGACGCAATGTTAAAAAACGCGCTTTTTACAATCAATTTCTGTGCACCACGACGATTCATATTGCGTCAATCCAAAATATTTTGAACCAAGGTCAGTGAGCGTGTTTTCCGAAAATGATACACTTTTAAAAAGGAAAGGTCATTAGTACAGAGCTGTGTCATGCGAAAAGACGTTGATTTTCCAATAATCGTTTTTGACTGGACAGTTTATCTCATTCAGTCACAATGTTCTATAATAAATCTACCCTATAATTGATCTGTATCTAATTGATTGCCTCTAAGTTTATGATAATGATGTAAATCAAGAAAAAACATTGATAAATTTATTGATATAATTTCCTTTTCTCGGATGTTAAGAACAAACTTCAATTAGAAAGAATTTGTTTGATGTGTATTTTTGACTTCCGCATTAGTACAATTTGATCTCGTGACCTAAAATATTTCATTGACAGGTCTAGTTTTCTCATGTTTGCATCACCGCTTTTGTGAAATCGATTGTAGCTCACCTGAGCCGAAGTTACAGTATACCCATGCTCCGGCGTCCGTCCGTCGTCCACAATTTCAAACATCTTCTCTAAAACCGCTTGGCCAATCAAAGCCAAACTTTATTTGAAGCATCGTTAGGAAGTTTGTATGAATGGTCAAGGTCGTATGACCAAGATGACCCATCATGGCTATAAATAGCAAATTCCTTTAAAAATCTTCTAAGGCCTATGATTTTGAAACTTGCCTTGAAGCATCAGTGAATGGAGCTCTACATTTTTTTTTTATAAATTATGACCCTGTGGTGACTTAGGATGCTTACGCATTTGAATGGGTAAAACTGGGAAAATGTCATTTAATGGCAGGAAACTTGCTTGAAGTGAGCAAATGGACAGAAGATTTATGTTTATGTAAAAAAATTACCCCACGGTGGTTGTCTGCCAAGTTTATTGGTATATATCCCAGATCTCAGGTGAGCATTTACAGGACCATTGGTCCTCTGGTTGGTATAATCCTTGCATTGTTTGTTGTCGCCTCCTCGTGACCGACTGAAATCCGTTTTAACTTTTTTTAGTTAACGGAACCAATCTGACATTTGTCACGACATCAGAATTAGAATAGTTTATTGGCGAAACGTCAACCTGACAATACCACACCAGAAGGATGGGGTTTGACCGGAGGGGATTAGTCCCGAGCTCTCACAAGAGAAGTAAATTTAGACACTCAATCATCCGAAATTTCAGCAGAGGAGATCAGAGAATCAGGGAGTTCATTCCAATCTTTAATACATTACGTAAACTTGCCCATGCAATATGATTTTTTTCAGCAGCAAAAATTGAAAGTTTCATTGGAAAACTTGATATTTTTAGTATTTTTGCTCAAAACATTGATTGTGGGTACACGTTAAAACAGCCTCGCCGAGGCGGTTCTAACGAGTACCCACAATCTATGTTTTGGATCAAAAACTTAAGAAAAATAGGTATACCCCTGCATACCCCAGTTTTGCTATATAAAAGTGGGGTGTAAGGGGTATATATTGTATGGACATGTTTTCCCGATGAGTCTGGAGGAAAAAGCTATGCAAATAGGCATTTGTACTTGCTGAGGGTATATGAAATGCCAAGGAGTGCTGATTCCTACACAGCCTGTTTTTTGGGGATAAGGTCATCCGTGGGTACGGACTTAGAAATTTTGTGTTTAAGTTTTTGGTTAAAGTTTTTATAAGTCTATATATCTCTTGGTCCTGTTGATAGATAAAGTAGATACTTTGCATGTTGGTAGAATTGGTCCGAAGTTTTATGCAGTACCGTCATGACTAACCCTGGGTGACCTTGAGGTCAAGGTCATGGACTTAGAAATTTTGTGTTAAAGTTTTTGTTTTTTTATTCCGATAGTCCGAGGGCCCAATAGTCATAGGGCCCGTTAATCCGAGGGCCCGATAGTCCGAGGGTTGTGAAGCCAAATGATTTTCAATTAAATGTATCCCACCCTTTTCATTTTCTGTCTTACAGCTGCAATTTGGTATGTTTTACAACACGTGACCTGGCGTGGCTTCATATAAAGTATTTGATATACGTTGCAAATTTATAATCGTTTGCCTCAGATTTAAGTAACCCCAATCGCAGCAGACTTGTAAATGACCAAAATGACCTAAAATAAAAAACAACGACATGGTATGTCCCACAAACTTGCATACATACTACCCATCTTGAAAAATCATTGTTTATGTTTAAACACGGTACACCGATAGCCAGGACCAGAAGAGCCGTAATATATAAGGCAAAAATGTATACATATATATCTGGCTCTTTGTTGTATTCCTTTAGGGAAACGCCCAAAAATAAACAGAAGTCAATTGCAGTCCTGTATTCAAAATCTTGGAACACAGTAAATCAGAAATGTCTAAATTGGCAGTTGTCTGTTTCTATTTGATACGATCAAAAATGACTACTTGGAGACTCAGCATCACAGAAACATTGTAACCAATTAATCACTCATATACGGACACTTAATATGAAACAAATTTGGAGAATAACAACAATTAAAACTTTCAACAGTTACTAAACCTGCAAGAGCTGTCAAAACTAGCTGCCAACACTTAATTTCTTTCACGATAATATCTGATTCCACCATGTAAAAGCTGTTTTCGTGCACAAAAACAAAAATAAGCTGACTTTTGATAAAAAATAATTTGAGAATATGATCAAGAACTTCGTCACTGTATGGGAGACATCCTGCATGTCTGGGGTCAGATCGAGGCTGCAATAAAACCAGATCTTACTTTCTTCTTAGGGCCTCAGTTTCCGTATCAGAAGGTTTATGTTTAATATTCTAAAGAATTCTGTTATTTATGAAAATGGACCTATATAATGGTGACCATGGTGACAATATTAATAATAATAATAGCAGCTCTGTCATACATTCACGTATCAGCGGCTCAGCTCTGTCATACATTCATGTATCAGCGGCGCATCGCTCGCGTATCTGTGAGAATTTCGAAAAGCCGAGGTCTGAAGCGTATTTTGTTCGAAGTATATACCACGTACGTGTGACGTTCCTGCTACTTGCTTTGTTAACTCTAAACTCGCTTTTTAACACGAAACTCATTTTTTTTATATATTAACTAGAAACTCTCTCTTTTAACTCGAAACTCACTTTTTTAACTCGAAACTCACTTTTCTAACTCGAAACTCATTTTTCTAACTCGAAACTCACTTTTCTAACTCGAAACTCGCTATTTTAACTCGAAACTCACTTATTTAACTCGAAACTCGATTTTTTAACTCGAAACTCACTTTTCTAACTCGAAACTCACTTTTTTAACTCGAAACTCACTTTTTTAACTCGAAACTCACTTTTCTAACTCGAAACTCACATTTTTAACTCGAAACTCGCTTTTCTAACTCGAAACTCACTTTTTTAACTCGAAACTCGCTTTTTTAACTCGAAACTCGCTTTTTTAACTCGAAACTCACTTTTTTAACTCGAAACTCACTTTTCTTACCAGAAACTCGCTTTTCTTACTCGAAACTCACTCCCTACCAATAGTGACACACCCATGCAAAACAATTTGATGCACTGCATAAGAAAACCAACAAAATGCTTGGGTGAAAACAAAGGCGCAGATCAGCTTATCAGCACCTTTGTTTCTGTTAACCGATAATACAATCTGTCTTCTTCCTAAATCCAAAATTTCAAGCTTCTAGCTCTCTTCTGTGACTGTATAGACCGGTTTGTCTCGGCCCTTTTCAGAACCCAAATTGTTGGTTTTCTCGTGCACAGGCTCAGTAAATATAATCTTAGACTTTGTTTGTTGATGTCTGGTTTCAGGCCGAGTTGATATCAGAGCCAGTAGTAGTGTTTGTGTGCTCGACAACAGGACAAGGGGAACCACCTGACAACATGATGGTATGGTTTTTGGAAACCCTTTTTGTGGGGTTTACGACCGTGTGACACGAAATTGGGATGTACTGTGGCAATCATGGTTGCATTTTAAAATTGAGCCTGTGCGTGACAAAACCAACAATTTGGGTTTCCGACCGGGTCCGACACAAACCGGCCTGTACACGAACAGAAAAGAGCTAGAAGCTTGAAATTTCGGATTTAAGTAGAAGAGGAATTGTACTATCCGAGTAGCGAAAACAAAGGCGCTGATCAGCTTCGCGGTTACCGCGAAGCTGATCTGCGTCTTTGTTTTCGCCTATGCAGATTGTTGGTTTTCCCATGCACAGGCTCAATTAATATCATTACGAAAACTCACCCATGCAATACGCAGAGATTTTTTTCAGGAGCAAAAATTGAAAATTTCCGATACTTTTCTTATTCTTGCTCAAAACATAGATTGTGGGTACAGGTTAGAACCCTCGCCGAGGCGGTTCTAATGATTACCCACAATCTATGTTTTGGATAAAAAATTAGAAAATTAGGTGTACTCAGGACTGCATACCCCAGTTTTTCTATATAAAAGTGGGGTTTAAGGGGGTATTCATTGCACGGACATGTTTTCCTGATGTTAAGATAATTAAACTAAAAATCTGTGGTATCAAGTTCCTTAATGAATGCTTCATACTCGATATGATATTAGCCGCGACGTGAGAAAACCGGGCTTTGGGGTTTCCGACCACCGACTAGGTCTGATACAAACGGGCCTGTGCATCTACATAAGATGGCTAGAAGCTTGATTCCGATTTAGGAAGAAGAAGAATTGTACTATCCGAGTAGCGAAAACAAAGGTGCCGATCAGCTGTGCAGTTACTTCACAGCTGATCTGCGCCTTTGTTTTGGCTTAGGCAAAACTCCGGTTTTCTCATGATGCAGCTCATATCACAACAAGCATTATAAAATGATCCTTTAAGATGGTATGTGTATCATTCAAATTTTGATAAGTCTGAGCTGCATTTGTATATATGTCATACTTTTTCTACTGAACACGAAAATAATACATGAATTGTGTTGATCCGAATTCGATTGTTTGGACCCTCTGACTGGTTATAATATCCTTGCAGAATCCATAAGCCATTTAATTATTTTTCACAATACATATTTACTTTTAAACTATTTTCTTTGACAGAATTTTTGGAAGTTCATAATGCGACGGAACCTTCCAAAATCCTCACTATGTGAGATGCAGTGTGCCGTTCTGGGTCTTGGGGATTCCTCCTATCAAAAGTAAGATCATTCAAGCAACAATAATAAATGGACAAAGAAGCCACTTTGCGAGAAAAACCAGATTTTTGCCTATGCGAAAACAAAGGCGCAGACCAGCTTCGCGGTAACCGCGAAGCTGATCAGCGCCTTTGTTTTCGCTACACAGATAGTACAGTTTCTCTTCTTCCTAAATCAGAAATTTCAAGCTTCTAGCCTGCTTCTGTGACTGTACAGGCCGGTTTGTGTCGGACCTGGTCGGAACCCCAAATTGCTGGTTTTCTTACGCAAAGGCTCATATATATTGTGGCACCACGTAAAGAGGATGAGGTGCAGATGGTTACATCAAACAATAGATTGATATATGAGCCTGTGGGTGAGAAAACCAATAATTTTGGTTCCGACCAGGACCAACACAAACAGGCCTGTACAGTCACAGAAGAGGGTTAGAGGCTGAAAATTTTGGGTTTAGAAAGTAGAGGAATTGTACTATCCGTGTAGCGAAAACAAAGGTGCTGATCAGCTTCGCAGTCACTGCGAAGCTGATCTGCACCTTTGTTTTCGCCTGTGCATATTGTTGGTTTTCCCTTGTGGCGGCTCAGATGAAAGGTAAAATGAGTAGTAAGGCTAAAAAGTATGATTCTGTTAGTACGAGGAAGAGGCAATAGTTAACATAAAAGCCAATGAAAACAACAAATCTAACATTTTGGCATAATATGGTTGAGGCTAGCTTTCCTAGCTTAGTTGTTTTTAAGGCTTAAAGCCACTGGCCTTGGGTTCACATGTTCATTCTCAAGCTTTGGTTTTACGCCAAAGTTCCATCTCCATATGACCTAAGCTGTTGGTGAGATGTTAAACCCCAAATCAACAAACAAAGAAATGAGCCTGTGCATGTCAAAACCAACAGTTTGGGTTTATGACCAGGGCCGACACAAACCAGGCTGTACAGTCACAGAATAAAGCTAGAAGCTTGAAACTTTGAATATATTTACTATCCGAATTGCAAAGACAAAGGCGCTGATCAGCTGTGCAGTTACTGCACAGCTGATCTGCGTCTTTGTTTTTGCATATGCAAATTGTTGGTTTTCTCATGCAAAGGCTCAAATTATCATGTGCTTGTGCTATATATTAAGAAAACCTGCCTTTTTTCATAGCAAACACAGAGCAACTGTATAGTAACTATTCAACTGATGATCTCAAGGATCACAACGACATTAGAATATCAATCATATCTTTTATTCACTCGTAGAGTTTTAATATAATTTATCATATGACGTCGCTGTTTTCCAGTGGATAAAGTCATGTCATAAAAATCATATGACCACACGTGTATTAACACTTTTGCGGGAATACGTAACGTCATTGACGACGTCCGTAACAACAATGTAAATTTTCATTGAAAATATGTCCACTTCGAAGGCGATAAAATCCTATTTTAAAAGTCATATGATTATGACAGATAAAACGAATCTTGCACTCGTGGTCATTTCATATGAAATTTATTAAACTCGCCGAAGGCTCGTTTAATGAATTTCATATGAAATGACCACTCGTGTAAGATCCTCTATTTATAGGAATATATTCTAGCTATCCTCTTGACACTAAAACAAACTTACATGTATTTTATTAACCTGTCTGTGACAAATGAACTTGCCATTATTATCATTTTGGCATGTTTCATTACGAAAACTTGTCCATGCAATATTCAGAAAAAAAAATGGCTGAAAAAAATGAAATTTTTCACTAGAAAAATTTTGATATTTTTCTTATTTTTGCTCAAAACATAGATTGTGGGTACTTGTTAGAACCGCCTCGGCGAGGCGGTTCTAACGAGTACCCACAATCTATGTTTTGGAGCAAAAATAAGAAAAATAGGTATACCCCTGCATACCCCAGTTTTTCTATATAAAAGTGGGGTTTAAGGGGGTATTTATTGCACAGACATGTTTTCCTGATGTAAGGGCATCAAGAATGAAATTCCGAATGATTTTCCTAAATATTGTTTCATTATTTGTTAAAATTTCTTGAAGCAAACAGAATAGCCACAGATGTAACCTACCCAACATTCTGTGGTGTCACATCAGGAACTGTCTCGTGAAGAAAACACATGGGCAAAATGTTTAGATTTAAGCACAAATGATTTTAACCCATAATTTGATGAATGGACTTGCCCATCATGGACATTTCATTGTTATTTTAAGGGGCGTCAGGAGGGATTTTGAATTTTTCAACGAAATTCCTCTAAGCAAACAGAATAGCCCCAGATGGGAAGCCGCGTTCTGCTGTGTCACATCTGGGGCTATGTTGTTTGCTTATGTCCCATAAAAAGGACACCAGGCTCAAATGATTTTAAAGTGAATGATTCATTCATTGTAGGTTCAACTTTGTGGCAAAGAAGTTACACAAGAGATTACAACAACTCGGTGGTAACAGTCTTGTAAACATTGGGTTAGCCGATGACATGCATGATCTAGGGTATGTATACTGATCTTGTTTGTTGTAAACTCATTACGAAAGCTTGCCTATACAATATGCAGAGAATTTTCAGCTATAAAAAATTGAAAATTTCATTAAAATTTTTTTGATGTTTTTAATATATTTGCTCAAAACATACATTGCGGGTACACGTTAGAACCACCTCACGGAGGCGGTTCTAGCAAGTACCCACAATTATGTTTTAGATCAAAAATAAGAAAAATAGATATACCCCTGCAAACACCATTTTTGCTAAACAAAGGTGTGGTCTAAGGGGGTATTTATTGCACAGAGGACATGTTATCCTGATGTGAAGTTTCTGGGTAGCACTTGTATTTCTGCCAAGATTTTTGTATGATATGAGCCGCGACGCGAGAAAACCGGTCTTCAGGGTTTCCGACAAGGTCTGACACAAACTGACCTGTATAGTCACCGAAGCGGGCTAGAAGCTTGAAATTTCGGATATAAGAAGAAGAGGAAATGTACTATCCGTGTAGCGAAAACAAAGGCGCTGATCAGCTTCGCGGTTACCGCGAAGCTGATCTGCGCCTTTGTTTTCGCATAGGCTAAAATCCGGTTTTCTCACGATGCGGCTCATATTTGGCTACATTGTGAATTAAGTCACAAACAAAGCAACTTCATGGTAAACAAATTATAAAAACAACTTCACATAATGATATAAAAACAGAGTGCCCTTTTCCACATCAGTAAGCCAGATTTATTTAGTTCAAAATGTATTAAAGTTGCTTAGAAAACCCCAATAGAGAAACTGATGATCATGTAACCCTAACCTCCACGACTAGAAATTATACACTCCCTGGTTAACCTTATAGGTTGATTTAACTCTGATTTCTCATGCTGCTGTTCATATTTTCAGTGCTGACGCAGTTGTGTACCCCTGGTTAGACAGCCTCTGGGAGAAACTGATGAGCCTCTACCCCTTACCCCCAGGCCAGGAAATTATACCAGCTTCTGTCAGGTAATTTTCATGTCGCACAATGAGAACATCAGGTCCCGAGGTTATAAAACTTTTTTCAAGCTCAGCTCAGTTGAGCATGAAATTTCAATTGCTCATAAATATTGAAATAGTCATAGTTAGTGGAACTAAAAAACCAGTAATTTATCCATCTCATAAATGTTAAAATGCCAACAATTGTTGGCATTTTAACATTTATTAGCAGGATAAATTTTAGTCTCAGCTGAGCTGGGCATGAGAAAAAGTTTTATTATCTCGGGACCAGAATAATAAGGGTTAAGAAGGGAAATTTGTCAAATAGTGATTTTTATTTTCTTGCCCACAAGTTTTGGAATACATGTTTTTTTTCAGACCATCTTCGAAGTACAGAATTGATTTCATTGAAAGCGGTGAAGATGTCATGCAGTTTGATGGTTTGCCAAGGTGGCATCACCCTACACCATTTCCTGCTAGAGTTATCAGTAATGACAGAGTTACACACCCTGACCATTTCCAAGATGTCCGCCTAGTTCGACTAGATATATCAGGCTCTGACATAAGGTGGGTATGGGCAGAATTACTGCCCTTTATATCAAAGTATTGTGCCCACCTAATATTTTGTGAAAGAATAGAATTTTTATGCCCCCAACTTCGAAGAAGTTGAAGGGGCATATTGGTTTGGGTCTGTCCGTGCAGTGAGTCTGTCTGTCCGCCTGTGATACATGAGCACTTGGTCAGGAACCGTTAGAGCTAGGATCTTGAAATTTGGTATGTAGTTTGTATATGAAAATTAAGAGGACACACTTTTTTTTCTTTCAGGTAAATTCAAGGGGCTAGGGGCCCATTTTGTGAGTTATTTTCCTTTTTAATTCTTGATAAAGTGAATAGATAGTGGCTACCTTATGTGCGCAACTCCTCTTACAGTTTTATTCCGATTCTCTTGAAACTTTACAGATGTTGTAACCATGCTTTGAAGATATGCATGTGGTTTGGATATAATCCTCTGACTAATTTTTGTCACTTTTTTCGCAATTCGAACTTAGCCATTTTTCGGGCATTTTCACAATGAAAGTGAATGGGCAGTGGGTACCTTGTGTGCGCAACTCCTCCTACAGTTTCATGCCAATTCATTTAAAACTTTACATGTGTTATGGGCATGGTCTCAAGATATGCATGTGGTTTGGATATAATTCTTGGATTATTTTTTGTCATTTTTTTCACAATTTGAACTTAGTCATTTTTTCGGGCATTTTAGTGAATGGATAGAGGGTACCTTGTGTGCGCAACTCCTCCTACAATTTAATACCAATACTTTTGAAACTTCGCAGACATTGTGACCATGCTTTGAAGATATGCATGTGGTTGGGATACACTCCTCAGAATAATTTTTGTCATTTTTTTTACAATTTGAACTTAGTCATTTTTTGGACATTTTTTCATCTTGAAAGTGACTTACCAGTTGGGGGCATAGTGTTTCATAAACACATTTTCTAGTATAAGCATAGAAACAATGAAAAGATCTAGCTTTGGATTGTTACATGTACGTGTCTCTTTATGCAAAATTTTATTATGAGTTACTTCCTTTGCTTGACATCATTATTTGAGCCACCTCGTGGGAAAAGCAACCATGTGATTTCCGAACAGGTCCGAAACAAACCGAGCTGTACAAGCACAGAAAAGAGCTAGAAGCTTGAAATTTCTGATTTAAGTAGAAGAGGAACTGGACTATCCGAGTAGCGAAAACAAAGGCGCTGATCAGCTTCGCAGTTACTGCGAAGCTGATCTGCGCCTTTGTTTTCGCCTAGGCAGATTGTTGGTTTTCCCATGTGGTGGCTCATTTCCTTGTCAGAATTTTAACTAGCATATTGAATTTGACAAGATTTAACATCGGATTGTTAAGATTTAACCCATATTTGATGAATGGATTTTCCCATCATTATCATTTGATTGAGTCCACTTAAGTTCTTAGGAGCGTCAGGTGTGATTTTTAAATTTAATTCAGTTTTTCGATGAAAATTCTCTAAGTAAACAGAATAGCCCCGGATGGGATGCCGCGTTCTGCGGCGTCACATCTGGGGCTATTCTGTTTGCATATGCCCTATAAAAGGGACGCCAGATTTTCCCATCATTATCATTTGGGTGAGTCCACTTAAGTTCTTAGGGGCATCAGGTGTGATTTTTAAATTTTATTCAATTTTTCCATGAAAGTTCTCTAAGCAAACAGAATAGCCCCGGATGGGACGCCGCTTTCTGCGGCATCACATCTGGGGCTATTCTGTTTGCATATGCCTCATAAAAGGGACTCCAGGCTTAAATGAGTTAAGATGGGATAGTTTCTTCCTAAATTTTAAACAGAGTTATGCTCTTGGTAGACATAAGATTTTTTTTCCAGCTTGTTAACAATTAGACAGAATTTTACCAAAGTTTGTATGCATATAAACACTGGATACCATAACGATTCATGATTATCGTGCATTGAGACTTAGCCTTAATAAATGATCTAACAATATTTCACAAATGTTGGAACACTTTAACTCATATAAGCCTGGTGTCCCTTTTGTGGGACATAGGCAAACAGTATAGCCCCAGATGGGACACCGCAAAATGTGGCATCCCATCAGGGGCTATTCTGTTTGCACAGAGAAATTTGATCGAAAAATGAGATAAAAAATAAAAATTACTCCTAACACCCCTAACAATGAAAGTGGACTCACCCAATTGATAACAATGGAAGAATCTATTCATCAAATATGGGTTAATTACATTATTACTTATGACTACTATAACAGTTTATGCATAGTTTTTCAAAGTATGCACTAATTAGACAGAAATTATGTCTCCCCCCGACAGGGTCGGGAGACATATTGTTTTTCCCCGTGCGTCTGTCTGTCTGTCTGTCTGTCTGTCTGTCTGTCCGTCACAAATCGTGTCCGCTCTATAACTTGAAAACCATTAAAGATTTTTCAATGAAACTTGGTACACTTGTAAACCAAGATGAGACGATGTGTCATGCACAAGAACCATAACTCTAGCTTGAGTATTTTTGGAGTTATTTCCCTTTGATTATTTTCGATACAATTTCGTGTCCGCTGTATAACTTGAAAACCGTTAAAGATTTTTCAATGAAACTTGGTACACTTGTAAACCACGACGAGACGATGTGTCGTGCACAAGAACCATAACTCTAGCTTGAGTATTTTTGGAGTTATTTCCCTTTGATTATTTTTGATACAATTTCGTGTCCGCTGTATAACTTGAAAACCGTTTAAGATTTTTCAATAAAACTTGGTACACTTATTAAGCCTGATCAGACGATGTGTCATGCACAAGAACCATATTTCTGGCTTGAGTATTTTATGAGTTAGTTCCCTTTGATTATTTTCCATACAATTTCGTGTCCGCTTTATAACTCGAAAACCGTAAGAGTTATTTCAATGAAACTTGGTACACTGATAAAGCACAATGAGATAATGTGTCATGCTAAAGAACCATACCTCTTGCTTGCATATCTTTGGAGTAATTTCCCTTTGATTATTTTCCATACAATTTCGTGTCCACCCTATAACTTGAAAACCGTAAGAGAAATTTCACTGAAACTTGGTACACTTATAATGCATGTTGAAACGATGTGTCATGCGCAAGAATTATAACTCTTTCTTTCATATCTTTGGAGTTATTTCTCTTTGATTATTTTTCCATACAATTTCATGTCCACTCTATAACTTGAAAACCATAAGAAATATTTCAATGAAACTTGGTACACTTATAAAGCACAATGAGATGATGTGTCATGCTAAAGAACCATAACTCTTGCTTGCATATCTTTGGAGTTATTTCCCTTTGATTATTTTTCATACAATTTTGTGTCTGCTCTATAACTCAAAAACCATTAGAGATTTTTCAATGAAACATGGTACACTTATAAAGCATGATGAGACGATGTGTCATGCTCAAGAATCATTACTCTTGCTTTCATATCTTTGGAGTTATTTCCCTTTGATTAATTTCCATACAGTTTCGTGTCTGCTCTATAACTTGAAAACCGTAAGAGATATTTCAATGAAACTTGGTACACTTATAAAACAGAATGACAGGATATGTGATGCACAAGAACTATAACTCTTACTTGCATATTTTGGACATGCACGTAGAAAGGGGGGAGACATCAGTTTTCACATAGAAAACAAATTCTAGTTTGAGCCTGTGCATGACAAAACCAACAATTTGGGTTTCCGACCAGGTCCGACATGAACCGGCCTGTACATACAGCCTCAGAATCAGTCTAGAAGCCTAAAATTTCGGATTTAAGAAGAAGAAGAAGTGTACCATCTGTGTAGCAAAAGTAAAGGCGTTGATCATCTTCGCAGTTACTGCGAAGCTGATCTGTGCCTTTGTTTTTACCTATGCAAATTGTTGGTTTTCTCATGCAGTGGCTCATTTTAATAGTTTTGGAGAAAATTTTGTAAACAACAACAACTAAGCACACACAATGCTAAATATAACAAATACACATAAAGTATTAGCTGATTGTTTTGCTTATATCTTAGCTAGTGCTATTTTCTTCAGGGATGTAATGCACTCGTCATTTGTAAACATGCCACCCCCCCCCCCCCACCCCTACCCCCTAGTCCTGGGGGAGGGGATAGCCGTGGAAATAAGATTGGTTTTTACCTTCAATTGTCCCCCCCCCTCCCCCCCCCCCACAGTGCAGGGGAGTTGTACAGGGTTTGCATTATATTTGTAAAAGTAGCAGTACAAAAAATACATAGCAGACTGCAGGGGAAATAAGCAGGGGTATTCCAGATGGGTGTCTCCACAGTGCAGAGCTTTTTTCAGTGGTTTGCTGGATGAAAAGTCCCTAGGACTGGAGGGTTGCGTGGTTACAAACGACTAGTGCATAAAAAGCCACATTTATAATTTACAGCTACAGTCCAGGTGATGTGGCTATGGTTGTCCCTCAGAACATGGTGGACACAGTTGATGATTTTATATCCTTCTTTCACCTGAAGCCAGACCAGTTACTGAGACTTCATCAAACAGATTCAGGTAGTGAGAAATAAGTAGTTATGGGAGATAACCTGCATATTGTAAAACTTTTAATTAATGGTAATTGTGGTTAAATGTCCCTATCAACAATTTTCGGTGAAGGCTGGACAGATTTGTCACCAAATTTTAAAAACATTCCAGCAGAGAGGCATTTGTAGTGGACTGCAGGTGTAACTTCAGATATCACGTGAACTTGAGAATCTCTACTTGGTTACAACAAATGCTCAGACAGGTCATGTATAGATTTACTGTAGAGGGCTTGATGAATGTATGTATGATTTTTCCCCACATTTTTGCATGTTACAGAATTTAAAATATGTATTTTAAAATATGTGCTATAGTAAAGTATTTTTGCGTGCAGCTTCTCATTCGGCTTACGATATGTTTCATGGTATAAGTGCTTGATTGTTAGTTTGGTTTTTTCCCACCTCGCTTTTTGGAGTGGGAATCTCTTTCTGATTGCGCCTTTTCCTGATCTTTGCCTACTTGTACCTTTCTATACAGTTCAACCTCATTATAACACACATCTTTTTAACACAATTGGGGGCCTGGATAGTGTAGTGCATAACACATTTGCTTCTCAAATTGATTACTGTATTCATTCTAATTAGCGCACATGCTCCAATAAGCGCACACCCTGATGGGTTCTGAAAAACTTGCATAAGCGCACACTGCTGGACGAGCATATTGGTATTATACTTCAGTTTTGCGCATTAAAACCGTATTTACTTCAAGCAAACGTAATTTTGAATGATAAAACACCATTTTGCAACGATTGGAACGCTTAAATGTCATCATAAATGAGCCGCATCGTGAGAAAACCGGATTTTTGCCTAGGCGAAAACAAAGGCGCAGATCAGCTTCGCGGTAACCGCGAAGCTGATCAGCGCCTTTGTTTTCGCTACACGGATAGTACAATTCCTCTTCTACTTAAATCCGAAATTTCAAGCTTCTAGCTCTTTTCTGAGCTTGTACAGGTCGGTTTGTGTTGGACCTGGTCGGAAACCCCGAAGCCCGGTTTTCTCGCGTCGAGGCTCAAATTATATATTTGGCATGGTTATTACAGCAGTCTATGTGTTGTTTTTGTTTGTAGTGTGCGCTAATTAGTACGATATTTTGTTCACTAACTTTAAGGTATTTTGAAAAGTTAAGCGCACTGTGCGCTAATTAGAACGACTACAGTATTTTGCTTAATGTCTATTGTAAATACCCTCATTATAACACAGTTTCACTAATAATACAGTCTGTTTCTATGGACCCCAAAGATAGCACTAAGATGATGTGGACATGTATTGTTTTTCTAGATGCCCCAGTACCAAATATACCCCGGCCTTGTACAGTGAGATTTCTAGTCACAAATTACCTGGATATAAACTGTGTTCCCCGCAGATCTTTCTTTGAAATGTTGCTGTATTTTGCTGATGATGAGCTGGAGAGAGATAAACTGAAGGATTTTTGCTCTCCAGAGGGACAGGTAAAAATGCAGGTCTTTTTCTCTAAATCAGTCTGGTTTCTGGTACCAAATGTTTTCCTAATGGGCTGAAAAATTCCTGATTAGGAGGAAAACCTTAATTTAAATGGTAAACTTTGGTTAAAAATGGCACTTTTTCCAATTAAACAAAACAATTTGGCCTTTTCCCCCCCATTTCCATCTGTACTAAAAATTTCCCATAGAGGTGAGAAAAAAGCCCTGAAATGAGCCATGAAATGAAATGCTTTTGGCATGTGTGAAAACAAAAGCACATCTCATCTGTGCAGTAATTGCACAGCTGATCAGTGCCTTTGTTTTCATTTCACATACGATGCAGTCACTATTTTTCCAGCAGCAGTGGTCTAGTTATAGATTAAAAGAATCAATGATGGGGTTGAGGCTGAGACAAAGAAATCTCAGGCAAGTTTTCAGATTATTCAAGTCTCATCCGAGGCTCTGCCGAGGATGAGACTTGAATAATCTGAAAACGAGCCTGAGATTTCCTTGTTGAGGCTTCAACACCATCATTGATTATTTTTCTCACCCACCTTTTAAAACATTTTGACTCTGAATAGGCTTCAAGTTCTGTTCAGGCAGCCATTTTGTTTGGACATAAAATAATATGCAAATTAGCCTGTGAAACAAATAAAAATAATTTTGTATTTGCAAGTTCACCTTACAAAAATATTAAATCATCATTTTGTTTTATTCACAAGATTCCCAGCAAAATTAATTTTTTAGATTTTTATGGGAGCAGCAGACTACAATTACTCTTGATATCTTCCTGAAATTAACACCTGCTAGGCTATTTTTGTCTCTGACAGTTGACACCTGGCTCATCACTTCCTTATATGGAAGTAAGCATTAGGTGTACATTTCTATTAGCTAAATACAGAAATGATTGACATTTTGAGACAGCTAAAAATGTACTAGTACTGAGACAGAAATATCCCAGACAGGCACACAAAGGGATATGCTTGTCTGGTGGGTGAGAAATTGACCTTTCAACCCACGGCAAGTGTTTTAAAGTTGTATCCAAGGCCAGTACATGCCTGTGTCTTCATTTTGATCTTGACTAAATAAAGGCAAACCGCCCTAAACCTGAAAATTCTTACCTTTCATGCAAACATATTCATGTAATGAATTCCCTCTGACTCCCATCTTTATACAGTAAAACTGGGGTCAACATTAATTTTAACGACCATAAATAATGCTGTTCATTGCACAAATAGAGGATCTTACATCATGAAAGCGAATTTCATATTAAACTATTAAACAAGCTTTTGCTGAGATAAATAAATTTCATGTGAAATGACGAGTATAAAATTCCTTTTTAGCTCGACTGCACGTAGTGCATAGACATGGGCATGTTTTGTAATTGATAGTAATTCAATGAATATATGAGCCGCATTGTGCGAAAACAGGATTATTGCCTATGCGAAAACAAAGGCGCAGATCAGCTTCGCAGTAACTGTGAAGCTGATCAGTGCCTTTATTTTCGCTACATGGATAGACAACCCCTCTCCTTCTTAAATCCTTAATTTCAAGCTTCTAACCATCTTCTGTGAATGCACAGACCAGTTTATGTGAGACCTGGTCGGAAACCCCGAAGACTGGTTTTCATGCGTAACGGATCATATAATGTGTGACATCATTGCAGGATGATTTGTTCACATACTGTAACAGAGTGAAAAGAACAACTTTAGAGGTAAATTTCATGCTTATTGCATATTAGCAGTAACTGCACAGCTGATAAGATCCTTTGTTTCCACTTTATTGATACTACAATCACTCCTTTACTTAAATCCAAAGTTTCAAGCTACTAGCCTGCTTCTGTGACTGCACAGGCTGGTTTATGTCGGACCTGGTCGGAAACCCAGATTGTTGGTTTTCTCACACGAGGGCCTATATGCACAAACAAGGCACAGATGAGAAGCAGGGTAATATTGCAGCTCAATCAACATTGTTATTTTCACAACTTAAGCAGGAGTTGTGTGTTGGACTTATGGTTAGAGTTCATGCGACTGAATCAAGGGTGGGTTTGATCTACATTTTCACCGGAAGTGTCGTTGAGCAAGGCACATGAACTCACCATAGTGATAGATAAAACCCTGGACCCAGTTGTTCAAAGCATCGTTAGCTTAACGATATCGTTAAGACATAAATTTGTTAAGCAAATATCAGCTAAAGTAACAAATACACTGTTATTTTTTGTTGAAAAAATGTGAGAATCCTTTGCAGTGCAAAGGATTCTCACATTTTTTCAACAAAAAATAACAGTGTATTTGTAATATTAATGTTTGAAATTTTAACGAAACTTTAACTAACGACGTCGTTAGTTTTGAACAACTCGGCCCTGGAAGTGCATACTCAGTCCTGACATTGCTGCACAATAATGTTTACTGGGATGTTAAACCACATAATAAACATAAAACTGCTGAAGAAGTGAGCCTGTAGCTTGGTAATGGTCGATAGTTTGCTGCTTTGTTAGCAGCTAAACAGAGACCAGTCATTGTATTGACATTTCTTTTGTGGAAACAAATGAGCCGCCTCGTGGGAAAACCAACAATCTGCATAGGCGAAAACAAAGGCGCAGATCAGCTTCGCGGCAACCGGGAAGCTGATCAGCGCCTTTGTTTTCGCTTCTCGGATAGTACAATTCCTCTTCTACTTAAATCCGAAATTTCAAGCTTCTAGCTCTTTTCTGTAACTCTACAGGTCGGTTTGTGTCGGACCTGTTCGGAAACCACATTGTTGGTTTTCCCACGAGGCGGCTCAAAATTACTATTAATAGCTTTGTAGGGCAGAAGTGAATGGACACTAAATATTTTTGCTGTTGTTTCTGGGAAACTATGCCCAGGTACAGTTTGATGGTGTAAAAACTGTTGAATTACCTGAGCTGTTATTAAACTATAGATGTATTAAGGCCTCCTCACTCATAAGTGAAAATCCCTCGACGGAGACTTGGGTAGACATGTGTTTTATTGTGAATAGAAATTCTTGTTTGTTTGATTCATTGCTTTATGTCCCTTTCAACAGCTTACATTACGACATGACCATTACTATTGACTGGTACATAAAGCAATTACTCAAACGAACAAAAACTATTTTCATGCAAGTCTGTGTCGAGAGATTTTCGCTTATGTGGGACAAGACCTTCAAAAGCAACAAATCAAATAAACAAAGAGTACAGATAGTATCATTCCTCTGATAGATAGAGAGCCATTTTCTTATTAATTTCAGGTGTTTCACGACTTCCCGAAGACCAGTGCCAACATTCCGTTTGCCTATTTCTTTGATCTCATACCAGTGCTGCAACCTAGAGCTTTCTCTATAGCGTCATCTATAATGGTAAACTGTGTCAAGTTATGAGAAAAACTGGATTTTTACCTATGCAAAAACTGGATTTTTACCTATGCAAAAACTGGATTTTTACCTATGCAAAAACTGGATTTTTACCTATGCAAAAACTGGATTTTTACCTATGCAAAAACTGGATTTTTACCAATGCGAAAACTAGATTTTTACCTATGCGAAAACAAAGGGGCAGATCAGCTGTGCTGTTACTGCACAACTGGTCAGCACCTTTGTTTTCGTAACATGGATAGTACAATTCCTTTTCTTCCTAAATCCATCTTCTGTGACTGCACAGGCTGGTTTGTGTCAGACCTGGTCAGAAACCCCGAAGACCGGTTTTCTTGTGTCTCGGCTCAAATAAGAATAGAAATTCCAGCATTGTTACAATCGAAATTGTGCCACGATGCAAGAAAGCCGATCTTCGGGGTTTCCGACCAGGTCTGACACAAAAAAAGCTGTGCATCTACAGAAGCAGGCTACAGGCTTGAAATATTGGCTATTGGTAGAAGAGGTATTGTACTATCGGAGTAGTGAAAACAAAGGCATCTTTGTTTTCGCATATGCCAAAATCTTGTTTTCTCAAGACAGGGCTCATTTACTATCCCAGCTCATGATGACAAAAAATTCTTGGGTTTTTACATATGAGCCGCGACGCAAGAAAACCGGTCTTCGGGGTTTCCGACAAGGTCTGACACAAACTGACCTGTACAGTCACAGATGCGGGCTAGAAGCTTGAAATTTTGGATGTAAGAAAAAGTGGAAATGTACAATCCGTGAAGCAAAAACAAAGGCGCTGTAACCGCGAAGCTGATCTGCGCCTTTGTTTTCGCATAGGCAAAAATCCGGTTTTCTCATGATGCGGCTCATATCTGATAAGAAGGATGTAGATCAGCTGTGCATCCAGCACTTTTGCTTTAGCTGATCAAGAGAGAACAAAATTATTAATCTTCCTCAGATATAAATTCAAATTTTCAGGCGTTTAGCAATCTGTGGCTGAACAGTGTGATTTGTGTCAGTCCTGGATACTAACCCTGAAAACTTTGTTTTTCTCGTGATGAGTCTCCTAACATGTACCTTGTCTGAAACCATCGTTCATCGGGTTGTGTACTTATGCAAGACATACCGTATTCGTTCCAATTAGCGCACAGTGCGCTTAACTTTTCAAAATAATTTAAAGTTAAGGTACCAAAATATTGTTCTAATAAGCGCACACTAGGAACGAAAACAACACATAATCTGCTAAAACTACCATGTAGAAACTACCAATAATGATGTCATTAAACTCTTCCAACCGTTGCAAAACAGTGTTTGGTCATCTAAACTTGAGTTTTAACCTTATTTAATGCGCTATAAATGTGTAAAATTGATTATAAATACGAATATGCTTGTCAAGCAGTGTGCGCTTATGCACACGATTTTCGGAAACGACCAGGGTGTGCGCTTATTGGAGCATGTGCGCTAATTAGAACGAATACGGTAATTACTTTCCACAGTATTGTTGCTTCCAACATTCATCCTATTTGCAGGCACATCCAAATGAAATACAACTTCTAATGGCTGTGGTGAAGTATAAAACCAGGATTAAAGCTCCGAGACGAGGCGTCTGCTCTACATGGTTGTCCAGCTTGAACCCGGCTGCTGACACTATGGTACCAGTCTGGGTAAAGAAGGGAACCATAAGGTTTCCTAGCAACAAGGATACTCCTGTGATTATGGTTGGGCCAGGTAATATTTGAGCCGCATCGTGAGAAAACCGGATATTTGCCTATGCGAAAACAAAGGCGCAGATCAGCTTCGCGGTAACCGCGAAGCTGATCAGCGCCTTTGTTTTCGCTACACGGATAATTTCTCTTCTTCTTAAATCCGAAATTTCAAGCTTCTAGCCTGCTCCTGTGACTGTACAGGTTGGTTTGTGTCAGACCTGGTCGAAAACCCCGAAGACCGGTTTTCTCGCGTCGCGGCTCATTTGTCATGCGAGAAAACCTGTCTTTGGGATTTCTGACAAGGTCCAACATAAACCGACCTTTGCAGCTTTAGAATATGGCTAGAAGCTTGAAATTTCTGATTTAGGAGAAGTGGAATTGTACTATTGAGTGTTAAAATTTACATTTCTTGCCTTCATGATAATTTCATATTCCAACACAACATTATCATTTTCGCCTTAAGATGTGAATATTTGTAGCCTCACAATTCCAAAATTTTTGCTTATGTTGAAAATACCTTTTTTGATACATATACATATTCTATTATAGTTGATATAGAATACCCATGAACTCAAGAAATAGCAATTAATTTCGAAAATGTCAATTCATGGAATAATATATTGTCGGTCGGGTACCAAATCCTTGTATCTGCGATTTTACAACTTTCAACCTATGGAAACGGTGTATTAGAAAAACGGTGAATCAACGGGGGTTAATCGGAAAAATGTGAACCATCGGGCGAGGTGTCGGTGACACATGGGGATTTGCACTAGATAAAAGGTATGTTGTTTGTTTACTTCTATTTTGAAGCGAAAGCTAAAAATACTGCAGTAAATAAAAACAAATCGAACACTTGCAGGAGCTGTAAGGGTCTTTGATGCAGCCCCGGAAACCCTAAAATTGTTGAAAATGTATTTTGTTTAATCGCCACAGTGCGCCCCATTTTACTACTCAAACATTTCAGTTGACTTTCGGTTGTATTTTTTGTTTATTTTTTATGCTTACATCGAATTACGAATGTAAACAACCTTAATTCAGATTGGTGAATATAGAAAAGTAAACTCCTGATTATCAACCTTCAGAAAATTTGTAAAAAAGACTGAGAAAATCGAGATTCAGCCGGGTGATTGATTATTTGGTAAGTCTCCGGGCAAGTTGTGTGTGTCGCCGGGGAGCAACCAAATTTTGATGGAATAAAACTTTATTTTCTTAATTCTAGCCAGTACATGATTGTTGTTTTTTAACTTTTAGGTGGAGTGGGATCATATCTATCCCAATTACGGATGCTATAAACACACGTTAATCACCGGCAGTGATGAGAACTCGGACGTTCCTCGTCCGCAGCGTCCGTCATATCGCACTGTTCGCATATATATAGTTTTTTTTTTTTTGCTGGTTAAATGAAGCTGAAGCAAATGAAAACGTGTAAGAAATAATTGGAAAAGATACTGTCTCCAATTCATAAATTTCTTCGGTTGCCGATTTGAAGACTGGGAAAATTATAACAGTAAACGCAGGTCCAATCTTTGGAAATAACATGGAACAGTATCTATTGGGGTAGCTTCTTTCCCAAAATTATCAGGGCCTGAAATGCCCCCTCTGATGTCTACCGCTGAGGTGCCAGATGTTTGCGTGTCGAAGCTTAACGTTTCTTGTGAGATCTAGGGACAACGATACCACAGTCACAGCCCCCGCTAGAGCGCGGTAGCTGAAGCGGTAGAGCGTCAGACTGTCACTCTGGAGCGAGAGGTCCTGGGTTCGATCCAAACGAGCGCCGTGTAGGGTTCGAGCCCCGCACGGGTCACATGTGGGACAAGTCAAGTTCTGCTTGCAGGTGTGTCAGGTGCTTTTTCCTGGAGTACTCCTATTTTCGCCCCACCTACTGATTTGTTAATGAGTGAAATAATTGGCTTTTAAGGCACGTAAAACTTAATCAATAATAATAATAATAATAATAATAATAATATCAATAAAAATAACTGATTCGTAAAACATGACATTTCGACAGGTTCCCAAGTTTGATTAGCTTTACAATATACCAGGACAATGCATACCTGACGGTATTAATTGATGTTAACTTTAGGTTCGGTCTCCTTTTGTTGCTCAGTTCACACGACTGGACATTTATTTTCTCACGGGAAAAATGAGGATTTTCGACATGACTATCCGAGTAACACAAGTATAAGCGTTTCCAAAACGCTTGCGATCTCTCAGCACTAATTTCTCTGTATGACCGCGTATAAATCCACGGCTATAACCACAGACCGAAAAGACTCTGACAGCTCGGTTCAACGTGAGCTTTCATACCCGAGCCGGCATGCGCTATTTAGTGTGACCCAATCGAAGCTGCCTTGTCCAATCAAGTACGACCGGAAGTGTGGTCGATTTACAACAAGATTCCAGCCCTGTTCAATTATATATGCGCTCTCGCCGTGGCGAGATCGCAAAAAGTAACTCGAGTAACAAGACCAAACAGCACGAGTTACAGTAATGCGCATACGTATCTACGTCATGTGCTTGCGCATAACTGTAACTCTCACTTAACTCGTGTCGGCATTCAATGTTACTCGAGTTACTTGTGTTACTCGGAGTGCTGAATGCAAATGGTGATTTTATCAGGAATAGTGATAGTTCTTTCCATATTTTTGTATGTGCAGTTGGAACATCAGACACAGATTAATTTGCGCCCAAATATGCACTTTTAGAGGTCTCAGCAAATTGCTTATCAGCCATTTTCAAGTTGATTCCCGGTTTGCTTCAGTTTCCATTACTGTGGAATAGCCTCCACATGGTGCACTAGGTCACTCACTATAACAACAAAGAGATAAATGATTTTGAAAGATCGAAAAAATGTCTACCAAAACTATCCTATGTTGCACCCCTTGCTTTGGAACGAAAATAAGAAAAATAAGGATACCCTTGCTACATAAAAGTGGGGTAAGATGGACGGGCATTTCTGCATGATGAGAGAGGATTCTCACATTTCTTCAACAAAAATAACAGTACATTTCATTATGTAGCTAGTTTTGTTAACAACGATAGCGTTAAGCCAACAATGTTTTTAACAACTGGACCCTGATATTTCTGTATTTGTTATTCTAGAATAGTGTATGAAGGTATTTCCACCAAGATGTACGTATGTATTTATCAGAAAACGTATTATTCACCATTTTTGCTGATAATAGGAAACAGCAATATGGTAAATTTTAAGCTTTCTACCAGAAAATTGTAGCTTTGTGTGGAAATACTTTCATACATTGTAGTTAGATGACTGCAGATCCTGATTGTGGTAACAGTTTTGTCTAAAATTTATCCAGCATTCCACACAGATGTGAACAGAATCAAACAAGGGAGCAACTTGTAAATGGCTGATAAGCAATTTAGTGAGGCCACCAAAATACATATTGGGACATAAATTAATCTGCATTTGTTGGACCAACATTTGTTGGACCAACTGCACATACATGCACAAAAATATAGAAAGAATTACTATCAGTATTCCTGATAAAATCACAATTGAGCCACCGCATGAGAAAACCAACAATTTGCATATGCGAAAACAAAGGCACAAACCAGCTTCCCAATAACCGCGAAGCTGATCAGCGTCTTTGTTTTCGCTACGCAGATAGTACAATTCCTCTTTTTCTTAAATCCAAAATTTCAAGAGTCTAGCCTGCTTCTGTGACTGTACAGCCTGATTTGTGTCGGATGTGGTCGGAACTCCAAATTGTTGGTTTTCTCATCCACAGGCTCAATTTTCCTTTGTACAGGTAAATTTTATAACAAGTATTAGATTTTAAGATCGGCATCCCCTTAAACCCCGACTGTTTTTCGCCTCGGAGGTCATTACGAAAACATGCCCATGCAATATATAGAGATTTTTTTCAAAAGCCAAAATTGAAAATTTCATTGGAAAATTTTTGATATTTTTCTTATTTTTGCTCAAAACATAGATTGTGGGTACACGTTAGAACCGCATCGGCAAGGCGGTTCTAACGAGAACCCACAATTTATGTTTCGGAGCAAAAATAAGAAAAATAAGTATACCCCTGCAAACCCCAGTTTTTCTATATAAGAGTGGGGTTTATGGGGGTATACATTTCACGGACATGTTTTCCTGATGTTAAATTCCGACACGTCCCCGCTATATGGGGGTGCACATTCTTTCGTTGTTAAGTGGCAGAATAAGCGGAAGAAAGGTCATTGTACCAAAGCATGACAGAAGTTCGTGTATTACATTAACGATCATACATTAGTGGTCATTTCATAGGCGTGTATCATAAATTTCATATGAAATGTAAGATTTTTATTATAAGAGTTTAGAGATTTTTTTTTTCTTTGATAAAATATCGTTGTCACGGACGTTACTAATTAATATGTTATTACACATGTGGTCATCTCATTTTATGGCATGTCGGACATGACCTTATCCACTGAATAACATAGATGTGATGCGATATATGAACGTTCGTTGAGCTACGGGCGTGGCAGCTACTTCGGTCATGCAGCCCAAAGACGTTTCTTTTGGGTCACATTTTTATGTATATACCGTAATTTTACCAAATCTGTCATTTGTCCTATATAAATGTATACACCCTATATACTGTCGGATGCAACCAAATTCTTACAGCGCAGATTGTTGCAATATCACAAGACACATGCCGAAAGGGAATGTGTTGACTGGAAGCCGGATAAATTAGGCAACAACCTACAACACAGCAATGAACTTTTCACTGTGGGTTGTTGCTCAATTGATCTGACTACCAATCAGTAAACTCCATTTTTGTCAGGTTTCGTGTGTCGCTGCATCAATCTGCGCTGTAAGAATTTGATTGCATCCAGCGGTATACGGCGGTGAGGATAGAAAGGTAAAGAAATAACCTTTAATAATCAAGAAAGTCAGACTTAAACGATGGTCAGTCCTAAAAGGGAATAAGTCACGATTAACGACCGACATTAACATTGTCACATTTTTAAACATTAAATCACTGCCAGCACGAATTAACAGAATTCGAGGCTAACGCACAAGCAGGCTGAAAAAACAAATAGATCCACTGTTGATACGAATAACATAGAATGCAGAAATGCGTATCAGTCAGAAGGTTTATTTTCATAAATTTAAAGTAGTTCCCCTGGGGTGTTACTACCCAATTTATAGTTTCACGGCAATCACTAATATTTCCTTAGAAGCCTCCGTGACATGGTGGCCAAGCTACTAGCCTTGTAAATCAGGGGTCGTGTGTTCGATCCCGGGCTTCTCCAGTCTTTCGGATGAGACTTTAAACCGAGGCCCCTTCTCCATATGACCTGACAGCTGTTGAGTGGGAAGTAAAACACCAATCAAACAAAGAAACAAACTAATATTTCCGAAAATATTTCCAGATGTCGTTAGCAGTTAACGGATGGCTCATCGGAACTAAAATTGCAATTTGGTGATGACGCTGTGTAATTGCTCAAAATATTACTGACAAAATTACTACAGTTGGGGTTGAGTTTAAAATGAATATATATACATCTACATATTTTAAACAACAAACGGTAATCCGTTTGGGAACGATTTTCACACAAGTTCTGGCAATGATTCAGGTGAACGCTAGCGTTTTACACTTGTCGGTCTAGCACTTTAATTTCCCAACAAGAAAGGGTCGAAGATGATGCGGAATATGAAATTACCGGGTCGAAGATGACACGGAATATGAAATTACCTTGATCAAAAATAGCTCTAGAGTGTTTATAATCGGAAATTAATGCAATTAGTTTTGATTGCCCGATGACTCACAAAATTCGCCCCGTTGTCTCACACAACTTGCCCGATGCCTCACATTATGTAAATGCACCTAGCATTAAATCCCTTTGCAATGCTTGGCGAGATTTTATTTTTTGTGGGAATTTTCCAGTATACTATTATTCATTTGCAAATACCAACGTGACCTTCTTGGTCCATTTCTTTTACTAGAAAATCAAACGAAAATGTGTTTTCGTGACCTTGAAAGGCATGCCCTCTAAAATGGGGCGCACAATCACGCGTTTCTTGGAATATTTATTTACAAACTGTTTACATAATAAAGAACAATAATGATTTCTACAGCTCCTGCAGCAAACAGAATTTTGACATACAACGTCACCCAGCCATGTCGGAACAAAACAAAAAGAAAATTAAAACTACGTACCGTGTCGCCATTGTAAATCCCGATGTGTCACCGACACCTCGCCCGATGGTTCACATTTTTCCGATTAACCCCCGTTGATTCACCGTTTTTCTAATACACCGTTTCCATAGGTTGACTTTTCAGGAGTGAGAAAAAACTATTAATTTTTTATAGGGACTGTCAATATTTATGAAATCCAGATATGATATTTACAAAAAAATCACAGATTTTTTTCTTTCTTTAATTACTGAAATGGATCATGGAAAATCAAATAATTGAATGAGATACAAATTTTTGACGCATTATTTTTTTTACAAATAATTGGACGAAATACGACTTTTGACCTTATTTTAGCATGTAATACCACATTCTGCCAACAAAGTGGTGAGGATATTGTGCCAAATGCTCGTAACTTAAGCAATTTTTGTGATCTTTTATGTGTTCTTATTGGCCTAGGACTACGATAATTTGATAGAATGTTCGCTGAATGACTAATATTCCCATGATGTAAAAAAGCAATTTGACAAGAAGTCTACTCATCAGGAAAACATGTCCGTGAAATGTATACCCCCTTAAACCCCACTTTTATATAGAAAAACTGGGGTATGCAGGGGTATACCTATTTTTTTTATTTTTGCTCCAAAACATAGATTGTGGGTACTCGTTAGAACCGCCTCGGCGAGGCAGTTCTAACTTATACCCACAATCTATGTTTTGAGCAAAAATAAGAAAAATATCAAAAATTTTGAGCCGAAATTTTTCAATTTTAAAGTTAAAAAAATCCCTATGTATTGCATGGACAAGTTTTCGTAATGCAACAAGGTTTTGGTACCAGACTGATGATATGGCCATGCAAAAATTTTAGTGCTCACAGTAAAGCTCACTAATTACAATTGCCTGGTTATGCCATTTAAGCCTTCAAGTGAGAAACCAAAGGTCAGAGTTTCGACCAGGTAAGACTGACACAAACCAGGCTGTACTACAACAGAAAATACATGTACATGTAGTAAGCTTAAAATTTTGGATTTAGTAAGAAGAGGCATCATACTATCTATGAAGCGAAAACAAAGGCGCTGATCAGCTGTGCAGTACCTGCACAGCTGATCTGCATCTTTGTTTTAGCATATGAATCATTGGTTCTATGCTTATTTCTCTCCTTCTCTAACAGGTACAGGGTGTGCTCCGTTTAGAAGTTTTATTCAAGAAAGAGCGGTGGAGAATATTGGTGGTAAGAAAAATATTTCAAGTTTTAATTTCAGATTAATAATGGTCTCTATTTTGTAAATTGAATTAATATTGCTTTTGGGAAAGTGTATCTTATATGTATCTTCATACATCAGAGACCCAAGTTTGCACCAAATTTACATGTGCTGCAAAGTGGGAAAACAGGGCTGACACAAACCGGTCTGCACAGTCGTGAAGAAGGCTACAAGCTTTTAATTTCTGATTTGAGGAAAGGGAAGAGATCATACAATCCATAAAAAGTAAACTCGCTGATCAGCTGCCCAGTTATAGATCTGTGTCTATGTTTAAGCATATGTCAAAAAGAAGTTTTTTTTATGCAGCACTGGTGCAGCTCATAAATTAGAATTGCCATACCCAAAGCATTTCATGTCAAAACTTTCAGTCTGTTTATTTTTTTTTTTTTTTTCACTGGTGCAGGGTGTATTTTGTTCTTTGGCTGCCGCAGCGAGGCTAAAGATTTCTACTGCAAGGGAGAATGGGAGGAGACCAAAAATAGGGGGCTTCTCAAACTATACACAGCTTTCTCAAGAGATCAGGTTTGTAAATAGGGGTCTTCTCAAACTATACACAGCTTTCTTGAGAGGCCAGGTTTATTAACAGGGGACTTCTCAAACTGTACACAGCTGTCTCTAGAAACCAGGTTTGTTAAAAGGGGCTTCCCAAACTGTACACAGCTTACTTGAGAGGCCAGGTTTGTTAACAGGGGACTTCTCAAACTGTTCACAACTGTCTCTAGAGACCAGGTTTGTTAAAAGGGGCTTCCCAAACTGTACACAGCTTTCTCAAGAGACCAGGTTTGTAAACAGGGGGCTTCTCAAACTGTACACAACTTTCTCAAGAGACCAGGTTTGTAAACAGGGGGCTTCTCAAACTGTACACAGCTTTCTCAAGAGACCAGGTTTGTAAACAGGGGGCTTCTCAAACTGTACACAGCTTTCTCAAGAGGCCAGGTTTGTTAACAGGGGACTTCTCAAACTGTACACAGTTTCTCAGGAGACCAGGTTTGTAAACAGGGGGCTTCTCAAACTGTACAAAGCTTACTCAAGAGACCATATTTGTTAACAGGGGGCTGCTCAAACTGTACACAGCTTTCTCAAGAGGCCAGGTTTGTTAACAGGGAACTTCTCAAACTGTACACAGCTTTCTCAAGAGACCAGGTTTGTAAACAGGGGGCTTCTCAAACTGTACACAGCTTTCTCAGGAGACCAGGTTTGTAAACAGGGGGCTGCTCAAACTGTACACTGCTTTCTGAAGAGACCATATTTGTAAACAGGGGGCTGCTCAAACTGTACACAGTTTCTCAAGAGACCAGGTTTGTATATAGGAGGCTTCTCAAAATGTACACAGCTTTCTCTAGAGATCAGGTTTGTCAACAGGAGGCTTCCCAAACTGTACACAATGTTCTCTAGAGACCAGGTTTGTTAAGCATCACAATAACTTGTCATGTAATAAATATCCCCTTATATCCTACTATAATATGAGCAGCATCGTGAGAAAACCGGATTTTTGCCCATGCAAAAACAAAGGCGCAGATCAGCTTTGAAGCGGTAACCGCGAAGCTGATCAGCGCCTTTGTTTTCGCTACACGGATAGTAAAATTTCTCTTCTTCTTAAATCCCAAATTTCAAGCTTCTAGCCTGCTTCTGTGACTGTACAGGTCGGTTGGTGTGAGACATGGTGGGAAACCCCGAAGACCGGTTTTCTCGCGTCGCGGCTCATATAGAACAACTTGGGTGTACAGGGGTATACTTACTTTTCCTATTTTTGACCCAAAACATCGACTTAAACTGCTTCACTGCGGCGGTTCTAGCATGTACCCAAAATCTATGGGCTTTGAGCTAAAATTAAAAAATTATCAAAAACTAATTCAGCTGTAAAATTTAAATAAAATTTCAGCTGAAAATTTTAAACTTTTACATCGCTGTTTATTGCATGGGCATTTTTTCATTATTAGCCAGTAAACATTACTACATGTACTTTAATATTTATATTTGTCAGAAGTTCAGCTACTGTACTGTCACCAAAATGTGCACTGAGTTACTTATGAAAAAAAAACAGGTGTTTTGCCTGTGCCAAAACAAACACGTAGATCAGCTGTGCCCACTACACAGATTGTACACTGCCTCCTCTTCTTAGATCTGAAATTTCAATGTTCTTACTTATTTCTGTGAGTGAGCAGGCTAGTTTGTGTCGGACCAAGTCAGAAACCCTGAAGACTGTTTTTCTCGTGATGCTGCTCATACAGTTACCTCATCCCCATCACAAAAAGACCACTTGCTCCAGGTAACCCTCTGGTTTCACTTTCAGGAGCATAAAGTTTATGTTCAGCATAAGATAGAGGAGTTTGGACAAGATGTATGGGAGGCTTTGGATAAAGAGAAAGCTTGTTTCTTTATAGCAGGGTAGGTGATATATGAGCCGCATCGTGAGAAAACCGGATTTTTGCCTATGCGAAAACAAAGGCGCAGATCAGCTTCGCGGTAACCGCGAAGCTGATCAGCGCCTTTGTTTTCGCTACTCGGATAGTACAATTCCTCTTCTACTTAAATCCGAAATTTCAAGCTTCTAGCTCTTTTCTGAGCTTGTACAGGCCGGTTTGTGTCGGACCTGGTCGGAAACCCCGAAGACCGGTTTTCTCGCGTCGAGGCTCATATGGGATGCATCATAAGAAAACCAACATTTTGCATATGTGAAAACAAAGACGCAGATCAGCTTCTCAGTAACTGCAAAGCTGATCAGCGCCTTTTTTTTCACTACTCGGATAGTACATCTTCTCTAATATCTCCTTATATTCGAAATTTCAATCTTCTAGCCTCCTTCTGTGACTGTACAGACTGGTTTGTGTTGTAGTCCGGCACAAAATCAATTTGACCTGGAATTGTGGTATAAAGTTTTTTTTTTTACAGATTCTTGTAGGTTAGACATTGTCATTAACGATTCTGGATGATGACAGCCTGTCATCATTGAGCATTTTGTGAAATTCAAGATGACATCCAAGATGTCACAAAATAATGAAAATCCATATACTATTGTACAATGTGCCCCTTAAAATGAATAAAAATGCCATGTTTCCTCACAACTTAGCAGGTATTACTATATATAACATAAGTTATTGTTTCTTGGTTTAAGGATCAAAATTGACATCCAAGATGGCGGCCAAAATAGGATATCTTGACGAATACAAATTTTTGCACAATATATACATATTTGAGCTTCTAATGCATACATATTTTGATCATTTAGGCCTAAAAATGACATATTAAGTTTTGTTTTCTTTATAAATTCATGCATGTAAGACATTGTCAATAAAGAATCCAACTTCTGACACCTTGTCAGCATAAAACAATTTCGGAAAATCAAGTTGTCATCTGAAAATATTTTCATGCACTGTTTTATAGTTTGCCTCTAACAGAATGAAAAATACAATATATCATATTATTTAGTACATATTGACATATCTAACATTAGTAACCTTTTCCAGGCTTATTTCTCATTTTAATGCACCATTAAACACGTTTAATTCTTAGGAATACTAATGAAAAAATAACAAGAGCTTCACTGTATATGTTGCTCTCACACAGTCTGTCTGGTCAATATTCATTTTATTTTGGGTTTGCTGTCATAGAGAACAAACAGCAGCTTATCAAATCTATAGGCTATGGTCTTAAACAGGATGCTTAGTTGCTTAGTTTTAGAAAGGAAGCAATGATATCCACAAACTAGTTAAAAAAAGCAAAATATGTGTTTCAATTAAAAGTATTGACATGAAAACACTTAAAAGCAGATAGATATACCAGATATTCACTCTTGTAAGTCATGAAAATCTAAAAGAAGATTCAATTGTAGCGGGTGACACTGATGTACGTTTTTGTTACTTTAAATATCAACACCTCACGACTCCTGGTACCGTTTGAAAGCAAGAACTGCCATAAGCCGACAGACTACGTATAAAAGAATGCTTAACTAACACCTGATTTAATAAACGTTCATGTTCTATAAAGATTGGCTACTATTGCACGCTTATATACGTTGACCTAAAAAATTGAAATTGTCAGTCATGCATTTTAAAATCAGAACTGCCAAGTATATTGCCAGAGTCATTTTGGTGGCTGACAAATGAGACCAAACTTTAACTGTCCCTCTTGAATACCACCAGACCGCCTTCTTTAATCAACTGAATTGCATTTTCGAAGTGAAACTGAAAGTCATAGCGCCGCATAGCGCAGTGGATTTGCTTAGGCTTGTAGGATATAAATAACACTGTGAGAAAAATTGTTTTTTGACTGCGTCCTTAGCTGCATAATTGTGGTTTTAGTGCATCTGCTTATAGCATGGGGTGTTATAAGGGCTCAACTTTTTGGATGTAACAATTTTCCTAGGTTAAATATACTTTCAGATATCCTTGATCTATTTTGTATGTTCCATTCACTTTGACTTTTGAATGTTTTGCCAAACTATGTTTAGTCTAGCATTAAAGTGTGTTTATCAGTAATTTAGCTGTAATTGTGAAACTTGATTTTTATTATTGATTTAGTGTTTGTCCTTCATTCACATGAATGTGTTTGTATGTTTCAAGCACACACCTTCAGCTGTTGCCCTTGACTTATATTTCATGCTCCACTGACTCTAGCCAAATTAATTTCATATTACTTAACTGGCTGAATGTGTAACTGTCTTTGAATTATTCTTTAAAAAGTTCTTTAAACTTGGAGCCCTTGATTTCCTTCCGGGTTGTTGGCTTTGATTTATAAGTTGAGGCTAACGTTTGGATTGTGTAATCATGTCTGTTGATTGACATTGATGTACCTTGACCTGGTATACGCCTTAGTCTGATTTTTATACTCTGTTGACTTTGATTACATTTATGTCAGGGCTTGCACGAAGGTGTGTTTTAGACAGCTTGGTGTGAATCCGTAAATAGTAATTTCCCCAGGACATTGATCTATATCGTATGCTACCGATATTTGCTGATATAGATCCTTAGATATGAAAGGTCCTTTGTACATACTTCGGCTGAAGCAGCCCTGGTACATGACCTACACTGTGTGTTGTAATTATTTCATCCACTGCAGTTGCAAAATCGACAGTGGCGTTCTTATCATCAATGCTGTTGATTTTTTTTAGAGTAAATATCTTCTAGATCTAAACCCAACACGACTTATAAATAAGAAAAAAAAACTGTACAAAAGTATCCACTGTGTACTTAATATGTAAGCTAGTTTTTTGGCTTTATCTTTGTGGAGGCAATGCATTTGATTATATTCGTATTCAATTCAAGCGAAACTATCTTCATTTATACTATTATAATTGCCAATTTGATGATTTTACATGTATCATGCTGCTGATGAATCTGTGAAGGAATGATTATGCTATTTTCATCATCTGTTTACACTGTGTTCATTTATTATGGATCCTTTTTGATAATATGTGTAAAAATAAAGTGAAATTACATAAATAGAATGGCAGCACTGCATGTTTTAAATCTGCACTAGACGGAATATTTCCATCTGTATTCCGTTAGACCTCTCCATACCAACGGAAACGACATGTATTGAGCCCTTGGTCGAAAATGAAAAATCATCGAAGACGCCAAATAAATTGAAAATTATGTTATGTTATATCTTTTCTGACTGATATGGCTTAGTTTTTACATAATCTAGATGTTAAGATACGCAGATTCATAAAATACATCATGTTTTCTGAGGAAAATATCACATGTGTCTATAAATAGATAAGGGGAGACTACTGAAGAATATGGGACACAAAGTAGAAAATTGATTGCTTTTTGCAAATTAATTGAAATTCTGCAGGCTAACCTGATGTTTACAAAAAGATTTTTGTAT